>CM037830.1:31935543-32477271 GCA_021234535.1 Stichopus chloronotus
TTGAAATGCAAATAAAATGATCCATGTCATTACACACTCCCTGTGATGTTTACTTTATTCTTGACCGTCATTAAATAATGAAACATCGATGTCGGGCACCGTACACGTAGTCAGAAAATATCCGGTTCTGATTTTAGGAGCTGATAAGAACAATAACATATTTTTCGTTGCTGCCTAATCAGAGAAGAAAGAAATGTGCAAATACCTGTCATCATTTGTGGTTGCATATGTATAAAATAATGACTTTCTGTGAAATTATCAATGCAATGGGTTGCATCCATGATTTGCGCATTGTTTGGTTGTTTTTGCGATGCAACTGACAGGTGTGGCCGAAAGTAAAAGGCAGCCACTATTCCTGTCCTTGATTACATGCAGACTTTCTAGGTAGTGAAGAGAAGGCAAAGTTACTTCCACAAAGTCTACTATTAAAACTATTTTCATAGGCCATCGAGTAGGGCGGTAGTTGAATGAGCAAAGATTCATTAGGTTCCCAATCACAGCAGAGTAACCTACTTCACCAATTGTGTTCCCTTGAAATGCGCGATCCTTTTTCGTCATAAACTTTCAGTTCAGACTGAAGAAGACAATATGATTGCTCATCCTGGAATTGCTCTTCCTAAATATGAAACTGACGAATCACCGAAGGCTGACATATTTGATTCTTTTACACATGCTTACAACATCAGTAAAAGTGAAGATGATTTTCAAGGACCTTTAAATGGATTTTGGGAGGAGTTCCATTCTGTTGCACTTTGTCAAAGATATTGAGGTCATTTCAAACATTTGAAGGTATTTGAATGTAAGACTGAGAGGAACTGACTGGAAGAGAAGAGGTCTCACCAAGAAGTAACGTCCAAGCATAAAACTCTCCCCCCCCCCCCAGACATCTAGTCTGTGGCATGCACAAACACGAAACAAAAAGTTGTTTGGTAACTTGAAATACTTGAGACTGACAATGTCGGTAACTTAAGCTAGAAAACAGTTTTTACAGGGAGAGCACTTCATGGCGCTATGGTGCTGTGTACTATACTTTGTTCCGAGACACATTTAAGTGGAATACCTGAAGATGTTTTCTTCCATAAAGACAAATTCATGTGTACTTCCTTTCTTCCATGTCATCTTGGGTTAGTTGTTTTCCCCTTTGCAGTCAATAACACTGTCTATTTTTTCGTAAGTTGCTGGTAGAGATGGAATAATATTGAAGTTGTGGTATAGGTGTCTGCGCTATGTAGACTCTAAACTGAAATGAGAGGATTTTTACCGTACCAGGTGTGTGAGTGGCTCCTACTGAAATACTACAAACAAGTCTAGATCTGGGTTTTGGGGAACATGTTAATATTACAGAGATCACAGGGTCTTCAAATCATAAATCATTTCAGAATTCTTCCAAAAGTGCATATGGACAGATCACAGTTTAGCTAGCTGTACTGGTGGGCATTGTAGATGATATCATGCATGCAGGTGAGGATGATAGCTTGCCATTATTTATACTTACAATGCTTTTGTGTGTGTGTGTGTTAATTTGCTCCCTTCAAGTTTGCTGCAAAACATACTACCCACTGTGGATATATCACAGTTTGACAATTATGCAGGGCCGGCATCACAGAGGGCGCAGGGGAGATAGAAAGAGAGAAACTTACACCCCAAAAGGAATTTCTAGATGCTGTGGTGTTCTTGATAAAAGATACCCTTACTAATTTTATGTTATATAGATATTATGTTACACATAATGAGCTCATTTCCAGTGCCCTTTAACACATTTACCCCCCTGAGATACGATGGTTGTCCCCTTTATAGGCATCCTCCCCTCCCACCAACTGTGAGAAGGTTGGGCCAGACCCTGGTTGCAAGCAAACAGACATTGATAAACATTCAAAACATGGTTAACTACAAGAAGAAAGACAAAAGACACGGGAAAGTTTTCAGTCATGCTCTTCTTGCTGAAGTTTTTTTTCTTGTTTTCAGCTTTTTACAAGAGATTTCCTAACAATGTATTTGAAAGACTAAAAAAAAAAAAAAAATAACTAAATAAGAACAAGAACAAGAAGAAAATAAGCTAAGAACTCTAAACCTACCATTGCACATTGTCTACCCTACAGTAAGGTATGAGTGAACTTATATTTTACTCTCGGATGGGGAGCATGCAATTAAAGAACTTAACAATTAATGTCATCTCACCGAAAGAAATACATCACCAAGTGGGGAAATTGTGCACACATTCATACAGAGTTATATAGTGAATTACACTGCTAAATTTCTTGTATGATTGGAAGATGTTGGTCACTTATGGCTGTTGCTTATGCTTTTCTCGTAACCGTTCCTCTGTTGTTAGTGAAATGAATTGTACATCATGGCATGTAGTGAGTGCCAGGTATTAAAATGAAGTTAAATATTTTGACCAGGACTGATCACCAAATATCGGGTGGAAGTGAATCGAACCAATGTGTGGAGTGAGATGGCTGCATGTGATCGAACTTAACTACTCACTCACAAAACCACGCTCCCTACTAACACCCTTACCCTATCAAAATGAGATAAAAGGTCACTGAATTGTCACTCAGTGCGAGTTTCACCTGTAATCCTGTTTCATGCCAAAAGCATCCGGACACAATAATATTGCATTACAGAATCTTACCTGGTAAAAGGTAACACACACAAATATACAGACAGTTTGGGGAGCTTTTGTTTCTTTTGAATTTGCCATCACTTGTCACATAAAATATTTCAGGATAAAAACCCATTCATTACCTCCAAGGAAAAGGGCATAAAAGTGCAATCATTTGATTTGAAGAATAAATATGAAAGTAGCAATGGTGGGAAACAAAATAGTGAGAAAGAAGGAAAAGACACTGCTCAGGACATATTTTTGGAAGATTCTGCAAGAGGCTGTTAAGGAGAAACTGTTTTATCATTATAAAATATTTTTGTTAGAAACGGAAACTTCGTACACCAAAACCAGACGAGAAAATATGATGACATCTAAAGCCACCAGCAGGAGCTAAAATAGCAGGAGAGTTACTTCATGACATACACACTCACAGAGCCAATGTTGGCTAGCACCTTTTACTTCAAGGATTTTTTTTTTGCAATAGCTTTATTTTTAACAGAGCAAGAATCCTTTTTAACTTAATGACATCAGCAATTTCGTTTGATGCCATTTGATGGTGATGTAACAATTTTTCCCCCAATCAGAGAACTCAGTTCCACGAGAGCAGTGCAGGCTATATTCAATAAAAAACCGTAGATATATCTGGACAGTCAAGGAAACTCGCAACAATTGTAAACCTACAATGTATGAGCCAAACAGTGGAGATTTAAAAACACGTCCAAACAGTGTGACTGTATCTTCACGATCCAGGCAGTGTGGATACATCCGATCAATGACTACTTTGCATTGCAGGGTGTGTTTAATCATAAACACCTACTGGTCATATCTGTGTGGTCCAACAGTGAGAATGTGTAGAGACAGTGAAAAAGCTGTAATGTATGGTGGTCCAAAAAAAATGGATATATCAAGACAGGGGAATCTACAATAAACAGTCCACACAGGCTGTAATGTATGATGGTCTGAACAGAAGGGAAATATCTAGACAGTGGTGAAACTACAGTGCATGGTACAGACAGAATGGAAGAATATGGACAGTGTTCAAATGTGCAGTGTATGGTGGGAAAAAAAAAATTTACCAACTTGCAATAGAATATTTCATGAAAATTGAATGTATCCACACCAAAATTTACAAAGCAGAAGGGAGGCTTGTCAGAGCAGTGCCATCATCATGTCCTTTGATATTAATGAGCAATGTGTGGTCAGAACAGAACTCTCATCCACTTCAGGAGAGCTGTTTCTGTAAGGCACCGGGCTGCGCTGTGACATCAAACCATAATAAGCGACATCTTTAATGATGCTAAAAACCATGAGACTTAAGCAATGGATGCAGAAAACACTACATACATAATGTAGAAATAATCATAATAGGAATAGTAACAATAACAAGAATAGTTCTAACAAGAGCTAATTGAAAAAGATGCCCTTATTTAAAAAAAAAATAAAAAAAACAAAGGTTAACGAGTGAGATTGTCACTGATTACAACCGAGCAGAGAATGTTTGTTTTTCTTCAACATCTTAGCCATGAAAGTTTTGACTCTGGTAAAAAGAAATAATAAATTATGAAATCTGAAAACAATCATGTACAAAAACTTTGCCCCTTCTCTGGCACTAACATCCTCTCTCTGCTTTGATGTTCCCCCCATACTCTCAGGGAGATAAAAAAAAAAACTTGTGACTATCTCACAGGCTTAAGTCAACAAGGAGTAGGTTTGGTACTGATGATTGGGCATTTCACAATAATTATGCACTTTCATTTTTGTTTGTTTAAGATTAAACAGAGGTGAGTGCACAGGAACCTTACATTATTATGTGTTCACTTTTTCTCTTCTGTTTTTTTTACATTATATTAAAGTGCTAGTAGAGACACATCTGGTTCAGATCCGACAGAAGGCCTGCCATATATTAGTTACAACAGGGATCTGTAAATGGGTCCTCTTAGATCTGTCCATGTGATCCAAACAAAGGTAAGTTTTTGCTCAGAGCTCATGAAAACATCCAACCTCTGATTAAGGAGATGACGACAGCACAGGAATTCTTATGGATGTGACTGAGAAGCTAGGGGGCATACCGGAAGCTTGGATAAGACAAACACTTGAGTTCATGCTCGCACTATTAACGAATTAGATTTAAATTTTAAAATTAACCATAAAAGAGCATTAAATTATCACAACTATTAGAAGATAAAACAAATCCATTTCAATCAAGCCCATCTAACATCATGGGTGAATAGTGTGACTAAGATCAAGAACAACGTGAACCCCTGGGAGGAGCATCTTGTGATCTCAAGAAGAGACAATTTCATGAATACTTTTCAGCGACATCAATGAGGGTTGGCATTTGAGCAAACGAGACTTGACACAGTACATAAAAAAAAAAAAAGGTGAAACATTCCACTCAAGAACAAAACTAGCATTGGTGGGTAGGGGCAAGGGACACCTTTGATGACTGAAGAAAATGTCCTCTCATGTTGACACATGATTTTGTTTTGTTGATCATAGAGCAAAAAGGCACCAATGAGCATGCTTTCACAAAATTTGCAACAACGAAATCACAAAATACTCCCTTCAATGTCAGTTTTGGAGAAATGCCTGAAACCAATTTCTAAGCCTGCCATGTCTGTTGGCTTTCATTTTTAATTTTTACAAATTATAATACAGTTTTATTTACATATGAAGTAGTCCAAATTAACACCAGCCACCCAAAAACTCTCTTTTCATAATTTTTTTTTTAATTCTCATACATGAAATGAAATTTGACAGATGAGACTAACTCCTTCCTTTACACCTAATCAAACTGTTCAGTTCTTTGAATATTGTGATGCAAACTTTACATGTCATGTTTCTCACATGCTCTCTTGAAACCGAGACTCTAAGCCAGACCAGTACTATTAGGATGTATGATTACTAACAACTTTTCATTCCCAAGTTTGAGTAAAAACTGAAAAAAGAAAGGGCAAAAACAGCAAAAAAGCAAATAGGAACGCCTTCACCAACAATGAAACAACTTCATTTTTCAAATCCATTGTGATAAAACTTTGTGGGTTAGTTTCCACAAAATAATGTTTGACAGAAGCAGTCTGTAACTTTTACTATTTCTTTACCCTGGTTTCAATACATTTTCAGCAGAAGAAGAAAAATAAAAGGGGACTGAAACATGAGGCACTGAGTCATTGAGCTAAGAACAATAAATAAAACATGAAAAGTAAAACAAAGAAAATGCAGAAACGGTCCCAGAAGAATCATATTAAAAACATTAATCCTAAGGCCAAAACGTTGTTAACACATACCTATTGTTACCATGGCAACAAGTTCACTGTTTAATCTTTCAATGGAGTTTGAATGCAGTTCCTACCAGTGGTTTGGATCAAAAGTTCTGATTACTGCAAGAGACCATGGTATGTGTATGTGATTACCAGATCATCATTACATCACTAAACAAGGAGTTTCTTTTACACCGTTTTCTTTTAAATTGTGTGCCCAAGGTAAGGTTTCAGACAGGAATAAAGTCATCTGAAGTGGCACTTACCACATACCAGTTCTCATTGACGACATATTGATATGACTATTGCTACCAATTCTAATGTTTGGCAAGTCCCTCTTCAATCAACTTTTACGAGTTTGACATTTAATGTCAAATTAGCATCGTCCCTTATGGCGACGGTAAGATGTTTGGTTTTACCATCTTCTAAGATATTCTGACGCTGCTGCTCAGTAAATGCATATCACACATACACACTATGATTATATTTCATGAATTCTCTGTAGATACTGTGACTTCATTAATTACTTTTATAAAAGGTGATGTCATTTATTAATCACCCAAATTTGTATTGTACAAATTGTGCTGTGCCCAACCCGTGGTACTTTTTACTATAAAGTGTCCAGTAATAATGACGCTAGAATTGAATAGCCTGACTGAGCCATAGTTTTTCAACTGAAGCGATCACATATTAGGGAGATCCATCACCCACATGTGGTTTAGCAACACAATGTACTGTAAACAAGCCAAACGTAACACCGTACAAGATAAGCTTCGACATAAGTAACGTCTTCGAGATTTGTTTTTATATCACGAAATGAATGCAGTAAATCATGATACAGCACGGATAGATTACACGCAACATTTCCGTGTTTCCCTCGGAAACTTTGGCTGAATGAACCAGTTTGATTCTAGGCATGATCACTGTGATACATACATATACTGTGAAACTTAAATCACCTGCAAAATGTTTGTCATTATAAATCACTTCAAACATGACTGAACACAGTCGTGATCATTGATATATAACTCCATCTGTTGAATGGTAGCAGTGATCTTCTATGGAGATAATAGACTTTGGATACTTCTACCATCCTGAAAAAAATAAATTCATGTGACTTCCATTACATAATTCTATTAAAGTAGATTGCCACCTACCACCCTCTAATTTCAAGGGAAACAAATACATTCACATATCACTTCCAAATTGACTTATTTTCTCCTGATATGCAGAACTACTACGTCACTCACATCACACCTACACAAGGATGAAGCCACACTCTCATATTTCATGGCAAAGCCCTTCAATGTATGCTGTCAGAGAAAAAGGAGCCGAGAGAACGGTGTGGACAGTGGGAATGCTGGTGAAAGGGCCACCATCGGTGACAGCTCCGAAAACAGGAGATACCTTGTGGTGGTGATAAACTGATTATTGCATCATATTAGAAATATTGAAAAACACACATTACATCACTAAAATGGTCCATTTATAGCTGCCATTCTTTAAGTCTGGATGTTCCCAGAGTTCTTTCAAAGATGCTCAACAGTGACACAGCATGTCTGGAAAAGAACTCTGACAGTGAGATACAGATTGGTAAAAGGTTTCCTCGTATTTAACACAGCTCTCAGCCATTTTATGTTCATTTCAGCCATTTTGTGTACATATTATTTTTGGCATACATAGGGAAATGCTAATAAGTAAACATTTCATGTTTAGCATAGTGTAACTAGATCTTGCAATGGTTGCACATAACACATTGTGCAATTTAAGACTGCAATATCATTAGAAGGTAATCTTTCTCTTATACGGACTCTGCCATCTGATCAAAGTTTAAAATTAAAGTAACAATGGAATAATTAACGATGTGATAGTGACTCTCAGATGAAAACAATTCATCTGTTGTTTTAATTGTGATAAATTAAGAATTTACAACTTTTGGATCCCAACCCTCATCATTTTCATCTTGTTTCAGGATGTTTTATCTTCCTCGTAACTCCTCTTTTGTGCAACCATTCCTTCTTAACAATAACTGACCACACAAAGAAACACGTGCTTGTGCAATGGTTCCAAACCTAGAGAAAGATTTTTTTTGGTTCAAACAATGACAGACGCTCTCCAGTCATGCAAAATATTTTTACGCGGGACAGCAGTCAGGATTGTGCTCGGTAACAGTGAGCATAAATTTGACACTTTTGTTAAACTATTTCCACACTACAGCTACTTTCAGAGCAAAAGATAGTTCAAGCTTACTGCACAGCTACAAACACTACTTATGCTGTCATTTCAGGAAGGTCAAAGGTCACCAAACATGTATATAAAATTATGTTCAGTATATTAAAGTATGATCACACTAATGTGGGTACACTAGGAATTGACTATATCATTTTGATAAGTTTATTCAAGTACAAGCTATTAACAACTTATGTACTATTTTTCTTTTTGTTTTATTGTTATACTGCCCTCACTCCTTTCCTTTTTCACTGTCACTACACAGTAAACAATAACATCTATGAAATCACGGTCAGGGAGTCACTGTCAACTGGAATTTCTCACAGGTGTTTTGATGAGTAGGATCTTGTTACCCAGTTGCAACTGGCAGATTGGCGTAGTGTGTTTGTCAACAGTAGCATCCTCTGAACAGGGTTAAAAGCGAACAGTTGCATCTCAAGTGGATCGACATAGCACGCAAAGAACATAGCTAACAACACCGTCAAACCATTAAGTTTTACCAGGAAAAATCGGCAACAGCTTCACTTCCTCAAAACATTATACTTAGGATGAGTTACAGAAGATGCGTCATTTGAAATTATTTAAAGATTGGGTGAACAACTGAACTTCTATCTGTGAGAAACTGATTTCTTGAAGAGAAGACTACTGCCCTACCTGATTTTGGATAATCTATCATTCTGTGTGAATAAAAATTGATTTAAAAATAAGATTTTATTTCTGTAAAACAAGCAGTATTTTCCTTTCATAGCAAAACAGGTACATGAAACAAAATGGAAAAGCAGAATTGGTGCAAGGAACTGCCATAAACTACAAAGATATGCTACCATCAATTTTGTACCGTTAAAATTTTTGAGTCTTCAACCCCCTTCCTCAACAAACAAAACAAATGAAGAAAAACAGAGAGAGAGAAAATAGCAAGGAAACAGCCAAACACTAGAGTAACACTAAATCAAAGAAAAGAGAAACTTGACTTGGCAGACTTGGCAAAGGTACAATCAAGATCGCTGGTATCAAACCCCCGCTCCTGCAAATAGTTTTGTACAAATATAAACCACTCTATTAACATGCATACATAAGAAAGATATGTCATCATAAATTAATCAACACAAAAACTTTGGTTCTATTTTGCTTAAGTATTATTTACAATATTATTGTGGTATTTTTTTTATCCACATATGTTGTACCGAGCACAAGAATAGTCCCAATTTGACTGACATCTACACACACACCGAAGAACACATCTAGAGGGTAAATATCTCTAACCCCTTTAGAACGTTATATTGCTTTTATTTCCTTGTTGTTTGTAATGGTTGTCATTCATTTTTTTCGTCATTTGCTTCTCCTCTGGCGCTCTCTCTCTTTCTAGAGCAGCTCTGTAGCTCACTGAGTGAGCTTAATCTTGCAGGTAGGTCCTATCCTGCTCCTGAAAACAGACTAAATACCTCTTATTGTATGAAAATAGATCTATCCTTTGGTTGAAACTTGACAGTGGGGGAGGGGCTGCCTACTCCACAGCTGCCACCTCAGGTTCGTTAGCGAGGTCTTGCGGGCCGCTGCGGTAATTATTGTGCAATCTAGCCTCGCTACTGTGCACGCCCTCGATGTCACCGTTCATGTCTTGGTGGTAACGAATGACCTCGGAGGAGGTGGTCTTGTGAAGGTACTGTTCCTCATAGTCCTCTGGACTCATGTGGCCATTGTGTCTACCATCCTGGCGGTGGTAGACTTCATCTTCATCAACCTCTTCCTCCTCACGGAGGTTGCCATTTGTTTGGGTGCCATATTCTCCCCCATCTGACTGGTGATGAAAGTGACTCACTTTCTTTGGTGTATCAGCTATTTGGCTATCATGGGAATCTTTGTAGTGGGATACATCCTGGTCAACCTGATGGAGGGAGGCAGGCGGTATGAAAGCATCCTCTGTTGGTCCCAGCCTCATACCAAGTTTCACCTGTGTAGGGGGCTCCATCCTGAGCAAAGCAAAAGGAGGGGAAGAAATGGTTCACTATTTTCTAAAAATTACACCCACCTACACAAAATCAGGAAAAGCAATGAAGAAAACTGGAAGACAAAGACAGAGGGGCGTAATCTGTGAAAGAATGTTATACAGTGATATGTTAATTGCGGTTCCTTGCTACACTGAGAAGCACATCAAAACACACTGAACAATTTTTCAACTTTTCCCACAACTGCTAGCCCAATGTGAAAAAGTGTTATAGGAGTTTGGTACAGGCTGATGAAATTTCATAAAATGTTTCACACGTTCAGCTCTCTTACATTATGTCTTGTATGTAAATCAATGCTGATTCAACATCATTAGAGTTTGTGGGCAATGATACCACCAACAGCTGCAACACAGTCCAATGAGCAAGAAGCTCAAAACAAAAGATACTAATATGCTCAGAAATTCCTGGGAGAAAGCCACTATTCTAGTTCATTTCAGAAGACACTGTTTGCATCCACTTCAGAATAGGAGAGATCACAGCAGAAAAGGACCAAAAAACTTGGGTAAAAAAGTTCTGAATTGGATTTACAGTTCCACACATTTGATAATCCTAGTGGCATAATTCAAGTGCTAGTGTTGCACAGGAGTCTAATTTTTTTTGCTTCATTAAACACAACAATCTTACATTTCCTCCCCATCTTCTTTTCTTTCTTCAGCCTCCCTTGCTTCCACTGGTCCATCTTCATCTCTTGGTTCCTGACCTCCTTCTTCCATCCTCACCCCAGCAGGGACAGGGGATGACGGAGGGTGATTGACATCCCCGTTCACCTCCTCTCTTGGATGGATCCCCTCCCTGGGTTCCTCACCGACCACGTTATTGACAATGCTGCTGTGGTTCTCTGGCCTGGCCTCTAGGTTCATGGGCATGCACTGCCCCTCCATGCCACTCACATCATTTGGTCTTGACATGGGGGGTAGGCCAGGTGCATCCTCTGGGTATAGAGAGTGTGGTGAGCCAGTAAAGCTATCGGACTCTTTGGAAATAGGGAAGCCCCCTTGCATGTTTGCAACGGAAGTAATAGACTGAAAAGCAAAACAAACATAACATGAATTAGTTTAAAGGGAACAATTATGGACTCACAAATGAAGTTCCACCTTACTCAGAATTACTGTCGACTAGAGTGCAGTAGTTTTCCTAAAACGAATTATAGCTGAGGAAGTTCAGCTGTACTTGTCAACACCATTCTGCTTATCGGTACTTGAAAAAAACTGATGACTAAGGTATAATTCAAAGTTATTTTTACATGAAATTAAGGTCTGTTTGGAACTAAAGAGAAATCAGTAACTTATGTAAAGCTTCTGATGTATTTTGAAACAATCCAACTTATTACAAGTGAACATACTATTCTGTCCACGCCTCTATATATACACATGTCGATTTAGAATCCTCCCTTCCCATGGTCACAGCAAAATATAACCACAAATTTATTTGGCATTAATGCCCTCAACAAGACAAATTAAAAGTAAAGTGAGAGCCAAACGCAGAAGAACTGCATAGCCACTATCAAACCATTAACCTATCATCCCTACTTTTTCCTTTCCGTTACTAACTTGCTTGGCCAATGTCAGTCATTCACTTACTGGCATCTCTAAATTCAGTGGTTCATCACCCATCGAAGATGGCTGAGATTTGTTGACTGGAGTAGTGGGCGTATTTGGAGTACTTGGTGGTGTAGTCAAACTGAAACAAAGTAGAAAAAAAAGGATCATCTATCACCCAAAACGTCCTACTGATCGTGAGGGTCAGTGATGAGCTAAAAAAAAGAGGTATGCCAGATGGGGGTATGGGAGGAGGGGAGGAAGGAAGATTGACATACCAAACAACACTATGCAAGCCTTGCTTCACTGTTAACAGCTTGACTCAACAAAACACAAGACCAACTCTCCCAAACTGCAAGTATGCTTAGGCGTGCCTCAGTCCGGCACCATAACAGTACAGCACACTGCTGACTGAGCTGTCAGGCATACAGTCCCTAACAAGGTAGCATTATGATTTATAGTACGTCCACGTTCATGTCTCGAAGAGACCAAACTGCTAAAATCTAGGTCAACTTTCACATGGTGACTTCTTAAAGTTTCCTTTATTTTTCACCTCCTGACTGGAACAGACAAAGAGGACACACAAAACTGTCTAGAACCATTGAGAGTTCACAAATATTTGTGATGCTGTTTTTGATACAACACAATTGGCTTATATATTCATGTGATACCCTTCCTGCCAAAAGGTCTCCTGGCCAAAGTTCGACGAATATTGAGATTGTTTATCACTTGGAGTCATAGCCTTATGGAAGATCAGAATAAAACATGAAATTCATGCCAAATACAGGAATTTTGTGTTTGCAAATATCAATGCATGGGCAATTCTAATAGATAAGACTGAAGAACTGAGTTGGATGAAAGCTGCACAATTACAAGAATTTTTTTTTTCACAACTACCATGTCTGATGTCAGTCGTCTCCTTCTGAGGTACTGTGAAGATAGCTTGTCTAACTTCAAAGTCCTTAAATACAAGTGTTTCGTCTTTGCATTTTAAGTAACATTCTCTACTTTAGCAGCATGAGTCACTCCCTACTTTATAGGGAAACAAAGAACAACAACGTTGTGCTCTAATTTCCTGGTGAATAACAGATAGCACAACTTTTGTTTTAAAGATACACTTTTCTGCAGTTTTAATTTGATGACCCAACCATCCAAAATGAAGTACACTTTCAAACAGATAGGTGTTTGGTCATTGGAACCAATCGCAACTTTTTCAGCTCTGAATTCCCCACAAAAGGTTTCTGCACAAATCATTAACACAGACCAGAGTTTCTGATTAACCAAACCTTCACTTTGCACTCTCTTTTGCTGTGTGAACCCACAAGTACTACTTATGATGACAGTCTGATGTACCAAGTGCCATAAAAAGTTTTGCCTTGTACAACTTAAGAGAGAGAGAAAAAAAACAAATACATAAGAGGAATCTTTTAAAATAACCAGCCATAAAAGCTTCCATAATTAAATCAAAAATTTGTTGATAATTTTTTCACCACACTTTATGAAGTACCATTCAAGGCCAATTACATCACTCCTAAAAGTAAAAAGAAAAATAATAATGCAAAGAAGTAAAAAAAAAACAGAAAAATGTATATGTGTATATTTATAGGACAAGGTCTTCTTTTTTCCCAAATGCAGACAACGGGAAACCTGTTTAACCTTGATGAAGAAATGCTGTCAGCAAGTCTACCAGCAAAAGTGGGTGAGGGGAAAATCCTCCACAGTAAGTACTGGGGCAATAGCATTATGGACGCAATATGCCGAGCGTACAAGCAACTGTGCGTGCGACTTAATAAGTTCTGTTATAAGGCATTACATACGATAGTCTCAACGAATACGCATACTAAGGATTGTGTTTTAACTTAATACCCTTTCCCATATATTTCCTCTTTTTCTGTTACAGAATAAATAGATTCACCTTTACATCAAACAACTTTTTAATTCCCGTTGCCAACTTTCTAATTTCAGTTGCCAACTTTTAAGTGTGCTGTAAATTTGCTGAGAGTACTGAGGGATAATCCAACAGTCCTTGACCAATTAACTGCAAAATCTGCAGTGTGTTACACTATTAAAGTCTTTTATAATCCAGGTTTATTTTAATGATGTCATTGTTAGTGATGTTGCAGTTTGCCAGAGAGTCCTCAAGGTGGGGAGGTGGGGGGGGGGGGACATCTGTCAGATTGGACAGAAGCTTAGAGGAGAGCTTACTGATAGATTACGTTTTCCTTGAATTGTAATTTTATATGAAACTTATACAGGAAAATAAAAAACAAAAAGTATGTTCCAGGGGTTGGCTAGAGCTACAAAATCTGTTTTGGTAGTAAGTAGTTAAAATATGTGACTGGAAGCACAAAAGACATGGTATGTCATTCTCAACTGCACTGTTGAATAAATTAATTGAGGTCACATGTTGCACTATCTCTTTCTGACCTGTGGGGAGCGAAGGGGAGAGAGGAGGGATGATATAAGGCAAAAGACATGGGACAGAGATGTGCTAAAGAAATAATCTTGCCCTCCTAAAAAGATACTTTCTTTCTACAAAGGTCTGAAAAGCAGAGTGAACGGTGGAGTTGAGATGTACAATGAAATATATACGGAGACCAACCTGCCAAGCCTCTGTGGTCGTCTCTTCATGAATTCAACTTCATCTACCGTCCACACAGCCCCTTTAACATTCTCCACTCTCACAAAGCACTTGTGTAAACTCAGGTTGTGCCGTACAGCATTCTGTGGACAATAAAAAAAAAAAAAGAATCGTCTTTTGGACTGAATTTGAACAGTGTGCCAGCAACATTTACACATTGCAGAACATGGGAAAAAAATTCAAATGATAAGAAAAGAGATACCCAGTTTCCAGCAAAAGTTGTTTCCATTTATTTTTTTAATCTCACTTTGTTTCCTACTAAACCAGGATTAATGTGTAATATGCACCACAAAGAAACTATCCTTAAGCTAACATTGATATGTATAGCATTCTTTTGTGTTTGCTTTAATACTGCGAACCTTTGCACGACTTCTAACAACTTTTAGCTTTCACAACGTCACGCAACTTTTGTTATCACATCCTGTCAAACCTTCAAATCTGATCACCTCATTTACAGTGCTGGAGTCATAATTGGAAAGTGCATTGAATACTGAGTGGCCAGTAGCTGAAATTCAATGAGTTCAGATCTACTTAAAAGAGTTGCCGTTTCGGGCATCCTGACAGAGACCACAAAACAAATCCTCAGATGTCAAGGACGTAAAACACATTATCGATTCGGAGCGCGTTTCAGGCAGATGTTTAAAGAAGTAACGATGCCAACGTAAGGCACCACCTCCAAGGCAGGTGATCTCATGACACATGGATTTAAATTACCCCATTTCCTCAATGTTTCAACCCCCTGGGCACTTCAAAAAGTCACAGAAATGGAAATGTTTTAAAAGAAATTCTATTTTGCAAGCTACTCTGTAGCAATTCAACCACGTCACACTGTTAATTATCACATGCCCAAACACTCCTTTGCATAATAACAAGCGAAAAAGAAACGGTAAAATCTTCCAAACAACAGTAGTGTTAAAGAAAGTTTACACAGTACTAGAAAAAAATGACAGAGTAGATATCTAAGCATTAAACTGGTTTGTTGATAAGCATGGTCTTTGCATTAACTAAAGGAAAAAATGTGAGTCTCAAAATATCTTACTGTGTTGTAAATAGTTCATATTAGCTTTCTATCCTACGATAACAATGCTGGGCACGCAATGAGCATGTTTTTACTACCAGCATGTTGTGCTAGGAAAAGAACTTGGACACAGGAATGTGGATAAAACAATGAAAGACGATATTCAAAAAGAAGCAAACATTCCAAACGAACCCTCCAAATTGGTGATTGTTCTCCCTAATAAGGAAGGATGAGGCCTTTTTTCCTTATCCTACAAAATAAATTCTGTAAATAATCCCAGATTTCCAGGTTAACTGAATATTACATTTTATTTCATGTCTTGTATGACATGAACATAATACAATTAGAATTTATCTTTCTGTGTATCTTACATATTTAATTGCAATTTTGTTTTGTCCTATAGTAATGCTTGTGATTGAGTTTACCTGCTTGGGTGGCTGTTTGAGTGAAAGTTGTTACCATCTGCATATACAGGGAACCATAATAAGATAAGACATTTTAATGACTTGGGAGACTAGCTGGTATTGCATACTGTCTTTGTACAGTTGTGTGTTCTGCATATGGTTTGTGCATACTTTGTATATGGCCTGTACATTTCTGGGCATGGTCTGCACATATTTTTGGGTGGTATGCGCATATTCTGTGTATGGTCTGTGAATAAATTTTGCATAATCTCTGCATATATTGCATATGGTCTGTGCATATTCTGTACATGGTCTGTACATATTCTGGGCATGGTCTGTACACACTCTCTGTGTGGTCTGTGCAAACAAATCGTGCATAATCTGTATATATGGTCATGCACATGTTGTGTTTGTGGTGTGAGAATGTTCGTGTGTATACTATGTCTAAAGTCTGTAAATGAATGCTCTGCATATGGTTAATGGTTCGGATGTAAGTAGGCTAAAAGGAACATTATGACTCAACTTCATGAAGTTCAGCAGGAACTTTTACGCTTGTAACTACATTCTCCTAATGAACATTTTGCAATCGCGACTATGGACATGAGTCCTTCCTCAAAGTCAGAAGACAAACAAAAACACTGTTGTGTGTGTTGTGCATGTTTTTACGTTGCAAAACAAAAACAGAATTAAGTTGAGGAGGTAGTCAAATCCTCTTTTTTTCATACCAGCTGCACTTATACAGAGGGTTTAAACATGTGGTCCTGTGTCTTGAACAACACAAACTTCCTTTTTGTCTGAAAAAAAATTGTGTTAAAGAATTTGTGTCATTTTCATGCTATATATGGTGAGTGCCATTTGTTTACCTGTCTGGCATCCAACAATTCCCTGCACAATGGACACTGCACAAAAGCCTCCTGTAGGCTATAGCTTTGTGATGGTAGCTTCGATGCTGAGTTTTAGTGAGCTTTATCTGGACGTCTCACTCAGTGGAACAAGCATACACAATGTTGGGCAAAAAAGACTGATAATGTAGACTTGTCCATGTAGCTAAAAATGGAATCTTTGAACTGATTTCTTTATGTTCTTCTTTTTGGTTATGTAAATGTAATTAAACGTCCAAGCCATATTTTCCACCGGAGTGAAAAGAGACAGGGGGGGAAATGGAAACAAAGTTTTCTTCCTCTGCTACTTCCTGCGAAGATAACGACATTTCTCAGTCTGTCTTTTATAAAGAAATATTGAATTTGTAGATGGGCTGGTACTGTGACTCTCAAGTACGCATGCAACCAAAACTCAACGAAAGTATGTTTTAGTTGAGACCGTAACCTGCATGTCAGGAGTATAAACAACATCCCTCCCCCCCCCAGCCCACAGAGAAAAAAAAAAGAGAGAGAGAATTGCAACGAAAGAGCCACAATGTGTGGTTAAAAAAATCAAGCCTGAAGTGCTTTAATGTCAAGATGGTGTATTTGTCCTGAAGACTGCTCAAGACTACAGCTTTATTTTTGAAAAGAAAAATCTTTTCCCATTGTACAACTCTTTGGTTTGTTAAATTTCACAGGGTCAATTGAAACAATGAAATTCATGAAAGTGGAATGGCTTTAGATAAGTAAATCTAATTTGATGTAATGACAAAAGCATTGACAAAATGAGTTATCCCTAAAAGGGGGATATTTAGGTGTGAGTTGACATGAATGGTGATGATTTTGCGATTCCTTGGTCTTATATCTTACTTTCTCCTTAACGTACCAACCACTAACTCCACCCACATAATACTGGCAGAGTATGTGTTTCTTTGGTGTTTCCACAGACAGACTCACATACATTTTACATTCTCTTTCTTTAATCCTTGACCTACTGCTGAAGTGTTGTTATTCCAACCTACACCAAACTTTGACAAATACAATATGCAATACATTTCTTGCACGCAGTGTGACCAACCCACACGCATCAAAGCCCTTTTTTTTTTAACAAAAGTTTCAACTCTTTGTGCTTTTGAGACCCCGTAACAGCCACACACTGAAGATACTGTACCTTCCATGTAGCAGCATTTCTCCTGAAGTAAGCAAATACTCTGGTGAACCAGTTGTAAATTTCATTCAGTGTTAGTTGCCTATCAGGAGAGTCCAGGATAGCCTGTCTGATCAGAGCTGCATACGTGAAGGGTGGACGCACGTCGGTGTTCTTGTAAAACTCTGCATTGTGGTGGATTTCTGTGCAAGAACAAAAACAAAAGAGGGAAAAAAAAAAAAAATATTCAGCGAGTTAGTGACACTGAAGAAAAGCTTAAAATAAGCATGCATGTTACGTACCATACAGCTACTTGATGAAGGGCACTGACATATAACCCACTAAAAAGAATTGACTTAAAAGGAAGAGATATGAAGGTGTAAATTTTTATGCGCAAACACACACACAAAAAAAGTTGTCCCGTTTGCTGTGACAGACATGTTCATGGTGCACACAAAGAACCTACATGAATATAATCTGGTCACACCTTACAGTGCCGAATATGTGGAAAACAGGATAAGTCGTAACATAAATTTTAACATACTGGTAATGATGCTATGCCTAAAATGCAACACAGAATCCACATAAAAGTCTAGACTTAATATTAACCAGCATAGGTAACATCCATAAATGTCAAATATTGTTACAATCTCATCAATTGCGTGTGAAAATTATCAGGAGAACCCTTTCTGAAGAGACTGAATAGAAAAACTGTTCAAAGAATCATTTGCCTGACCCCTCCCATTCCCACCTCCCCCCCCCATCACTCTCTTACACTGCAAATAGCAAATGACTCATTAGCACATAGGACAGCAATGGCGACACAGATGCTGCCAGAGTCATAAAAATGTTTATCTTTTGACAAGGTGCAAGAGGTACCAGCAACAGTTGGATCATGCAATTTGACTTTCTGGTGGCAAACAAGGGGCAGGCTCCATTCTTTAGTAGATCTTAACTTCCCGTCTAAGGTTTTCTAATCAAATCACATATCTTGAGAAATTATTTTCAATTTTTTTACTGATTTCAGACTCCTGACAATACAGTCAAACAAATCTTGTCTCTTCATTTTTGTCCCAGGGCTAAAAATTCCATCCCAGGGCAAACAATTGCGAACCACCCCGAAGTGTTATTGCTTTCTTCTTTCTTTTTTCCCCCTCCTCTTTAGCAAACAGATTACTGAAAACAGAATCTACGGCAACTACTATGAAAATAAGATTATGTTTGGCTCACTAACTGTTTGATTATTTAAACAGGTCAATTGCCTAACAGTGGATGTCTCAGCAAGGAAGTCTTCTTCCTCAAAAAAGAAACAATTCAGGTGTGCCTTCACATCCAAACAAGGCAAGGCAATACAGCATGCAAAAAGTTGGCAATCACCACCTCATTTAACACTTTCAAAAGCATAGAATCCAAACTAAAATAAACCTTAAGAGGAATGCATTTGCAATGCATTTCATTACTTCTTACATGTTACTCATTTTGCTTTCATGATAAAATTGCTTTTGCAACTGCCCTTACTGGTGTTTTACAAGGAAGAAACATCAGCTTGACAACATAGACATGGCTTGTATCATCACTTACAGGTGAAGAAAATTCCACACAGCAAACAGCTCACTAAATTTCATTGTCAAAAATGCTTCGTTAACAGGTCGGCTAATGAGACGCGCTCACAATGTTGTGCAAATCTTGTATATGAGGCAGCTAAAAAAGCAAAGTTTGAATGAGTTAACATACCCTGGGAAGTTTTACCTGCGCTAAGAGACAAGCCATACTTCTCACTGGTCCTCCTCCTTATTGGACCCCCTGGTGTGACATGGTGGGATGTGGGTATGTGCTCCTGAGAGAGTGGTGACACACACACAGGAAACGAGAGAGACACCGGACTGGAGGTGACTTGTGGGGACTGGGCGGATGTATGGAGGGCAGATGATGATGGTGGTGGTACAGGAATTGATTTTGATGATGGTGGTGGGGGTGAAGCCTGTCAATGAAAAAAAAAAAAAAACATAGAAAAGGGTGATATTAAATGTTTATTCATAAACTTCTATGATGGACTTCTATGATGGACTTCTTTTGTGTCCTACTGTCAGCTTCACCACAAACCAGTGCACAAAAGGCTAAAAAATGTGCTGGAAGTAGAACATCTGGGGAGAGCAGCTTAACAGTGTCAAGAACACTTTCACACTGAACTACTATTATACCATATGGTGCAAACAAAGTCAAAACCATTCCAAAATCTACCTGCACAATGCACCCATAAAACTCATGCACAAAACACCAAACCTAGTCAATCTTGTACATATTAGTGTTTTTACGGGTAACCCAAGTACCCGCACGACATTTTATCGACCGGATCCAAATTACTACCTAATACTCCACAAAGTTAACTAACAACAAGATCGCTGTGTGAACACACTGGGTCAGATTGCCAAATTTCACCTACTGCACACAGCAAATAGCTCAAAATGGAATTTTCGTCTTTTTCTCGAGGAAAATAGATGGTCCTATACATGAGTAGGTGCAGGAGGGTGTCTGTGGCGTGCTAGATTCCTCCACACAAATGTGATGATACGGTACTGTGGGAATACCGAGTGCTAACAACAAAGCTGCCGTTTTGGTTGTGGACCCTGCGTACCTGGTGGGTATGAGCAAATTTACCAGATTCTGATTTTTAGGAATCAATGAAAACATTTGTACATATGCAAGCACCTAAAATAAACAGTGTGAGATACATGTTAAAATTCCTTGACAACACTAATTAATGTTCAGTTTCATTTGATCTGACTTTAATTAGTAAACAGTGTTATAACACCTTGAAACTCCATACACAGACAATTTACTCTGCTGGTATTTTTGGAAAGTACACTTGGTCTAGGAACTATATACCTCAGGTGGTTTTTGGCTAATCTGTTTGGAAGGTGGACGATCATGCTTAGACTCAGAGGGCCTCATGTGAAGGTGTGCCATCATGGCTGCAAGACGGTCCCTTTCTTTGGTCAGTTGTATTTCGAGTTGGTTCACGACCTGCATCTGTACCCTGGCTTGGGCAGTGCTTCTGTCATCCAAGGTATGCTCTGTGTTGAGATGCCTGGAGAAATAACAATCAAAGCATAGGGAACACACAAATGAAACAACAGCATGAAGGCAAAACCATCTAATTACTGTGCTGTCAAACAGACTATATGTAATAGTTCTTTGAGAGTTCATTGCAGGCATCGATGTAGTTCATGTACAAAACATTAAATGACTCACAGAAAAATTTGCTTTTATCACCAAAACCAGGAGGAAAGTGAAAAATGGCATCAAATCATTGCGAAGCTGTTTTGGGGAAAGTCCCATATAGCATAGCACTCACATACATCACAGAAAGTCAATTCCGAGGAACACAGATTGAAAACTCTTGTTTGATTTCTGTATTGGAGTAAAGACTGATTGATGGATGGCAATGTAAGAGCATGATTAACCAATATCAAACATTCCTCAACTCCTCAAAAATGAAAAAAAAAAAACAAAAAAAAAACTCGCAATTAACAAAGTTTACGCCAAAGAGAAAGCAGAACTGAAACAGAATTGTATGAACTCTTCAACAGGAAGAGGACAAAATATTTTGTTTCCTTCCATCGGTAGTCATAGTGACGAGTGACCAACGATCTGCTATTCGTTTCTAAATAGACTTGGTAATGCTAAACAGAATTTGATGAAGTTTACTGGTTATCAATCTTGCTTACTGATTATCAATCTTGCTTACCAGTGGCACTACCTGTCATGCACCGGAAGTGAGGTGCAATGCTCCACCCTTGGATCTAAGAATGCTATACAACTGCTATACACGACTGAACCAAAAAGAAAACAACACTTCACTTCTTCAAAACTGACACACAAACTGACACCAAACAAAATTAATCTTGAACAGCCAAAGAGCACTCTCCTTTCTACACCTTTTTCAACACTTAACACAAAGCAGAAGTAATACTCTCCAACACTACCACACCTGTACAACACTTTACTTGATACTGAGATCTCTTTTTACACGATTGCTGCCACATGGATCAAATATTTCACTTGAAAGAAACCAGAACATCGCCGCAATTCACTTTCAGCCGACAACGCTCTGCTACACTGTTGCCTTATAAACACATCACTTCATTTTAAAAATAACTCTCTATTAATCTAGTGACAAGACTAGCTAAATCAAAAATTTTTGAAAATACTCAAAGATCCCATGAAGTGTAATTTGATAAACTCTTGAACCAGTAGCAAACTTGTGGAGTTGTGCACCAATACTTTATTTGCCTTTGTCAGGGTTTCTTCAGCTACAGTAGCCTTCAGAGGTAATGTTGTTAAACAGCAACGTAAATTTGTTCCCACGTGTTTGCTGGGTGATGGATGCCCACCAAAAGAAGTGCCATGCAGTTTCAGTTACTGCTGTTCCATAAATAGTAATGATAGCCTCCATGCAGAACATTTCTTCTAAAAGACACGCACTTAAGATTTAAACAGTCTAAGCAATGCCTCTTTTCACTTTTCCTTTTGTTTAGCTTTTTGTTTCAAATATCCAGATACCCCATTATCAAGTACAGGTGGTTACCTCCAGACAAGGCTACCTGAGTAACTTCAGGACATGATTATTGTTCCCTCTTCATAATCTAGTTAATGATGTTTAATCTCAAATCTATTCCCACCTTAAGTTTCAAAACTACTTTTGGCAAAAGATGAGGGTTGCTACACTAGACAGGCCACTCTCTCAAACGTATTGCATTATTGATTAACTTGTTTTTCTTTTACAAAAGATTTTCAAAATTTTACCAAGTCAGGTAAAATTACTAACAGTGGGAAATATTGAATGAACCAATCTTAATGATTGATAAACTACATCCATTTTGAGCCCATCTATAAAATGGATACTGACATATGACTATAGCATGCTTTCAGTTTGGTGAAAATGTAACAACCCCCTCCTGCAACCCACTGCTGACGATACTGTTTGCTAGTCACTGCATCACTCTAACAGTCAACATAAATTTATTCTGAATTAGCTGGCTGAGGAGAAATTAATTGATTATTGAATCCTTTACTAAGCGAACAGATACAACCAAACACAGACCTGTGTGACTTCTTACATTTGTGTGTGTGTGTGTGTGTGTGTGTGTGTGTGTGTGTGTGTGTGTGTGTGTGTGTGTGTGTGTGTGTGTGTGTGTGAGGGTGTGTGTGTGTGTGTGTGTGTGTGTGTATGTTTTTCACACAACCCTTCAAATGTGAAAACACTGAGCTCACCAGAGTTAGTCAAAGAGGCACTACACTGTTCATTTCCTTGTGCAGAAGGCCTTAAGTAGCAACATTACGCAAAGTGATCTTGTCGTATTTCAAAAGTAATGCTAGGAGTGCGACTGGACATCTCACTGTAAAGCCAGACTGTTTGCACTAGCGTCAGGTTATCGTACTTGATAATTATTTTCAATGTTTCCTTTTGGGTGTGCCAAATACAGGTGAGAATCCCCACCCACAAGCAATGCAATTTTCAAGTTCACTTCATCTGTAAATCAGGTCAGAGCTAGCTCACTAACATAAGCAAAACAAGCATATGAATTACTATCACCCATGCTGACATTAGTGAGTTTCGCATCCATCTCTCTCTCTCTCTGCACGGGACAATGATGGCTATAGATAGTTCAAGGTTTAGCGCATGATATTCTGTCTGGGTCACTACACTACAGTGCTCAACTAAGAGAGATCTAATGTTGTAATGTTGCACAAATGAGGAAGCTGAGCTTATACCCATCCAGCCTAAACAATTGCATACAAAAGAAGACCAACACAAAGGTAATAATCATAATCAATAAAACTCCAAAACAGTATAAAATAACAGATGCTTATCATTTCAAAGAGACATTATGTCTGCCTTGTGATACATTAGTATTTGGCGAAATTAATATCAGCCCTCACAATCAGCTTTTATTTCCTAAAGCTGCACTCACAGGGAAACAAGCATACTAAGTTAAGGCTTTTATTCCAAAAAGGTAATGAGGGCAGTGTTTTGTGATATTTGTTGGTCTATGTAAAGGCATTTCACCTGCGTTTCATTGAGCAGTAGTAGCATCACTTCCAGACTTTCTTGCACTCCTTCACTCAATCGGTCTGAGGGAAGGGCATCATTTGTGAGTGAGCATGAATGGAGGAAAAGATCACACATTCATTCATTCATTCATTCATTCACAAATTAACAACACATAAATCTGCTATGTGTGGGTGTAGGCAAGATTTTGTGCAAGTCATGTGTACTATCAAGTTTTGAAAGAAGATACTGAGGCCCAAAGACGTGTGTCCATTCTTAGTTGCTGAAGTATCAGATTCATGACCGTCATTTTTGGTAGCTTCTCAAATTATCTGAGTGGTACATCAAGGTACGAACTAACATTCTAGGGTACACAAACCATCCCACTGCACTTACTTAGGATCGAGCAAAAACTGAAAATAATAGCTGAAGACATGTTCAAGGCACAACAATTGATTTCCATTGTCAGTATCATTTGATCAGTTTTATTTTTATTTTTTTTTTTTTCACTTCAATGATTCTCCTAACATTGTACAAACAGCACTGTCATTCAGTATGCTCAACCTCTCTAAGATTTGACAATATAAAGCATGTAGTGTACGCGCCAGGATAGTTTCTGGCCTTCTGTAATGTAAAGCACAACTGTACCTTCACAGGTCATACAAATATGTTATACATTCCACCGATCCACAACAAGTAGCCCTCGCAATCTTCAAAGGTCGGCATGAGTGAATCTGTGGTTTCACATTCAATAATTCACAATTCATAACAGGGTTGTTTGATTTAAATCAAGATGATTAAAATCATGATTATAAAAAAAAAATTCATGATTTACATTGATTTTATTTGATCATGATTTTTTTTTCTAAATAAAAAATCATCAACCCTGATTCATAATGAATAAAAACAGCCAACAGGGAATACTGACACAGACTATGTTTACAGATGGGTAAAAATGATACCCAAATTATAATTGATAGATATTGCACATCTTGAAAAGGAGACACAGTTGTGTTACTGGCTACATTTCATGGAAAACTCTTTCAAAAATGTTACAAAGGTTCAAGATTGTTAGTTTCAGTTGACAAGTACACTGGCACACCAACACAAATGATCATCAGCATAAACCATCTACTTTAAGTCTACCTTTTCCAGGATAGAAACAACTGCCTTGGGGTACATTGGTCACACCCTCACTAAGTCATGAATAAACATGGACAATGAACTGGAAAAGTCTCATGGTGTGGAAATGTTAATCTTAGTTGTGCCCCCAAACACTTCATACGGTCTGCTTCACCTGTCCTTGTGTTACGACTGATGTCAAATGCAGAAGTATCACCATTTGTGAAATAAAGAGAGTAATGGCACACAAAATAATTTAATATCAAAGACATAAGGTAGACAGTAGCCTCACTTTAAAAAGCTTAAGAAATCTTCACACACAGTCTCACACCCTGGCCATTTGCACATTCCATGGGCATAAAGTGGATGAGTTGTCGCGGTGAAAGCAGCCTCTTCTCCTGTCAGCCTGCAGATAGGTCAAATGTCAAGAAGTCAAAGTTGAAAAAGTATCATGCAGCGATAGGTAACTTGTTCAAAACAAGGTTTCAAAAAGACATTGATTCAACAACAATTGAAACAAGTTAATGTTTTACTTCCTTAAAATGGTAAACTAATTAAGCTGGCAAATGAAATTGATCAAGTCAGTGATAAGAACACAGGATACTATATGTGGAAATTTCCCATTAGTCATCATTCAAAGTATTGATAAATGGTCTTTAGGTATTACTACTGGTGGAGAACCTCTCAGGGGCTATTTTTCCACTGTATTCATCCAGTTGCGTGTGATCGTGCAAAGTACACTAGTTCAGAGTAAACCTCTGTTCATGAGAGTGTGGCCAAACGATAGCAATATGGCTGTCAAGTATTGTGGCCCGTGCTAATGGTTGATAAGAATTAACGACTTTGTGTCACTTGTAATGGTGACCATAGTTCCAACTTACAGGAGTCCATGTGGGGCAAGCAGATAGCTTGGATGCATTAGAACCCCTTCGTGCATGCCATTCAGCAAAGCCGTTCTTGGATGTGCTGACAAACTGGTGACCCCTGGGGAAGAGACAAATGATGTGGTTGTAGATTTGCCATCTTCTTGTGACGTGGTGGCGACTTCTTTCCAAAGTGCTTGGAGTTCGGCCGCTGACATGCCTAGATGATCCATCAAAAGAGAAAATTCAGTTAACAAAAGGGTGTTCTGCTGACAAACTGATCACCATCTAACGAACAGTAGACTGCTTTTTTTTTGCAATTGTACCTGAAACACTTAAAATGATCTGAAAGCATCTTCAAGTAGATATAAAGGAGTCAGGTGAAATGCTGCTAAGAGGTCTGTGTTTAAAGAGAGCTTCGAACTGATGTTCTAAGAGTGCAGGGATAAATAACCAGGCAGGTAAATCTATGCCCACCTTATTAACAAAACATTCAAAATTCCAACAACTTTATTTTAGAGAGAGAGAGAGAGTGGGCAGTAACCTTTCATAACGGTATAATTTTCTCTCTCTAAGGGCTCAAGATATTTCTCATCCGAAAAAGTTTGTTTTTCATTTTCACTTACAATAGCCTACACGTGCAGTGCAAATAATAAACTTGTTTAACAATGGGAGCACAACTACATCAGAAAGCTTGTTACAAACTAATGAATTAGTTCTGATAAATTGCTACAATCGGTGATCTATTGATAACACACACTAACAGAAAGAACAAGGAAACAAGGCAAAATGCATGGATGACTGTTAACGACTATCACACGCGACATATAGCTTATTGTTGATGGTACAAAAAACTTGCATCTAGGAAAAATATGAAACCACCTGTGGACATAAAAAAAGGGGGGGGGTGAATTGCACGCAGCTTCAGCTGAAAGGGTGACTGGTGGAATTTGGTACAATTTGAATAATTTTGATAATATGAATGTGACTGGGTTTATAAGGAATAAAGTGGACAGAAGATTAAGGTCCTATAAATATGTCAGCAATTTTGCTGAAGAGAAAACAAAAAATGAAGCTGCAGTTTCAAGAGCTATTTATATAGGAGGAAGCTCTGGGCAAACATAATAAACGACATTGAACGGAAGAGAGCTGCAGTAAAATGAAAAGAAAAACAAAAAAGAATGGTTGTAAACTACGTCAGGTCTCCTAGCTGGAGCACTCTGCTGTAACCGACAGAATATACATTCATGAAGGGTCTCCATAACATCTGTGAGTTTGTTTGCAGAAGCTATCAAGGGTGAAACATTTGTGGTCTGATGGCAAAGCTGTATCACTTGGCAGAGGAAACTTTATGTTTCCAAACTAAAACAAGGGGTCAGGAAAGGTACACACCCTGCAACAACAACATCCTACGGTGAATGTAAACACTCTGGCAACTTGATTGGTCAACATAAAATTGTTCCTTCCTATCCTGCATCTTAGAGTCTGTGGGAGGAAATTCCTGATATCATCGGGGAGAGAG
Organism: Stichopus chloronotus; assembly: GCA_021234535.1. Classification (NCBI taxonomy): domain Eukaryota; kingdom Metazoa; phylum Echinodermata; class Holothuroidea; order Aspidochirotida; family Stichopodidae; genus Stichopus; species Stichopus chloronotus. The sequence continues at coordinate 31,962,817 of CM037830.1, forward strand.
AGAGAGAGAGACCCAAGAAAATATCACATCACAGAGTAGCAAAGACAGAACAGAAAACCAAAAGACAAAATCTGTTCACACTCTACTCAGGTAATTTGCACATGGTGTGGGGGAAGGGGACTATGATGCCTGCCAATAGTATGGGGAAGGGGACTTACATGTCTACCAACTGCCACATGGTATGGGGGGTGGGAGAAGATAAGTGTGATAAATAGCAGAAGGATGTCCTTTAATTTCTGGATCTAATCAATGCAACATTCCAATTAGCGTCTTTGTCTAGTGTTTTAAAAGAGAAGCCTTCAACAGTTGTCAACCATAAAATTCAAATATATGAAAATGGTTACTAACAGGCTTTCAAAGAAAAAAGAAAAACGACATGTTTTACCTTTGCATCCTAAACAAGGTACTTAACATTTTCATCCTCCACAAGGTACTGTATCCCTGCATCCCACAAAACATTTCTGATAACTGATAGCTTAGTAGGGACATCAATGCAAGTGAAATACATCAAGAAAAAGCAGTTGTGCAGACATGTGGAGTAACAACTTAGGCTAAGTAGTGTTTACAGTAGGGGAGTATTCCACTTTCTCTCCTCATCCATTTGTGTCCCATCTAGAGAGGGCATGACATCCATCCCATTTCCCAACTCACTGAATATGAATGAGTTCAGTTTATGTGTTCTTCACATGCCTGACACGTGGCGTATGTGTACACTTGATTGATGAACTGTCAAAGTCAATCCTGTCTTCACAAATCAATGTTAAATTATTTACAAAATGAGCGACACAATGGCCTAATGCACAGTCAGCATTTGGAGCGATATACAGTGCTCCATAAATTTGTTGTGAGAGCAACAGTAAGTACCAGCACAAAGTTCCAAATAAAACTAATGCATGTTCAGCTTTTTTTCAAGTGCTTGAAAAAAACATCTAAAATTTCAAAATGCATGGTTGCAATCTTACATCCACCATTATTTTTGCACCAATTTTCACAATGCAAGGATGCTGGGACAGTCTCATTTCCACTACAACTTGTCAAAGACACATGGGGGGTGATGAAGAAGATAGTGGAACACTTGTGGGACAATTGCAATACACCTGAGAAGACTGGTCGACCCAACACAGTACATTTAGCCTGGAGGGTTTTAGTAAATGAGAAAAAAAATATTAAGATTTATGCCCTAAACAAGTACATATTTACAAAATGTAAAAGATGCAATCTGAGCCACTTATGCCTGGAGAAGTGTTCAAACGATAATCGGCATTGGAATCGGGCCGATTATTGCATAACTGGTATTTAATTGGAATCATTAAAAATTATGTGCAATACCAGTTATGTACAGTATAATGGTCACTTAAAAACAATAAGAAAGGATGAAAATTACAATTCTTTTGCAAAGTTTTTGCTCGTACTGTAAAAAAATGAAATAAAGATACCATCTGCATATCTTAAACAATGTTTTCCCTTCAAATTAAGGTGAGCCGTGTATTTTTCATCTCTTGTGATTCAAGATTTCATTGTTTTAATTTTTCAGTGCAGTAAGCTTAGTAACAGGCAATACCAATTCTGCAAATTAATGCTGTAACTGTTTTCTATGCATTTGTAACATTCGCTACTTCTGCCAGTAACGTTGTTCCTCAGTAGAGCCAATGAGTGATGTGATACCCATGTGTACTGTAGCATTGACATCGTTTCCATGTTAAAGTAACCTATAAGTGTGCACAACTGATATTAACATAGCGCTTTTATGCGTGGATACTTTGGAAGAAAGTCTTGCTTGGGCTGACTTCTATTTGTATGAAAATAAAAAGTAAAAGCAAGATATGCCATGTACAGTAGCCATTTTGAGAAGTGCTGGTCTTAGTGTTACTTGAACGGCATAAATCGGTGTATGCCGCTATGGTACAGGTATATGAATATTTCCTGGAATTTTTCTGCTGCTTGCATTCACAATTCTGAAATTCTCCACACACGTGGCAAGAATGGTTTTATCGAAACAGGTAGTGGGCCAGGTTTACTTGTTTGAATCTGTATTTGAACCTTCAACCATCACGAAAAACACCACAGACAAAAAAATGATAAAGGAGAATTAGTGATGGAGAGTACACGCTGTGTAAGTTCCCAGTATAATCCATATCAAACTTTGAAGAAACCATCGTCGTATGTAACAGGATGTGTTGAAAAATGATACACAGTTGACCCCCAGCTGACAAGATGCAGTTTTTCAAGTGTTTGTGGTATTCATGAATGGGAAAAATTCTTGGCATCTCTCCAAGAAAAGTTTGCGGCCAAAGTTACTTTGGCATCAGTCTAGAATTAATTGGGTCAGTTACCAAATCATTCTCCGAAATAACCAAGATGGCGCGAATTAACAGTGACGGACCAATGCCTGTGTAATGCACATCAAGTCAACCAAGTGTTCCCCATGAGCACCCACTATGGCACTAGCAACGAAAACAGGAGATTAAACCTGTAGGTGGGCTAAGTATCACAACCCAGCTTTAGCTACACTTCTGCAAATCCAAACCTTCAATCTTAAAAATATTTAAGCAACTGTGGATGATAAATAAAACATCAAAATATCATTTAAAGATTGCTTTAATTAACCAGAGGTCCACGATTTACGAATAGCACACTGATCAGTTTGACGATGAAATAACTCCATTTGGCTGGGTGGTTAGGCTACTTGCTATACCTCAACATGTTAGGACATGATTATTTAAAACTTTTAGAAGATTCTAAATGATCAGTTTTATTTCTTTCAACAGACACTTTTGTACATTGTAACTTGAAAAATGCATGTAATATAAATCCCTTTACATGACTTGTGAAACATTTTATGGCAGATTTGAGTTCTAAAGCAATATTAAACATTTTTTGTGATTGCACTTTGGTATCCTGAAAAAGGTTTTCATCTTTGTTGCTAACTGTGGTTGTCGACTGTTCTATCAAGGCAGTGTGGACGCCAGCTGGAGTTGAGAAAACCCCTGTCTGCCTTTTTATGGCTCATAGGCAGTGGCTACAGACATTCAAACATGCTACAGAATTTAACTGGAATCGGACTGCATGGAAACACGACAAAAGTTCAAAAAATGGATTTTGCTTCTCTCTGAAGTTGAAAATTGGATGCTTTGAATGACCTGATATACACAAAAATACACGGGAACAAGAAAAATAAACTTCATGGATACATCATTGACAAGGTTGCACCTGTAATGGGGTGTTTTCTCTTTACTAAATGACTGGAATCAGCCCGATTATGAAAAAAAATAATGGGTAGTCAGTATTTTCCATTATAGCATAATCATTTGAACACTAGCCTGGATTTCATATATGCTCCTAGATTTCATAACAGGTATATTCAAATGAATGAAACTTCTTTGAATTGATTTCTGTAGCAATAAAAGTAATCATTTTAACCTCCTAAACATGTGTCAAAGTATGCAGGTCTGTTCACCGTCTTTCTTCGTTGGAAGGTTTTCTTTCAGTTGAAGACACCATCAATTTAAGAAGATACATGCAATGGCGAGAGGAATTACAAATGTCAAACTTTGAATGAATTATAGACATACCTTGTGAGATGTGAGGCATTCCAGGGGGCATGATCAGCTGTCCTGCTGCCTGTTGCTGGGCCTGCAGTGACTGCATAAGATGGGCCTGTTGCATGGCCAGAGACTGCAGGTGCTGCTGGTGTTGCAGTTTGGAGGTAGACACCTTTGCTGCAGCTGCCGCCTCTCCTCCAGCTGCGGCAGCAGATATCGCTGCAGCGGCCTGCATCTGTTGCATGATCGTTGCATGCTCCTGAAGTTTCTGTGACAAAACAAAATTGACATCAACAAGTTTCTGCTTTGGAGGGATCACCTCTGGCCAGGGTAAAAATGTCAGCTGGATGGGATGGGTAAAATTCGGTTTGTTTTATTTTTGTTTGTGTTTTTAACTTTGCACTGAGAAAACAAAATCTATTGCAATCACTGCAATCAATGTCAACAATTCAAAACCGTTTAATAATGCTAAAACCTCATTTCAGCAAAGTAAACGTGATACGTAACTTTTAGTCTGGCAAGAGGAAATGAACAAGGCCATAGTTAAGTAATAAATATACAATGGCACCAAATGTAACAAAATAAATATACAACAGTACTACGGAACAAACCTCCCAACATATCACACAAATGGTAAGAAAGTACTTGTGACACATCAAACCGCACTTGTCGATGACAAATGATAGGATCTGCTTAAACCTACGCTATTGGCTAATCTAGGATAGTTTTTTGATTCAATGCTCCTTTTGGCCTGAGATGTCACTTCTTCTTTGAGTGATAAAGAGGAATAATACTAGCACATAGACAGCAAAACGGATTAACTTACAGATGTCTGTAACTATATAATGTGCAGGCATCAAAGGGGCAACTTGATACAGTATAGGTGAACATACACCAGAAAAACTACCACACAACATACTACACTAAGGCATGAGCGAAATGATACATTGCAACAGTGCTAACACATCACTTAATATACATGTACAAGGCATCAGTTACTTGAACTAGCATACCTACAACAGTGCCACATCAGTATCTACAAGGCATCATTTATATACCTGCAGCACTGCTTTACTATCTACTACAAGGCATCAGTTACTTAAATACAGTATACCTGCAACACATCACTACCTACAAGGCATAAGTATACACCTGTGCAGCACTTCCACATCATCCTCTACAAAGGCATCAGTTACTTGAAGACACACTACCATATCACTTTCCTCAGGCATCAGTTACCTGTGTAATACCTACAACCATTTCACTTATTACATCACAAGATGTAAGTTACTAGAGTTTATACAATTAATACCTGAAACACTATAACATCTCTTTACTAAAAGGCATCACTAACTTGATACAGTATACCTGCAACACTATATGATCACTTGCTATGCAACACTACCAAATCGCAGGACTATGAGGGACTGTATGAGAAATGGGATTAATACCCCGCAACGTTGTGGTACAATATTGCACTTTCCTGTTATAAGTGTCTTGATACATGAATGAAACACTACAATACAGTAGCTGACAAAGCACACAGCACTATAATACTTGCAGTATTACCACATCAAAGACTCTAGATTTGAGGGACAGCTACAGCTAATACACTAACCCCCTACCACCACCACAGCATGTTAAGTCATTGTAAATCACTAGCTATATTACCAATACCAGTTTACCAAACTACAAAAGGAGCAAAGTGAAATGTGTCGTTATCTTGGCTACTTGACGGGTGTTTGAAGATCATTTGTTATTGAGCATGAACAACCAAAATAAATTGATGAAACATTAGGGAATGGCATGGATTCCTGTACAAATGTAGCAATCACAAGACGTTTTTGACTATCAGAAGTCCGCATGAGGTCCTCATAATGTACATTGCAAATTAATTGCCTATAATAAGAGCCCACTGCATGCAATCATGTGGCCAAATTTTCATCCTACAATGATATGGTACTTATAAATCTTTAGTAATTCATTGCTTTAGAGGGAAATGTTAACATCTGTTGGACTTTCTGCATTTATGCAGGGAGCTGTCACTGTGTGTGTGTAGTAGGCAGCCACAGAACGACTTCAGGGGAATACAGTGTGAACTGTACCAAATTTACTACATATACTGTATGTGCAAACGGGATCCCATCTATTTAAGTACTTCATAAACATTTCAAGTCTGTGACAGGCTTAGAAATGCTGAAAGAAAAGCAGTAAACGTTCCTACCATCCAGTCGCATCCAGTTTTCACGGTCCTGAAAACAGTTATTGAATCATGTAACGTACTATAATCATATGGCACAAGAGAACAAGAGAGCATTAATGACCCACATTAGTGTAGTGTGCACTACAAAGCTGTTTCAGGTAATCTGGTATTGTGTGAAGAACCATGTACCATAAACTTGAAAAACAAATTCTACAGTTACTTGAACTCCAGGATCCAACATCTTTCTCTACCGCTAACGAGAAACCTACCCGTTTCTAACAAGCTTGTCGTAATAGCTCTTACTGGGAACATTTTCTTTTCTCTTTTCTAAAGGCTACTGTACAATCTCACCAGAAGTGCAAACATGTTTTATAACTTCAGTCTTGGTGTTTTTTTAATTTTAGAGAGTAAGTTGAGAGGACATGTTGAAACAGTAAGGTGAGTGGATATGTACAGTAAGAAAATTTAACCCTGGTTGCACCGTAGAAGGAAATGGCACAAAAAAAAAAAAAGTACAAGTTTGAGTTCCTGTTTAATGAACAGTCTGGAAAAAATATTGATCCATACTTCATGTCTGCATTCTATACTTCCTTGCACACTTTTGATCAAATTCCTGGTATTGCACATAACATTGGCAACCCTCACCCCACATATAAACTTTCTAAAACAGATGGCTGATTGCTGACAAGCTGTCCCTGTCAATACAGTAAACAAGCAACGAAAACAGGATGTGATGTGACAACAATCTTTCACATGTCTTCATGAATCCTGCCTGCTCATATACATGTCCTTGATATTCAAATCGCACTGTTTACATTAAACATTTCCTTTTTAACAACGAAAAAAAAAAAAATTCCATTACTTATCGAATTGCATGGAAGCTGCTGCCAGACAATGATAAGGTTAGTGGGAAGGAAACTCAAGATGGAAGAAAACAAAGTTTGAGGTGGTATTTAACTTGAGAATATGTAAAAAGAACTGATCAAGGAGGCCACACTTCACAAACTAAAGCTGTAACTATGTATACGTAATGCAGAGACATACAATGCAATGATGAAAAGTCTTAAGTTCTGTATAAAAAGTAGAGAATTCTCTTACCTACTGAACCATCTTTTGTTATTTTCCGACATCTTATTGGGATTAGGGACAATTGTAGAAAGTGTCATGCTTGATTACTTTCATTACTTGTCAGTCACATTGCAGTACGATAATGTCAATGCTCAGCCATATCAAAGGTAAGCACAGAGTATGGCTCAAAATTTGGTGAAGCTATATGAAAAGAAATGATGAATGTCCCCTAGTACGCCTAGCCAGAGTATGACATGTACTGTTCCATACAGGGTACCATCTGGGTTTAGACATAATCCATGTTTTGAAGGTATGAGGCCTGGATCTCAAAGAAGCAACTTTTGCAAGTAAACTAGAAATCCCAAAACGTACCTCGTCTGATAGTTTACAAAATAACCACACCAAAGGTGGTTCTATAGGTTACCAGTACTCTTGGCATAGAAGGGAGGGCATTTGTTGTGGTGAGACAGGTAAGTGGAGTATACTCCCCTCAACTCATTGGTGTGTGTATTCTTAAGTGACTATACAGTACTTACCAATTGATCATTTTAGTGCATTGTTCAACCTTTCACAATGCATGAACGAATTGGGCTGAGCACTGAGAGTGAGTGGGCTTGAGTCTAGGCATAGAGGGCACTGTGCTAGAACTTAATTAGAGAGTGCATTGCACTTTATCTAACAATGCATCATTGCAACGAAGGAGTAAGTATGTGTATGATGTCAATAGGCTTGTTTTGACTGGGACCTGTATGGTGAGACTCAGCTTATTGAAGATACGTGAGAAAATGTATGAGATACTGTACATGTGTGGAAGTCTTTGATGTTGCTCAACCTCTAACATTAAAAAAACATAGTGTTACTACTTAGATATTTTTGACTGAAATTATGGCCAACTGCTCTTGGAACCATTGACACAGTGAAATGCCAGCTGACTTCGGTACATCAATGTGTCTTATGCGAGTAATGTTCAATGTGAAACTGTTTTACTTGGTTTTAAACTCACTCTGTGCTGTGACAAGAATGACTGCTGGTGAACAATGAGTTGCTGAAGTTGTTCAGGGCTCAACACCTGTCCCTGGAGTAGTGCCTGCATCTGCTGAGGGGTAAGAGCCTGTTGGGGCATCACAAATGGCTGTGGCCCCTGATGGCTTGGAATACCTTTATCAACAGGGGGCCTGTGGGGAGACCTCTCTCTCCTCTGTAAGAAACAAGAAAAGGGCCAGACCAATTAAAACAAACATTCCTTATTTGGCCGACTGAAAATTAATTGATATAACTTTTACATATATGCAGCCATGGTGACAAAGATACAGGGAATGAAACAGAAAAAAGAACATCAGATACAGGCTACCAGCAAATTCATACAAACAATATTATGAACTGAATCAGTCCCCAGGTAGCACCATAATTAGATCACTGTAGATTGACTTAATAGCTGTTTCATGTCGTTGAATACTGAAACATATTTAATGGCTGCATAGTCCAAGCCTAAAAGGAAACATGAGATATTCTAACAAAGCATTAGGGTTCCAACACATGTTTCAGTAAAAGAGATTTATCATGTAAGACATTTGGACAAAGTTCACTTTACAGATCTATGGATCAAACTTAGCCTAGAGTTTGGAGAAAATCACATGTAGGCAGTTGTGTGGAAGAGGAAAGAAGGGAAAAGGCTTTCATATTAATCCATTAGAACACATTTCCAAGAAACAAATCTTACCCGACATCAAGACAAAGATCCTAGTGTAATAAATTAAAGAAACTAATATGGCTTCCATCTGTCAAATCAGGGTTACTTCATCATTGCTCATAATTATTTTTATGGAAACACTGATGTGAAATATGATTTGGTAAGTACAACCACACAGTATGCATTAGGAGGTCATCTAAGGAGCTGAGGACAGAACTAAGAAGCAAAGTGATGGACATGAACTCATGAATAAACATGATTCACCACTTCTGGTAACATCTCACAATCACACCAGGTGATGTCATCAGATCACACGTTACAAAAGATATTAATGAGCTTATTCAATATATGACAATAATAAAGATCACTGTCCATGTGTGCACAGAAGTGTTTCACTGCTAATCCTAGAAATGCGTCACACTTCCTTCTGTGTTACACCAGACATGAGGAAAAATAAGTCACACCTGACAGTAACCCTGCTTTCATATAATGCTTTTGGCTGAAGTATCAGCAAGTTAATTCAGCAGAAGTGTTCAACTGGCAGCAGGGCTTCAAATGATGCATGAGGCTGATCTCCTTCATGAATACCAACATATTTTCTATTTCATGATATTACAAGAAATTGCTACAGTACCACGATATCAGGGCATGCACTAACCGAAGGACCCAAATCTGAAGGTGAACCATAATCTTAGCTCAGCACCACATAGAGTAGAAACTGGGGCTTTTCTTTAATGGTCTTCGTGCACTTTTTCTCAAGGCAAGCATGAAGGAAATGAAAAATTGTTTCCTTGCCTTGGATAGTTGTGGCAAGTTCAACTCTAAATAAAAGAGAATAAAGGAATGTATCATCAGCCACATTTGCCTCCATGTGGTGTTAATTTCAACAGACTATTTGTGACTAATAGTAAGGGTTAATTTTGCAATACAATTCACACTAGATACCTAATTGTTTCAAGTGCTTTGAATGCGAGATAAACACTATGGAAAGCATTTGATAAACTCTTTGTTTACAAAACTTTATCCTTCTTGTAAACCTTCCTCTTTCTGATCTTCTACTTTTCTTCTTTTTTTTCTCTCTCTTTCTCCTCTCTTTCCCTTTCCTTCTACTATATCTAGTTTGTACTTTTTTGTTTTCCTTCTTTCTCTGTCTTGTTGGCAAATGGCCCTGAATAACTTGGTCTAGGTGAAATCTCTCCCTCCAGCAGAAGAGCCCTGACCTTCAGTCCTACATATCCAAAACAAAACTCACTAGCTACAAATCTCAGAGGAAAGAAATAAGAAAATAAAAAACAAAAAAAAGGATAAACCCAAACAGCTTGAAGGCAGTTCAAAAAGTAGCTACTTCTCCTGCCCCCCCCCTCCCCCCACACCACTGAAAGGCAAGTCAATTTTGACACACTTGTTAAGTCTGTCTTGCTCAAGCAAATAAATCTGTTAACATTAACAACATTAACAGGAGCCAATTATACAGTGAGACCTTGAAGTAAAGTCAGAGAGAATGTAGTTACCAAATAGCCATCTCCACAATCTCAAGGCTGCATATTTTTTTTTTTTTTAATTTCTTTGCTAAACCTCCGCCTCCTCTTGATTCCTACCTTAAAGATGCAAATGCAATTCTGTCGTCATAGGCAACTAATGAAGTAGGCAGTGTGCATCTTAAACTCCCTTCAAGGTTCCTTATGCTGGGACATACACAATCAAAACTGAAAAATTAAGGAGCTTTTTACGTTACAGCGATGGCAGTCCTCTATGTGAGAGATGATGACTCGATGAAGGTATGAAAGAGAGAGACAACGAGGGAGGTACTTAAACTTTAAAAAAAAAATGACCTGGTTACCTCAAATTTGCTTCACATGATTCCTTGTTTCAAAACCTAACATGGAACCAAAGTATATATACAACCTGTGTACCTGTCACTAAACTACTTTAAAGCTACAACCCATGTTACATTTTCGGCATGACAGAGCATGTTTTTTTCCATCATTTTTTTTTTCTGGTTTCTACACTGGGATCCTTAATGACCACTCTAGCAGACTTTAATTGGTTGCTAAATTGTAAGCAAATTAGCTGAATGATTAGTTTCATCCTTTTCTTTTGATATCTTTTAAATGGCTTGACAGGAAAGATCTGCCGTGCCTACTAATACTTGTACATGTTGGTGTTTTGTATGTATGAAAAAAAAAAATGAAAGGGAAGTTTTTATGTATTAAATATGTTCTGCTGAGTGGGACTGGTCTAAATACATGTAGACCTACACATGTGTACATACAATATTTTTATTTTTTTACGTACAGCTACTTTATATTTTCTAAGTAGTTTGTGCTCACATCTCTTACAAAATAAGTGTCGGCCAAACATTGATTAGTGAGGGATTTGTAAACAATGCATTGTTTTTAAGTCATGTGAGAAACAGATAATGAGTTTTCTAACAAATTTAGACTTCAAGTGCTTACAATACTGCCTACTTAACCACAATACCCAATCACATCTTGCCATTTAATCTCTGAGGTAGGTAATAGAACTGCAGTTCCCAGGAAAGTATTGCATCCAGCTGGAGTACTGTGAGTAAAACAAGCACTATGCATGTATACACAGAGTTACAGTACTCAGTGCTAGAAAGTAGGAATCCATGTTTCTAACAGAAAGCATGGCAGAGAAATAAGTGCCAGAAAGTAGCCAAACCATTCACATGTAAAAGCACATGAAAGTACAGTACAATATATGAGACCGGAGGGTGCTAAGGGCAGTGCAAGGTTACCAGCACCAGGTTACCAGCAGTCTTGGCAAGCCATATGAGAGTCCACTAATTGTGATGGGACAGGTAAGTGAGGAGCGAAGTAGATACATGAAGGTACAGTGTATGACAGTACAGTCTAATAAATGTGTAGTGTACAGTGTAATCCCAAAGTTGACCTGGTATGGTGATGAGCAGGTAATGTATGCATGTCATATCAAAACCTGTACTGTAAAACTAACAAATTTCTACAAGCCCATCCAGAGATACCCACACTGCAAGACATCCCACAGCATGTGATTACGCCATACTGAATCATGTCACGCCAATGTCATGATATCCCTCAAAGTACATATATAAATATACCATAACAAATAAAGTACAAATTTGTGTCTTATTTGGACATTGCAGATACAGTACCAATGCTGGATTAACCATTAGGCAGACAAGGCACATTCCTTAGCCCGCAAATAATTTGGACTTCAAAAATGTAGGCATTTTCGGTACCTTCTGCCTGGGAACTGGGGTCTTTCTAAATGAGCCTGATACCTACTTTAAAAATTTTAGGCCATTCTCTCAAAGTAAATAATGTTCCTTAGGGCCAGCTAAGGACTTCATCCAGCATTGCGAGGTGCACACGAAAGGGATCATAGCAATAACAGCCCAACTGACTAAGAGAGATTCATCATGACAATGTACTGCAGGACCATATTTCCTCTGTTACTGTCTTTTGATTAGTTCTTCCACCAAATGCACCCTCAATTTACAAGGCAGACCTCCTAGCATGACCCATTGATATTTATAGCAATCCTAATACAGCTGCTTGTTTATCTGCATTTCTAATATTGTCAGAGTCCCTATGAAATAACAAACCAGACAGGTTTGTTACACTGGACATGAGAGGACACTACTTATCTAATTGACAACATAAAACAAAGGGTGATCATTTAAGCTTCAGCCATTGCTTTCACTGCATTCATAACTGCTACTTCATTGGCCAATGCTGCTTTGTTCTTAACCTCACAGGTTATCTCACACTTTCCTGAAGTTGCCTGCCAGACTAACGTAAGAGTTGGCAGTGTAGCTCTCCAGAACAGCTCATTTAACACATGTCCCAACTTGCTCAAACTATGCAAAAAGAACACATGGCTTGAACAGAACTGGAAAACAGTTTTCAGAAAACATCTTTTCAACTGTAAGAAGGAATAAAAAAAATCTACATGAATCTAGCATAAGTAATGTAGGTGATTCAGTTACAACAGTCTTATAGACAGTACCCATGGTTGCAAACTTTTCAACCACTGCAGTTACAGATAGCAAATTAATTATTGCTTGCAGACTGTTTTTGTACTCTCAGGTTGGAGCTGTAGCCTACCAGTATCTGTAATATCCGACAATTCCCTTCAGAAACGGTGGCATCTGCAAACAACCCACATAATAGCAGTGGCATTCACAGACAATCTACGAATTAGCAGTTGTGGCATTCTATAAATCAGCAGTGGCACAGACTTGTAAGCTTTGCAGCAGCGGTGGTGGCAGTCTCAGACACTCTCTACAGCGGCGGTGGCAGTCTCAGACACTCTCTACAGCGGCGGTGGCAGTCTCAGACACGCTCTACGTGGCGGTGGCAGTCTCAGACACTCTCTACAGCGGCGGTGGCAGTCTCAGACACTCTCTACAGCGGCGGTGGCAGTCTCAGACACTCTCTACAGCGGCGGTGGCAGTCTCAGACACTCTCTACAGCGGCGGTGGCAGTCTCAGACACTCTCTACAGCGGCGGTGGCAGTCTCAGACACTCTCTACAGCAGCGGTGGCAGTCTCAGACACTCTCTTCAGCGGCGGTGGCAGTCTCAAACACTCTCTACAGCGGCGGTGGCAGTCTCAGACACTCTCTACAGCGGCGGTGGCAGTCTCAAACACTCTCTACAGCGGCGGTGGCAGTCTCAGACACTCTCTACAGCGGCGGTGGCAGTCTCAAACACTCTCTACAGCGGCGGTGGCAGTCTCAGACACTCTCTACAGCGGCGGTGGCAGTCTCAGACACTCTCTACAGCAATGGTGGCAGTCTCAGACACTCTCTACAGAGGCGGTGGCAGTTTCAGATACTCTCTACAGCGGCGGTGGCAGTCTCAGACACTCTCTACAGCGGCGGTGGCAGTCTCAGACACTCTCTACAGCGGCGGTGGCAGTCTCAAACACTCTCTACAGCGGCGGTGGCAGTCTCAGACACTCTCTACAGCGGCGGTGGCAGTCTCAAACACTCTCTACAGCGGCGGTGGCAGTCTCAGATACTCTCTACAGCGGTGGTGGCAGTCTCAGACACTCTCTACAGCAGCGGTGGCAGTCTCAGACACTCTCTACGTGGCGGTGGCAGTCTCAGACACTCTCTTCAGCGGCGGTGGCAGTCTCAGACACTCTCTACAGCAATGGTGGCAGTCTCAGACACTCTCTACAGAGGCGGTGGCAGTTTCAGATACTCTCTACAGCGGCGGTGGCAGTCTCAGACACTCTCTACAGCGGCGGTGGCAGTCTCAGACACTCTCTACAGCGGCGGTGGCAGTCTCAAACACTCTCTACAGCGGCGGTGGCAGTCTCAGACACTCTCTACAGCGGCGGTGGCAGTCTCAAACACTCTCTACAGCGGCGGTGGCAGTCTCAGATACTCTCTACAGCGGCGGTGGCAGTCTCAGACACTCTCTGCAGCGGCGGTGGCAGTCTCAGACACGCTCTACGTGGCGGTGGCAGTCTCAGACACTCTCTACAGCGGCGGTGGCAGTCTCAAACACTCTCTACAGCGGCGGTGGCAGTCTCAGATACTCTCTACAGCGGCGGTGGCAGTCTCAGACACTCTCTGCAGCGGCGGTGGCAGTCTCTGACACTCTCTACGGCGGCGGTGGCAGTCTCAGACACTCTCTACAGTGGCGGTGGCAGTCTCAGACACTCTCTGCAGCGGCGGTGGCAGTCTCAGACACTCTCTGTAGCAGCGGTGGCATTCGCAGGCAATCTATAAATCAGCTGTAGAAGTCACAGACTTGTAAGCTCTGCAGCAGCAATGATATTCTAGGGCAATTTATAAATCAGCTGTGGCAGTCACAAACTAAGAATCAGTGGAGGCAGTCACAGACCATCTCTGCAGCAGCAGTGGCATTCACAGACAATCCCTGCAGTAGCACCATGACTGACATCCTTCATGAATCCAACCATAATACACTTACCTGTGACTTGTCTAAGTGGTTTCTTCTTGATGACTCATTCTCATCTGACCTCTTCTTCATTTCAGGATGGTTACCCTTATCTGATTCTTCACTCATTGGTAGAAATCAAGTCAAAATCACACCAGTTTACCTCAAAATTCACCTGCAAAAGATTAAGTCAGGTGAAAATGCTTTAACAGTGGAATGTACATACACAATGCATGCATGGGAAATGGGCTCACCAAACATTTAAATCTTTTTTTCTTAGAAATGAAAAAAGAAGGGGGAGAATTGAATGTTTCATACACATGAAGATTAAAACAAGAGAGTGTCCACAGGGGTACATCCAAGGGAAAAAGCTGACTTTGCAAGTCAAAGATATCCTTCAAACAGTGGGAAATGTGACACAAAGTTCAAACAGCACTGGATTTTTACATATGAATGTCATACAATTGCAGCAGTAAATATCTAAGTTGAAGAAAGCATTTATCAAGCTTCTAAATGCTACCTTAGGGGGTGTACCTGTAACTTCAGACCACCTTTAAAACAACAAATCTAAACAACAGTTTACAGTTGATACTCCAATTGCCAGTTGCTGTTATCTTGTTCACAGACTTGGTAAGCTTACATTGTCAAAGCAATTGTGATTACCTCTGTGAATCTATACCAATGATAACAAGTTAAAATCCACAATAATCAAACTCAGTAATTAATGGATCACCTGTGACGAAAAACCAAAAAAATTATTTGTCATTTCACAAAGTCGATATTTGGCATGTTGGAGTATAGCTGACTGTGATTCAAGATACAAGTTGTGACTGATAAATGCCGGGCTGTATTTATATGTTTTACAGGTAAAGGAAAGAGTAGAAAGATACACACTAATGCATCGAATTGTTGTGCAAAGACATGTAAAAACCTGTTATCCTATAATTTCCTGAATCTTTGCATAAGGGCAACAAGAGGAGAACCATCAAAATAAAATGACAACTTTGCAAAAACAAAGACTTTGTCAAGTGTTAGCTGTTATGTTTGCTAGCTCAGAGGAACTCCACGGACAGAAAGCGCTGAAATGTCACCTGGCATATTTCCAATAACTTTACAAATACGTTTATAACACTAAGAAAACTCACACGCAGTAGTAAATGCATTAGGGTCAAAATTAAATTCTACTTGTACATACAGAGCAGAAGACATATTAACCTGCTATGTTGTGAAACTTCACTGTACCAGATGTCTAGTTTTTTAAAGATGATTCAAGAAATGTACAGTACGGTAACACTGAAGTCATTAAAGAAGTAGATGAGAACACAGCTGCATGTCCAAGTCAAAGTTGGACCCTTGAATCAACCTTTTGTATGAATATCAATTTTCTGTCACCAACTTTCTGGATAAAGGCAATCAAATTTATTTCAACTGAACACAAAGTCGAAAATGCTGAGTTACTTGAGTCACGGAAACAAGCGGCTAAGCAGCCACATACTGGTCAATCAACTAAGCCAGTCTATGCCGTTCATTCACTTACGTCACAAACTCCAAAATTCAAGGAGATGATTAGGAGGTACAAGGGGACCTTCCGGGCACACGGAGGACCTTAAATTGTACATGAGAACTCGGGGGAGGGGGGGGAGGAGAAGTTAGCTGCCTTATTTAAAGTAGGCTGTCCACTAAAGTAGGCTAAATCAGTCTCATTTGCATCATTTGGTACAACTTGTTGTGTATATTAATTAAGTGCATCACATGCACAGTGCAAGTAAAGCTGCTGCATGTATGTACGCTCCACATGATGTACATGCATGTACAGAAGCGAGGCTCAAGCCATGCACTAACGAAGCAGCCTGTTATATGTAGACTGCAACGAGTGTCAGTAGCATAATCTTTTTGGAAACTCTGAAATAATACATTTGTATCTTTTGGTCGATTGCTGAAATAAGCCTAGGTAGGAGTAGTGCTGAACTATTTCATAAAATGTCACAAATGGAAGTCAATCAGGATAGAATATATGAAAACGGCAGGACGGGAGATGCGGATAAAAAGTGGGAATCTCTCAGTAAAACAGGTAAAGTTGACGGTCTAAAATAACATGAAGCTACATATGAAACTAGGCTTCATCAATACATAAATATAAGGTCAACAGACTTCGACTTTAGGATAGGCTAGGTTTTCATTTGATTGTGATCATACAAAGAAACAGATAACTGGCAAAACCATTTCTCCAGTTCCGGAGTTGTATTAAAGAGGTTTCTCCTCTCAAGTGGCTGTAAATTCTGTGTTTTTTTTTTTTTTTTATTTGGATGAAGGGTAACTAGGACACAAGTAAACAAGCCTTCACTTTGCCAGCAAGCAATCCTAAGCTGTCGTTTTGTTAGTGTTTTAATTCCAGCCAGGCACGCTGTATACAGCACAATAATAAACACAGGCTCATTTTTCATATACATAAACAGAAAATAAGGCTTGTTCTCATTGGCAGAGACCCCGCAAACCTGCCAGCTGCTGCTCTTGTTGACACTGACGGTTGTTTACATTTATGAGATGTTGAATTCAGATCAAAGCAGACTGCTAAACCCTGCAGTGTGTAGTATCATCATAGTAGCACAGTAGTAGTAGATCTACTTTTATTATCCTCTTTAGTCTTAAACCCACCCGGGAAGATAAATATCGCCAAAGAAATGAAAAAAAGATGGAGAAATCCTTCCATAAATAAACAGAGCGCCGCTGCTTGCTCAGAGCTGATGGGAAGGGAGGGGCTGTAATTGGGGTAGAATTTAAAAAAGCACCTCATAGCCTTTGTGCGTTGAACGCAGGCTGGACCGAGGAGAGAGAAGAGGAAGAGCTTGCCAGATAAAAGACTTGGGTGGTCTCTATAGCTACACTCTATAACCATCACTAAGATACACTGAACAGTAGATAAAACTTGGGGGCCAAGCATCTGGATTATTGACATAACCGACGGTAAGGAAATAGACTTGTCAACATAAAGTTTCAGCTAGAGTAAATAACAACAGAAAGTGAAGATGTAAATTTCATTGTTATGCTGGTACATAATCAGCACACGGTAGCTGACTGCATGGCCTGGTACAAGTCAAAATATTAGACGGTATCCATGGTTTCCTTCCAATTCAGCTCTAGCTAAGCTACAATAACTGCACAGAGGATCTGATATTAAAGTACAAGTCTGTAATTAATGCATGCGTCTAATAGTTTGACTGCACGCAGTTGCACCGGCACACTTGACTGCAGCTGTTCCAATTTGTTATCAATATTCACTTATCTTATCTTGAAACGCAACAAAATGTTGTCAGTGATAGCTTACAAAGTTATCACAGTGGCAGGCAAGAGAAAATTTGTGTAAGGTGTAAACCATCAATACCAGCAATATCAATAAATACACCAACATCTAACCCTACCACCATCTTGATTGCTCCATCAACATCCCCATAGCCACAACACAATGTGACATCATAACCAATACTCAATACAATTGTCAACACCATCATAACACCCACTATCATCACAAACACGCGATCCTAACACCAACATCCATAGTCCCACTACATCCATGCGACAACATTACCTTCCACCATCCTAACATCACATACACCACATCTTACCACCAACATCAATGGCCCCTAAACATCACCTCACACCCCATCATCATGTAACACAACCACAAACCATGAATGTCAGACACGGTCCACATAGTGAGACCATCTACCGCTGCACCCATGTAAAGCAATAACAAGCAACTCCATGAGCCTGACCAACTAACCTTAAAGCTGGAATATGATTTATACTGTTAATCGTCTGGTCATCTACTGTACCTTTGCTGTTCGTCACTGTTTCAGGGGAAACAAATTAGGGGAAAAGATCACATGTCCCAAGCCTGGAAAGGAAATATGCACTCATATTCCAGACATTTGAATGTGAACATTTTTTTCGGCCCAACAAAATTCAAACTCACCAAGAAAGCCCAGCAGTAGATCACCGTCACTTGAAATCAAACAGCCCAATTGGGCTTGGATATGAATATGCATCTAGGCAAAAATAGAGCTTAAACAATGTTATTTTGTAGTGGCTATGACACATTCCATGGAATTTGACTTTCACTGACAAATTTTTTACTCATATTCCAGCTTTAAACTGTTGAACCAGCATTTTACATGCAATGACATATATGTACTGTAAAGCACAAGCACAACTCACCTTATGGTGATGAACCAGCTTATACTACACAATAAGTTCATCTGTTCTGCAGTTTACTGTTACAACCCCTTCAACATTACCAGCAAAATCTTGACACTTGAATAATTACTAAGTGGTACGTTAATTATCTCCCTCCCTACCTGTCCAGTGATCTGTAGTGACGAGCCACACCATTCATCTGTATGACTTGTTTCAACTAGTATCCACCCACCACCATCCGACCACTACAGCAGTCTGCTTTTTATTTACCACCACCCACATACTAAACAATAATTGTTTCCTTTCAAAGTCTTTGATGACACAGATGCCTTATCATTCAACTACCATTCAAAGATCAAAAAATTAAAAAAAAAAGTTGCAATAATTATGTCAGATGCCAGCCTCGCAACAATGACTAAGATAGTAGACCAAAACCTTGTTACAAGCACACACAGGTGCTGGTTGCTTACTGTCCATCCTACACCAATCAAAAATTTCTTGATGAAGTAAAAGGATTGTGAGAACATAGCATACAAGTCATATGGGCACTGATATTTTCCTACACAAAAAGGAAAGTGAAGCTCATTATTGCACCCACAGTGACATCATCTTCCCCAGATCCAGAATCCATCACCCAACTTCCCAAAAGCTACCAATCAGCTGCTAACCTGCTACTCTGTAGACAAACAGATTACTATCGGAGTTAAGTTACGGAAAAAAAACTTCATGGCCAAAACTACAGAAACTAAACAAACTTGTCTGTGGATGCTGAATATGCTTTGCCTTTTACTGCATTTTATTACTCTATGCCAATATTCTGGATTTTAAACTTTAGGTAGTTACAAGGTTTCCTCAACTAGGCCCCAAGATATATATTCCTATTTAAATGCTGCACATTGAAAAAGTGTTTACAAATTGTAACATCTCTTGAGGTAAATTACAGACCACAGAGCACAAATTTGTTTAAAATGATTTTACAGATGCCCAAACACATTTTCTTCGAAAATAATTGTCTTTCCACATAAAAGTAACCTATTAAAAAGAGACAAAACCAAAGGAGAAAAAAAAAGACAAGAAATAAAAAGAGGACATGTATCAATTTGGGCTGCAGCAGATGAGGCAACCCTGTGCATTGATCAGAGACAAAGACAACCATTCGAGTAGAGAGTAATGGCGGAAGTGACTCATTCTTGGTTATTAGATAATACTGATAACAGACTCTGATGTTTATA
This sequence comes from Stichopus chloronotus, assembly GCA_021234535.1. Lineage (NCBI taxonomy): Eukaryota > Metazoa > Echinodermata > Holothuroidea > Aspidochirotida > Stichopodidae > Stichopus > Stichopus chloronotus. The sequence goes on from CM037830.1 coordinate 31,982,665, forward strand.
AACAAACACATACACAAAGTCAAGTAAGTGTTCCCTTCTGAGAGTTTTCCCTTCCTGGAGATGTTTGTTAACAATGAGACTGATTCAGAGTGGTGGGTCAGATGTACTGCTTAAATGCTGGCGGAGTTGGTGGTGACGTGGAATAAATGAAAGCTATACCAACTGTGGTTACTTCACGGAGCGACTCTGCATTTTCTCACCATCCCATTCGATCAAAGTATTTCCTACTTCCTTGCTGTTATTTCACTGGTTACATTCACAAGGAACATGGTTCCTTGGAGAGATTCCAAAGTCATGTAGAAGTATTGTAACCAACATACAAGGCCCGCACATGCCCGCATCCCTCATAAATATGGATATCAATTGTAACACAGGTCAATGTGGTGGAAGTTTCCCTACCAATATGGATATGACTGATTTTGACTGAGGTGCGAAAATCTGAAGATTCTTACAATGTTAACATCGTATGTCATTCATATTCACAGTGCAATGCGTGCCAAATACAGTCCTTTTGAGTCATTGTTCTTTGTAAAGGCACATCCACATACTAAATAGTACAACCATCATCCCACTGGGTGTTACTTCTGAATATTGGAATTATCGAACAGAATCACAATCTGATTTGCCTCTTGCAAGGAACTGGGACAAAAGCCAACGAATCTGGATTCTGAAACCAGCTTGTAAGATTCGGAAAACAAGCTCATTCTGTGACTTCCACTTGAAACTTTCCAGAAACAAAAAGACAATTATGTGTGAATACTGAGCCATCTCCTGCCATTAATTCAAACTAATCCAATGACAACGCTGGCATACAGTTTTATCTGTAATTTTACCACATCAACTAGAAATCCAAACAAGGCAAATTCTTATATTTTCATAACTGGAGACATCCAATTGTCTTTCTAAAATGTCAAGCAAAAGAGAAAACTTCATGCAAGGCATTGAAGATAACTTTTGAAGGCAGGAACAATGATTTCATGGAAAATAAGACCATTTTCCTGATAGAATAGGTCTAATGGCAGAACATCCAGGAACAATTTGCAAAGTAGTAGTGTGTGTGTGTTCCTTTGCTGATCTGAGGGTAGGTAGAAGGGACTTCAAGCATTAAGTGAACCTGAACTCACATTATTTAAGAATGAAGTAAAAAATGAAATAACTTTTGAATCCCTCTAACACATTACGTTGACATGTTGTGATTTGGTGTTTATTCCGATTACATAAAGATAACTGACATCCTCTAAACTGTCCTATCCTCCACCATCTCCTCTCAGATTCGCCTCATAGTGGGATGTTCCTCTAAATGAACAGCAAAGTCCGATCATTGATAGAACAATAGCACTCCCACAATGATTTGAAATACATCCATCTGTTCCATTGTTACTAATACCTGTAAAAACCATACACATCTGCCGACAATAACATAAAATGCTTCTTTCCCCACAGAATATGTTATTCATAAACGAAGGGTAAATGCAGCACATGACAAGAGAACAAAGAATGGATAGTGTTACTTCTGTTTATATACAGAATTCAGCCAACTGGAAGGGGAGGGTGGGCTCCAACAAACAAAAATTGTTTTAATTGGTTGTGTAGTTTTTGTTGCTTCTAAAGAGATACTGTGGGTTTTGTTTTGGGGTTTTCCTTTTCAGTTTCTTTTTCTCTTTTGTAACTTCCTGAGACTTTGGAAATCAGCCAAAATTTCAGAAAGAAAGAAAGATCAAACACACACAAGGTTGTATTTGGCAATTAGTAAAAAAATTATTTTTTTAAGGGGAGTGGAAAAAATACAGTAAACTGCTTCTAGATACAGGGTACCCTTCACAAATGCTGAGTCTCCAAATCAAGTGTATGAAAGATTCTGCATTCCTGAGAAAACCCAGAAATTCTGCAATCCTGGGAATACCCAGAAGATGAAAGATTCTGCAATCCTGGGAATATCTTCTAGGCTTGCTCACCTTCGCGACAACGCTGTTGTCAGACTGGCTAAACGGTTAACCCACTGCAAACCACAACACCATATGTGCAGTTAGACGTGCAGTATATTTCAGTTACAAATGAACTGAGAGACCATTGGTGGACCCAAGAACCAGAAGCGTTACTTAAACATAAAATAGACATAAAATACCACAGCAACTTAGTTATTCAAATTACCATTGCCAGGGACATGGTTCATACCCTGTCAAGGACGGTCAAAAAAAGAGCAAAATATATGACGATCACCGGTATATCAAACAAAGACCACTGCCACTACATCTGACACTCCTCCACACCCTTCCCCTGCCCCCCACCCTTTTCCCAAAGCCCTCATTCCTCCATTGCACTTTTGAATGCACTTTAGATATCACTTAGCATTCACTCTGCTTTACTAACAACCTTGGAGTGCATACACTGTAGGTATACCACATCACCATAAAACTACCTACCTATAGAACATGCCAGCTCTATGAATAGTAATTTGCCCTTTTCAATTCACTGCTTCCTAACAGTAATGTTCTTTAGTAGTGTTACTGTTTTCTTTAAAAGGAGTACGCGAACACACCTATTGACTATTTATGCCCCAGGCTTTAAGAACAAATAAAAAAAAAAGAAATTTGTAAGTTGAAGAAATGTGTGGCCCATTTTCAACATTTTTTTTTCTTTCTTCAAGCTTTATGACAGTTTCAAAAGAAATAGATCTGAGGTTTCAATTGGGTCGTGTCAACACAGATAATACTACAATTTCATTGATTGGTCCGTTTATGAGGTTTAAATAATGCCTCAATGTGATTAGACCCGATAGACCAATCCAATCAGTGCTTCATCAAACAACCACTACTTTGACGGTCTTGTGGATTAAATTTCTCACACTTTTAGCAAAATCAAAAGCAGATGTACTTCGTATAGCTTATCTTCAGTTCCATCTATGGCCCATTTACCATAGCTGTTATGGGCAATAACCTATTTCTTCAAATCCTACACAAACTTGAGATGTTCTTGGTACAGTAAATTTTCAGTGGCTTCTACAGATAAAATAATGAAGCCTAATTATTTCCATCTCAATAATGTGGTCTTCACACCATGCTCACCTCCCTGATATCTTGTTACGTTTATACAATTACCGAACAGAAAAAAAAAGGAATGACTGTGGAAATAAAAAATACTTGAAAATATAGAGTAAAACCGAACAGTGCAGTTTATACTTAGCAAAGTTTAAGACAGAAGTTCATGTAGAGATATGTTAAGGGTAGAGGTGAGGTGTATCTGCCAATTTGAAGAATCATCTGGACTTGCTTACAATGAAACTTCTTAATCAGTCATGAACATGAAAAAGATACAAGCCAGGTCACACGTCTCTATCATCACATATCGACCAAGAAGACAATTCTATGGGTGAAATAGGCAGCAAGGGGTAAAGCTATACTACTGGGGTATCCATAGGTAGTAACAGGATAATGGATGTGGGGGGTGGGGATTTCATTTAAAAGACTTTTGCAAAAGGACAGTCCAAGGGACGGCCTGATCTAAGCGACAGCCCAATCCAAGGTACAGCTCGCTCTGTCTTAAAAAGGACAGACAGTCATTTGAAAGAGTTCACTTAACTTTTCATCACCCATATGAGCTGAGCACATAAATGCATTCTGCGGAGATAAGTGGAAAAGTGGTGATTTAAACCACAGTTGTATTAAACCAAAACATTCTCCTGGTTAACAGCGAAAGGCACATTAATTTCAAAGTTCCTCAAGGGAGCCCTTCACTTGCATGAAAAGTTCAAAATTAAACTATTTTTGTCAAATAATTGTAGATTTACCTTAATACTGTAATTAAGCTCTGTCAAGTCAGTATTGCACTCATTATAATTGCAGGATGAGTGCTTTTGCTTGATTTGGGGGAAGGCTGCACAGAAAAATGTGTAGTCTTTTCATCAACTACCTGCAACTTGTAACTGTCACTATCCCTTTCATCTCCCCCCCCCCCCCAAATGATATCAAAACACTCTCTTAAAAAGAGCTATAAGTTGTAAGACATAAATTAGGAATATGTGACTATTGTATGATGCAACACTATGATGCTAGCTGTACATTCTAACTTAAACCAAGGGCAGTGTCACCTCTCCTTCAACAGGTACGACATCCACATGTAAAATAAATTTAATTCTAAACATTGCCCTTATGCTTTCTATAAAAAGAGCATCCTGGCGTAAAAATCCCCTCTCCAGCACATCTCCCCCCCAAAAAATCCAGGTAAGAATATATAGCACACGGGTAAAGATACGTTACAGATTGTGCAATTATTCTGGAAGCAAATAAAGTTATGATGATATTGCTTCATGAATGAAATGTTGAACTCTTTGTCACTGAGATACAGGTTGTCGAAATGTATGTTGTTGAGCAGTGCCTATTGAGTAGTCTGTTGTTGAGCAATGCGTTGTTGAGCAGTGCCTATTGAGTAGTCTGTTGTTGAGCAATGCGTTGTTGAGCAGTGTGTACGGTTGTTCATCAATGAGAATAATGCTGAAAATTGTTTCATCTATCAACGGGTCCGTGACTGTGCCTTTGTTGATGTCCATCAGAACCCAAGGTCTGATATACTGTACTATGATGTATTTGGAATTTGCTGAAATAAGAATAATTGCTCCATAGTTTTCTATTGTAATTCACAATTTTCAATTAAGTTCATTAGAAGAAGTGCTTGTTGTAAGAGACTGTGGAATTTGGATGAACTGGAACAAGGACGATCTTTAACGAAGTTGTGATTTCAGTATTAAAAGTGTCTTAGTTCTATTTCTTTCATGTTAAGATTCTATTAACGTCTGCCATCTTCCATTTAAAGTGGTTGTATTTGAAAAAGGCATTTACCAATAAATTAATGTGCTACTGCTAGAATAATTATGGATATATGGCTATTAAATTACAGGCCAAGTTAAGCTATTGTCTCTTTTTTGTTTGATTAATACGCTTGTAATTAATGCATTTTTTTTAAGGTGAATGCTTGAAATTTTATCAAACTTTCAACCTGATCATCTTGGTCAATTAATCAATCAAAGCGCACATCAACTGAAACTGATACAATCACGTCAAACACAAAGTGAGAGAAGGGAAAGGATACATGTTGAGCCTCGAGTGAAACTCGAAGAAGTGTTACAATTAAATCTACATGAAACATCAACACATCCAGGATATTGACACAAACACACTATCATGCGGGTGCTGGCCCTTACAGAAGAAAAAGCTCATAGAACTTTCTTTACAGAAACAATATCCATGCATTTACACAAGTTCTGCTTTGCTGAAATTGCTGGAAAAGGGAAAGCATAAATAATGCAGGGGGGAAATCCCTCCATCTGCCAGCACTGTGGGTTTGGGGAAGATTGTGTCAGTCTGAACTGAACAAGAGTGAAACTTACAGTTTAAGATAATAAAGAAGCAACTCTGTTTTCACTGTAAACAAAACTTCCCTTAAAATATAATGGCATTAAATCACTCAAACTTATTAGCCAGACAGACAAATGTCCAGATTGTGGCCAAACCAGAGTTTCACAATAAAACATAAGGGAATCATTCCAAGTATTCCAACTGTTTTCAAAAATGTGCAAAGGCAAGCAAACAACATGGATCAGTTTCTCGGTCGTCCTGCACCATCGACGACGGCCACTCGAAAACTTCGCAGTGACTTTTCCTGGTGAAAAGTCACAAATACCGAGAAGAAAATTCAAATTGACGTAACATGTTGGCTCTAAATTACATCTAGTATCAATGATCTGTTTGATGAAAGAGGTGACAGTGCCCGAGCTACTTGTCAGTTGAATAATAATACTAATACATAAATGATAAGAAAATATAAATCACACGACTTTTGTGCGAAGCATACATGGTATTCATAGTGGGATATGTTCAAAACTTTCACAGCTCCTTCAGTTTGACTTGATGACATAGCAGTTTTATTTTTTTTTCAGCTTCCATGAAGCCTCAATGTTATATTTCAATTGGCATACCACTAGAAATGCAGTTAGAGATTGGCATGAAAAGTAGATAAGACATCCAGTATTGGGGTTATTGCCACAAAATTTCACAGCACAAAATGTACCACAATCATAACTAGACGTGAAGAGCAGAAGGATTTGCTAAACTTTTGCTGAAAATGGATTTCACAACTGAGAGCAACATGATCAGCCCTGCTTTGTCTCTCCCTCTCCATCAGGAACTTGGCTGGACACAACAAATGCGTTCTTGTCAATATCCTGGATGTGACTATGTGGTGCCCATGAGTCAGATAAGTGATGCTAGTTGGCAATACCTCCCTAACAGCAGATCCAGGACTTGCTTGTTTGGGTAGAAGCACTAGATTCCCCGAAACTCCTTGATTTGGGAATTCGCTAGCGACGTACTCCCTCACCTCATATAATCTATGCATTACCGTATTGACCATGGTCTAGCATCTGGCAATTTTTGCCAGATGCTAGACCATGGTCAATAAGGTAATGCATAGGTTATATGAGGTGAGGGAGTACGCGCTGTGAATTCATACATTGTGGATGAGTGCCTTCCAACTGAAGGATACATAAAAGTAGTGCTTTCAATATGGTGTACCAGTTTCTACACCAAACCTGTGATGAGAAGAGCAACAGTGGGATGCTGTGATAAAATATTAAAGGCACAATTGACTAATTTCGGTGGGTGTACATTCCCCACAACTTCCTGGTGTGAGTATTCGTGAGTGACTATACTTATCCCTTGCCTCACTAATGCATACATTTGACCCATGCTCAAATCTTCCTTGAAAGTAATTCTAGCACCGTGCCCTCTCAGACCTAGACTGCCCTCGTAGGGCGGAGCGAGGGCAACGGTGAGATGTCTGCGATAAAATGTTAACGGCATAATTGAGCAATTTTGGTGGGTGTGCATCCATGGCACCTCCTTTTCCCCTTCTCCCTTCCTTTTCAGATCCGCCAGTGTGCTCTACCATCAGGACCAAACATCAAGCATTTAATGTTCACTGTGCAAGTTGTAGAAACCCCTGAATGATAAATGACCCAACACACACACAGACACACACAGAAAGAGAATCAAAGCAAGCATCTGACATCACAGGGAACAATCCCAATCTTAAGTCTCATTCTTCTTTATAAAGCAACTCATTCTTCCACTGAATTCTGAGTATGTCAAGAAATCATTAGTACTCTCTAGCCTTGCCATGCAGTCTAATCTGCTTACATGGGCCTTTGATCGTTTCTTTAAATCATGTAGCCCACATTGTAACCAGAGCAAAACACAGACAAAAGGCAGTAATTCCCCAAAAATACAGTTCAGCAAAGTATAACCGCCAAAGCCTTATCTTCTTTTCTTTAATTCACAATAGTGCAAAATAGGACTTGGCTTAAAATTGAAACAGAGCTTATCTTGGTTTGGTCTTTGAAAATGAGATGGTACACTTTTGTAGTTACTCTGAACATGTCAATTGCACCCTTCTCTTTAGGTTGCACATGATGCATATGGTCCTGTGCACAAATGTACTAAAGCTGGTTCCACATTCTGCAATCAATATTAATCAGGCATAATAAAGTTAACTTAGAAATATGTTAGCTTTTTAAGTAACCATGACTTAACTGAAAAAACTTTACCAAAACACCAACAAAAGATGCTTAATTCCTCAAACATGAGAAAATATAACAACTTTAATAGTAAGAATATAATGGACATGTATGTGTAACAGCTGACATGCATGTATCATACATGCAATTCATGGAGTGCCATATGAGCAATGAGTGGTCTGAGAAGGCTCCTGCAATGTTTTACAGAAACGGCACTGAAAATCCCACACAATGAGCCACACTAGAATACTAGAAATACTAGAAATTGTAGAGTGCAGCTACTATGCACAGTCTGAACCAAGTTAACCATGGTCATGCCACGTCACTCTTTGACATTGCTAGCATGCTCACACCGCACATAGCGATTTCGCATGGTTAGCAAGATTGCACATCATCACAGTTTCGTGTTTGTCACTTCTAACTATAACACATAGCTTTCATACAGGCTTTAAGACCATGTCTCAATGCTTACAAATATTGTGTGTAAGCACATTTTAAGCTTTGTTAAGTAAACAACCTTGCTCTCCCTTCTAATGTTACCATTAGATACAGAGAGAGTTGCGCCAACAAGAGCTTTTGACGCCATTTTGTTTCCGTTTGCTCGGCATCTCGCACACACTGTACATGTCAGTTGTGCCATCATTTTGCTTCCATTTCTTGGAACACAACTTGACGCAACTCTCTCTATAAGGGAAATCTAGCCACCACCCCCTCTATTTCTCTGTACCCTTGAAATTGCTACAATGCATACAGTACTATCCTACACACCATGATTCTATAGCTCATGGGATACAGTTATACATGTTTCCCTTCCCACTTGTGTCTATTATATCAATTAAATGCTTTTCTGGCATATCGAGTTAATACCTGCGTCTATCTTTTAATATCTCCAAAACCAAACACTGACAACAGGGCTGTGTTTGCTGCTTTAGGAGTGGTCCCTGCAAAATTCAACTATCCATGTCATAAATCCCCAAGTACAAAATCATTCTTGGTATCGTCTCGATCCACAAGTAAAAACTTTGCAAACCCCCATCAATATTCATCGGGCATTCGAAAGAGGGAATGTTCATCACATTCTTCTCCGTTGTACTTGTTACGTTAGGGTAGAGTCTGGGGTCCTTGTCTTTTGTTTGTTCCTTTTCATTCTCATCTTTTTCGTGCATGTGTTCATCACTTTTTTTCTGCCATGGTGAACCTGCCATATAAAAGCTGCTGCTCGCTGAATGCTTTCCTTATCTTCACTTTTAATGTTATTGCAAAAAAAAAAAAAGATCTGTACTGCATGTGACCAGACACGAGAAAATGATCAAATTCCAGCATCGACTGATTGCACAACTGCATGTATGAGTCTACACACAAGCTAAATTAATTCTAACTTTTATATATCTTTGAACAAACTAGCATTCGTGAGTCCACAGTATGACTTGAACAAGAAACGCAATGCATAACATTCCATTTTCAACAAGCATCAACACAGGATAATACCTCTGTGGCATGAGAGAGCAAGTCCAGTTAGTAGTTAGGGTTATATGTATTATACCATGGAGCTATCTGACTTCCACAAATACACCCACAGCGTAATCCTCACTGGAAGCATACCTACCCCCCATCCCTCCTAATGCAACATACCTAATATAACTATATACAAGCCGCATCTCTTCTTTCCCCTCCAAAGGAACACCATCTTTGACAAGTCCCCTTTAGAGCTCTCCCATTAAAGTAAGTACAGTGCTTTCACATGCCTGCAGTGGTATCACTCATTTGTACTCCTCTTTTGATGACCTCATCTTGGGATATACCAACCCTTGTGGGTGGCCCAATTCATGCTCTCAGATGACAACAAAGAGCTCTTTTCATTCTTGTTTCCTCTTTCAAGAACCCTCTACAATTTGACCCTATGCTGAGGTCACCTGAGCGTCAAAAGCTGTACAGTGCTGACTGCGACAGCTTGCAGCTATAAAGTGACAGAAACAGGCAGGGCTTGTGAAACAGCGATGTCTAACAGCTGAGAGCTTCTTTTATGTGTCTAGTTGAATCACTTCCCTTCAACTGCCACATGCATTCAGTTTTAGGATACAACTGCACTGGGTCTCTTTCGAATATAGCAATTGATCTCTTCCACCTACATATTATACAATACTAACACCAATAAGGACTCCAACTTATGATACCCTTTTCCAAAGAAAAAGAGATTACTGTTTTCTTCTAATGTCAAATGTCTTAGAGTTGGTCACCATGTTTAAAAGTTGGTGACATAGTTATGAATGTTTGCAGGACCTCACTCACCCCCCCCCCCCCCCCCTCAGAAGTAGGAGCTCACACTTCCCAGAAATCTCATCAAGTTGTTCACTGAAACCAGGCAACTACAAGTAATAGAACTCTGCCAGAACAATTCTACTTCTTATGGAGGTGGAGGTGGGGTGGGTGCACTACCATAGCATTCTTTTAACAATCCATTGCAATTACTGAAAAATTAATTCTCTAATTACCTCATTTTAACTGATCGGTGCATGTAGCCATTAACAAAGGTTGCAAGCAAAACACAAACCACGGCTCCAAGCATTTAAACAAAAGTTACATTTGAGTTCCAAAATAAAATTATGAAATTAGCAGAGAAGAGACTGTTGTCACAATTTTTTTTTGTTTCCTGTTAAGTGCCCCATAAAATTTCATCCTGCTGCTGTTCGACTGTGCAGATTTGAAACTTTCGCAACTTATTGCTCAAACCAGTCACACTGTCCTACATTTTCTTATAACTCTTTCAAGCAGGATTCTTAAAAAATACAATTTGAAAGTAAAATGCTGCTTTTCTTTTCTTTCCCAGATTCATAACCACCCAAGCACCGTGCAGGGGCTTCAAGTGGGATCCCACATCAATGATTCTCACAATTAAAAACCATACTGAATAATTTTACAAATTTACCATGATACAGCTAAAGGTTTCCCATCTTTTACTGAATTGATTAAAACCTTCAATTATTAAACAAGCAGAATGAATTTACACTTGAACCATACTAACAGGATATTAACTATAATATGAATAATTCTAAAATCTAGTCGAGTCTGAAGGAGAAAAAAAAAAAACAAAGGGTATAAAAATATCCTGTTTGCAACTGATTTGGTACACAACAAACTACGGCAACTGAATGACTTGAACTGCCACTAGGGGTGAAGTTACAGACTGGAGCTTGTAAACAAACTTTTCTTAAATTAATTTAAAAAGGCTTACTTTAACACGCCACTCATACCTGGATCGGACTGTGGCAAAGTCCCAGGTAGAAATTTAAACCGCCCGGGGTAAAGTAATTACGGATGAATTCCAGATCAAGTTCAAATCTGACCCACAGTCAATTGTAAGATGCACACTGACACCCACTGATCAGGTTTTGAGAGGTTGACATAATCCTGTCGTTCAAGTTCAACGAACAAAATCAGACGATCAGAAATGATCTGCACTTTAAACTAACAGGTAGTCTAATACTGAGCAATCTTTTCTATCAGGATACCAATCACTTCACATTTTGGTGTCAACGGTTACAGAGGACGCATTTTCCGTCTGTCTCTGGTTCAGTCGGTAAGTCCTCACACTTCACAATTCTAGATCGATGAATACGTTGCATTAGATGCAAAACATTTGGCAATAAAGAAAATGAAACAGAGGACACCATTCCTGCTGGTTTGATGACAGTAAATACAGATTCCAAAATTTAAACAGAATCAACCCTAATATCACAATAAACCATAATATCACTAATTTACGTGCCTGAAATAACAACTACATGAGACGTTTCATACAGTTTAGAAATAACACAAGAAACTAAATTTTGACTATGTATTGTCTAGAAACAACTTAGTGATTGTCCGAGTATTTAATAACCAAGAAGACGGAATACGTCCCCCTGAAGACAGGCTGCAATAAAAGCCATTTTTCTGAACCAAAATTGACTTTATCTACATATTATGTGCAAGCATATCTACTGAGAGACTGTTACAATGCAATGAATCTAACCCATGCTGGAGTGAGTATTCTCGAGTGAATTTTACCTCCCCCCCTTGCTTCACACTAATGCATTGTTCAATTCTGTGTGGCACACACCAAAATAAACTTTAAGCACCCTGCCCTCTATGCCTAGGCTCTGCCTCCTTTGGCTTTTGCATTTGAGAGGAACCTGCGGGTATTTGACCCTACCCCTGCAACATGTGAGCAAGGTTTGAGTAGTGTGTTTTTGATGTGAATGTGTTGGTAAGTGTGGCTCATTGAGTTGATATCAGTAAAGATTGTGGTGATTTTGAAGGGTATAAACACAAGACAATACTTCCAATTAACGTAATTAGCCAAGTTTCACATCCAATAGTTATGAAAAATTATCAAGATTTTATAACTTTTGACCATTACTTGTACTGTTTGTGTGCATGTGCATATTAATAACATGAAAAGTATCTGGTCACAAACTTTCAAAAACCAAATGAAATTGTTAATTACTCACTCTTTAATGTTCCATTGTGTGTGAAACATTGGGATCCACTTAGTTTGACCATTTGTCATTAATATATGAAGGAAGCTTGACAGATTTAGAAAAATTTGGTGAATTTCACAAAACAACTCAATGAGCCTCGTGAACAAAATACAATGTCATGGACATACATGAGCTAAGCTTTTGTGAAGAAGTAGTTTTATTATCAACTGAATAAACCACAAGCATCAAGAAGCAGCCAAGAAAAAAATTCACCAGAAATCTTGCAAGGCCATCATCAGTCCTTGTCAAGGAATACTTACTATTTTCTCCCCCTCATCAACTGACATGGACTAGCTGGCTGCTTTCAGTCTGATACAACTTGTTTATTTCTCCTGGATAAACATTCTGACACCCCAGCTTTTGCCAACTGGTTTATCTGCTTGTTTGTTTACAGCACTTTATGATCCTGAGGTTTGGGTCTAGCTTGGCTTCATTTATTTATGATATCTTTCCCTTATGGCAGTGATGGAGACTGCTGGCAAAGACTACATGTCTCAGAAATGACTGCAAGCTGGGCAGTCTAAAAGCAAGCACCTTCCATCTGCTGTGAGCTAGGCAGCCATGTAATGAAGTCATGAGGGTAGTAATACCAGACCTAGAAATACCGTACAGAGTATCTCTATAAGTCTTTGAATTGAAAGGTGATGCAAAAAATTTCTTGGAAAACTTGATATGGAGCAGAAAATTTCAGAAAACCTCAGGACTATCAGAAAAGGGAGACTTTTGCAATAATACTAATAAAAAAGGGGGAAATGGGAGCAAATATTAAAACAATTACAGATGGTACACAACTGATAACAATATGGGACATTGGACAAAAGAAGAGGACACGACAGACAAATATAAATTCATTTTATGGGGATAGGTGACAAAATCATGCAAGAATGAAGATGGCCATGTCTGTCATGTGGAAGAGGAAATCAATCTGTAGCATGAGCCATTTCTTCTTTTTTTTTTTTTTTTTTAATGTTGGTATTTCTTCTTCAATGAAATTCAACCTCTGTCTTCCTCCTTCCTGTTATTCTTACTGCACCACAAAATCCCAGCTCCAGGGGTTGTAAGAATAAACACTTACGTAAACAACCAACTGTCCTACCCAAACTTTTTCCCTTTTACCACAACTTCCCTTCTTTTTTCTGATTTCGACTTCAACTTGTTTTAATTCATTTTTCCTTCTCGTTTCCGAGCTCCGTTGAAGGACCCAATCCCTGCATGCATCTAACCAACACAAAAATGCTCAAGTATATGCCCGTCTAGCTAGGATGTATCACAAAGATCACAGTGCAAAGATAAACTACTTTAGAAGCCAATGACAGTTGGCATTTAAACAAACTTTTTTTCTTTGATAACATGCTTGCTGTAGTTTTTGCTAGTTTCCCTTTACAGCTCGTCTGCCCTCCCACTGATCTTGTTTACAGCTTGCTATCTGGCAGCATCCATGTCATGTAAACAAGCAGATTACAGGAAGGAGAAGAAATAAACAAAATGCTTTTGTCCTGACAGTCAAAAAATGAGACACATTTTTCAGCAGGCCTGGAGGGAATTGCCTGCTGGAATTAAATGTGACTCTACAACTGTTGGGTAGGTTTATGTTGACCTTCAGAATCATATTTCCCAAGTTATTAGAAGTTCTCCATCATGATCTACCTAGATGCCGATGTTTCCATAAATTATCATAGCTCAAGGCATCTTGCAGCTTGTACTAAATGCCCGTAAACATCTCTACACTGACTGTCTTTTCAAATTTCAGTTCTGGGTCCAAGGAGGGATGCTGTTGCTATCATATGATGTAATTTGTGTATTTGAGATGTTCTTCCTGGTTTCCGTACATGTGCATGCTCCAGGCTATCAAACTGGTCAGTGATGTGTGAATGGGTAACATGAACCCCAAAGCAAAGCAAACAAAACAGAGCCCCCCCCCCAAAAACAGGTCAAACAAAATAGAAACAGCTGGAAACATCAATACTACATGTTCTACAGATGATTACTCAGAAGAAGGCTGCATCAATTTTTTCAAGGATGCAGATATTCATCAGACTTTTGCAGTTAAAAAAACTGTTCTCAATGATTCAGTAGCTTGCTATGGGCCAAAGGAAAGTTTCCTGATCATGGAATTCAGTAACTTGCAACGGTCATACATAAACTTCCCTCAGTCTACACAAATTAACCAGTGTAGCTACACTACTTCTTGCATGCATGGGTAAGTAGCATCGATCTGTCATTAATTCAAAATCTTGAAAAAACACTGCACTTTTGAAGCAAGTTTTTAATAGGTCAGAAGTTTGAACGACAAAAGTAGGCTAGTTTAATTGGATAATATGGCACATGTGAGCTCAGTGATCAGAAACTAACAAGTTCTGACTTACAAGAGAACTTTTGGTTCGATATGTAAAGTAACTGATCATGGATGCATGTAAGCACTAAGGAATATGCTAACCACTCTGATGTAACAGTAATGACTATGTATCTAATACCACTTTCCACATCAAACATTCAATGACATATTGATAATAATGAACCGGTACCCAGAGACCTGCATATGCCAAGGTACTCGACTGACGATGCCAGGACCAGGTTCCGAAACTCTTACCCAAATTTAACATTTCAATAACGTACATTATATGGGTGACAAGGAAACTTTTTTCTCACAGGTTGTTGGTTGGTTTAGTTTTCTTGTTTTTTTCAGACCCAATCATTGAATCATTCACTCAACAAAATTCAACAAGTATGACTAACTAATAGAACATTCATTGTCATGTTGGCACGTAGCATACATACCGTGTCATATCCACAAGCCAAGCAAAATGTTGTAGTATAGCTTCACAAGAAACTCCTAGCCTAGGGAAGGTACATTTTCACGTACCCAGCTACCTGACCCAATGTTGACTGCTGGTACCCAGATTTGAATTTTAGACCTGTTGTTAACACTAGTACAAATATACTGTGCATTCCTCACAAGTGACATGTCAGAGAAATAGTCCAATGTTACAGCACAGGACTGACCATAAAATGTACAGTTAATGATTCACACGACAACTTCCTGTATTTATGAGAGCAACAACAATTGGCCACACAAACATACACACCCCCCCTCCCCGCCCATGATACTGTCTTCTCCTAAAATCCAGATTGAGACGAAGGAAACTATTGTTATTTCTTTGTAAACATTCAAAAACACTAAACATGATACAAAAGAATACAACAGAGCATTTAGCCTTAAACCTTGCCTGTGCAAGAATTCAGATTTAAAATCATAAACAGGATTATGTTTATAAAAAGATTACACACCATCACAGGTATACAGGGTGTGACTATTTTGTTTTGGCTTATATTTATCTTGCTGAAACCATGGCAAACAGAGAAATATTTTGGAAATGAGACATTGGGCATTGATGCAGTATAGTATGCTACCAATTATGAAAGACATTATTTTCTTCATTTTTATGCTGTCATAATTAAGACATTCGATCTATTTCACTATTCAAAAGGGTGGCAGCAAAACTGTCAGTGGGATTACTCAGTGATAGCCTGAATAGATTTCATAGACCTTGCCCTCTCGTCTTAGGCCACTCACAAAAGGAAAGTACAGTCTTTTGTTTGACCTTCCCGAATTCAGCAGATAAAGTATCCAGACAGTAGGTTCACCCTTAAAGTCTACTCCATGAGTATATGTGACGCTTAACTGTAACACATGTCATACATAACTCAAACTGTTACTACAATAAAACAATTCACAGTGAACTTTTTTAACATGCTACAGCCAGTTACAATAATGCCACCCTGTCATGAAGTTGAAGGGGGAAAAAAGGTTTCAGCATGGCCATTTCTGAACTTTGCTAAACACATTTATGCTAGACAACCTGTTTGCCCCCTGTTAGATCAATATAGGTCTGGTGTCATCGGACTAATAATCACCAACAATGATTGCTCTTAGCATTCTCTTGCTGTCAGAGCTTGTCACCTGTCTGGAGGTGTGTAGATAATCATCATAGTCCACTTCCTGCAAAAACTGTTTCCAATTTGTACAGGGCACTGAGAAATATTTTTTGGGGGGAGAAAAGTTCATAGGCAAAAACTTCCTGGACCTGTTGACTGAACTCACTTCAAGCAGGAGTAAATAATCAGTGCTTAACAGACTCACCAAGCGTAATCACAATCAAAACAGAACCTTCAAACAAATTGGAGGGAAAATTAAACAAGCCTGATTAACTCCTGGATGAACTGCCGTGACCTCTTGGACAACTAATAGTACAAGAAACCAACCCTATCCATGCCTATACATATTACATATACACTCATGTACATTGTAAAACTATCTTTTTTTTTCTTCCTACCTACCATGTGTTTCAGAATTCAATACACACTGGGAGCATAAGTCTATTCATTGCATCTCCGGACATAGCATTTTGCTTAGTCCTACCTAGGCCCTGTTCCGACTCGGACTAGGTGCATGATGGGTAATGCATAGGAGTACAGTGCAAAGCAGGAAACCTCGAGACATGTTATACAACTAGTGTGAGGTGTTGTGCAGTGTTTACAATGCAAGATGTACATTGAGTTTAAAATGTAGAGGAAATAAAGATCACAAATTTTGTTTCTATTAAGGGAAGGCAAGACTATCAAGAAGTACAAAGGATGTTAAATAATTATATGGTTGGTATGACACAGCATATTTCCCATAATGCAATGCACCACATTGTAAAAAAAGAGAAAAACAAAATCCATTACTTACCAAACAGAATGTAGTACATACACTAAGATGTGGTTTTTACCCAATAAGAAGGTATGGTAACCTTAATTTTATGAAATTTCAATACCCATTGGCTTGCTAAATGAAACAAGGATAATCAGGAAACAGGTTTCACTTGTCCAGGTGTGAACTGATGCAAAGCAGTGACCATACAGTATAACCGCCTGTCCACCCTCAATTTGTCATATGCCTTCCTACCATGCACTCGACTTTATACACTAAAACTGGTTTATTCACTAATCACTCTGAAATTGGGCAGAAAACTTTTCAAAAGGAAGGTTGGAGAAACTGACTGAGAAAGAACATGTCACTATAAGTTACTCTGCAAGATCCACCATTGTTCATACAGCTTACATTACACCAACATTTTAACACAATTCCTCACCCCTCCCCCTTCCACATCTACTTGGATGGAAGTGGAGCCTTGTTATACACATGTACATTGGTGGTCAGCTGATATATTAAACTTACAGAAATCAACTAGGAGTACAACTTGTAAAAGTGGCATTATTTTCATCAATGCAGGATATATCTGCTTGGAAGTTGAACACCTAGGAGAGGTTACAACATTTGGAAACTTATGCAACATGTGGAAATTTATGCAACGCATAGGTGATGTTCAAGGTTACAGCACATGACAATGATGTAAAACATTTCCAAACAATGTTGCAACATCTTCTACCTCATCCGTTTAAGTTCCATGAAATTAATTTGAAATAATCACAAAGAGGAGGATGACAGATAATCATTGTGACCTTATAGTGGCTGCAAAATAGGATACATTGTCACTGACAACCATGGTGACTTTCAACTAATCAGGAGACAAGCCAACAAAGTCATTGTCATGGAAACAGCTGACAGGCTGCTCGTTAATCCTGAATATGGATACCAGTACAGTTTGGCAGCTATATCAGTTAACGGCCCATGACAACACTCTAGTGAAGAAATACGACTGATTATTTGCACGTGGCTGAAAACTTAATCACACATCGCTGCCATATCTACATGTAGGAACTGAAGCCTCTTTGGGAACTGTGCTGAAGGAGAGGAGAAAACCTCTTCAAGGACATCAAAGAAATGCAAAGCCGAGAGTGGTCAAGAAGAAACTCTATTTTCACAACTTTATTTTATTCTCATGAAATGCACACTGCTCTTTCCCCAAAAACAACCTAATTGACAATGTGTCAGAAGACAATGACGTGAACGATATATTAAAGTTAAGTCATGTGTGTTAATGAACTCTTTGATGACAAGGTTACAATAGGGTAGGCTAATTAGCCACCAGGAGATCAAAAACAGTAAAAGTACATTTTGGAATTCCAGCAACTTTTGGACAGAAAATACTTCACAAACATTGTTTTTGAAGTTATTGTGACGTTTGGTCAGATCAACTTTACATTAACACTCACTAACTGCAATAATTATTGTGTAAAAAGTATTGAGGAACTGGAAATGTTTACTAACACAGAGAGGCATTCCTTGGCACACAGGTATAGGTCTGGAATTTGATGCCTTCTTTTCTCACATGCCAGCCTTTGTTATAGTAAAAAGGCATATTGGGAGAATTTGAGCAGGAGGAAGAACTTTGGTGTAATAACCAGACACAAATGATGCATGGACTGCTGTTTTAACTAGACTCATCAAATGTTACGGAACAAGAGACATTGTAAATGATTCCTTGAACTGTATAAACATATCAAACTAATGCATACCTTAAGGAAAAGTAAAGGACATTCTGTGATACATTGAGACTTTCACATCCGTGCGTAATTTATTTTGTATGCTTTAGCCGTTTGCCTTTTGCAGACTCTGAACAATTTATTTGTGTTTGTAGAAACATCTGTTTATACTGGAAAGAAATTAATGCTAATAGCAAATGTGTGTGCCATGTGTGTGTCTGACCAATGGAACCAACCAATCCTCCATCACTCATTTTAGCTGAAACAATTTTGTTTGCAGATCCACTGTATGTCTCAAAAACATTTATACAAATGTTCTGTCCTTTGGTTCATTGTGTGCAACATTCCTCATCAACAACTTGTCCAAAACCAACAACTTGTCCAAAACTCTGCTGTAGTGAGCTAAATTCACGTAGAGATCCCACAAGTTACCTGATTTAGCGACTGATTTATGACTGATTCACGTACCTGTCTCAACTCAACAACTGCACTTCCATCTACTGTGTCAAGAGTATGATAACCTTCAACAGCTCTCTAATGCTATCTGGCCTAATGTATACTGGATAGTGCCTCCTTCCCATGACGCTACACTGATATGGCACATACTGGTGGCAGAATGGGCACGAGGCACTAGTCTAGAATTAAGCCAGACGGCGCTACATTCCGTGTTTATGGTCAGCAATACTCTTGAC
This sequence comes from Stichopus chloronotus, assembly GCA_021234535.1. NCBI lineage: Eukaryota > Metazoa > Echinodermata > Holothuroidea > Aspidochirotida > Stichopodidae > Stichopus > Stichopus chloronotus. The sequence goes on from CM037830.1 coordinate 32,001,873, forward strand.
ATGGTAGATGGGAGTGCAGTTGTCATGCTGAGACAAGTAAGTGAGGCATGGAGTAAATATATTACTTCTGGATACATGAAAGTTACAGCTTTCCAGTGACAATCTGAGCAACAGCGATAACACAGTGTTCAGCTAGATATATGTAGCACTGTTCAAATCAGCTGGCCAGTGGGTTTTGTTACTACTTCTATTAGTGCTCAAGGCAATGAAGAAATTTGGGGAGGCTGGAATATGTCCAAAAATGTCCAATGATTTTTAAAGTGTTACCACCTGGGTGTCACCTGTTCATGCACTTCTGTCCCATGAAGTTGGTAGGCCTACAACTAACTATGCAGCCAAAGCCAAAGAGGAGGAACTGCCAGTTCAAGCTCCAAAGGAGCTCCATGGGCTTGACAATCTTTTTCCTTTTTTTTATAGGCATGCAGCCTTCGATATTTTAACTGTATGTTCATTTGTATGGGGTGAAGCTAATACACATGAAGGTGATACATTTAAGTTCAAGCTATTAAAGCACTCACTACACACAGCTAACAGTTTTGCTGGGTAGGGTCATTAGTTAAGTCCATAACTTTCACAATGAAAGACAGCTGCTCTTCATAAACATTGCATGATGTACATGTTAAATGGCACGATCAGTGGAAACCCATTTCTCACAACTATCAACATACTTATCAGTGTAAGGGGTTTTAGGGGGAAGCCTATCCCGGACTACAAATTGCTGCCCTCTCTGAAATAGCAACAACCTCCTAAGAAACCCTGCCCCCACCACTATTTGCTATTTCAAATGGAGTAAGAAATCGTCATTACATGGCACTACTTTGCATTATTAAAGCTGGAATATGGGTTGTACTGACAATTAGTGACAATGTTAATTTCAAACCACTACAGCAGCGAGTACATTGTCGATTTAAAACACTAACTTCAGATCTGCATATTCAAATCTGTACGAGAGCTGGCATGAATGTCTAGCAGCTCCTTCTAACTCAGAGTAGATTCTCTGAAATGTCAACATACAAAAAAAGCAATGTATGCATAAAAGCAGAAGAAATAAACAGATAAGTAAGAACTATTTCAACAGAGAAAGGCTGGCAGACATGGCATGACTTACAGTAACCACTGTGTGAAACAATATGGTGGGATGGTAATTCATAATCAGTCATGTGTGCAAGTCTGGTCAAATCAGAACACATCTATACAAAACAAAAAATATATTAAAAAGGAAAAAAACAACAGCACTAATAAACTAATTCAAATGCCATTCATGTCTGGCAAAACTCCTAGGTCAACATTTTTTCTAGCGAGGGTAACCAAGAGAAGATGGTGATTGCTTAATGGTTCCTGTCTGAAGACAACAGACTGTCATATGCTTTCGCTTTCACCAGTGAGTCATTGTCAACGGGAAATTGTGTTAACTGGTATTTATTCTATCCAAAGTAAATAAAATCCTGGACGCTTCTTCTTCAGATGTACGCCACACACAGGAAATAATGGGCTTGGATACTTCCTTGAGACTACAACAGAAGTTTACAATACTCAAGTGAAAGGGCAACCATGATTTGTATACAAGTATTATCATTTTAAGGTTGCAAAGCAACGTGGAACAGTAGATGGTTCTGATATGCAGTCACTTCAGGAGTTCCTTTTTTTTTTTTTTATTTCCCTCAAATCAACAAGACGAGAAGACATACAGGAAATTTTCACAAAATGAAAAAACCAGAGTTGAGCAAAATGTCGCTGTCGAGACTCTCCAGCACTCAATGTATATACAACAGGTCATCAGTGGGCATGTGGTGTCACAAGTGAGCAAAATTAACTTTTTCAAGGAACCGATTTATGAATACTTCGTTTAATTTTACAAATAATCAATATCAGATGATACATACACTTCTTCTACACTAACTTGCTTGAATGTTTCAACTTAGAACTCCTCTCTGTAATTAGTCATATCCTGGTAGAATGGTCCATACTTCCATGAATCTGCCCAAACTGTTAATACTCAGTGATCTCTATGTCACTGAAATAGTAACCTATCAACCCAAGGCCTTGAAGCAATACATACTGTACAATATAGTCCAGCACATGTGCAGATAGTAGCTTAGTTGTGTAGGAGTAGTTGGGAGAGGGGGGGTAAGCACTACCAGCGACAACAGATTAGACCTGAGAGTTAACATTTAAATTTGTGATCTGAGCTAGTAACTTTAAGAAAACGTGAGAACTCTCACTTCCCCCACTCCACCCTGCTCCACCCCATCCCCAATTGCCCCCTTCCTCTCCATATTCTCTGCAATCTGCTCTGCAAACTCTTTCTGAGATTCACTATTACTCGCTTGATAGAATTGTTCTGTGTCCATAACTATACTTACCAGCTCTGTACACTGTTCCTTATTCTTTACTATACTTGAAAGGCAATATGTGAATCTGTTTTCCATTGGCCAATGAAGAAGACTGACATTTCATTATGGCATTTTTCTCCATTTTTAATGGTGAAAACCATATATCAATAGCATACTTCATTTGGAAGTTACTGACTTTTGAGAAAATCTCAGAGAAATTAGTAAATGAGAATGATGTCATGGTACAATAAGTGAAATCCAAGTTCTGTATAGCAAAAAGCATTTTCATGAAACTGAGGAACACAAATCCAACAGAAATTTTAGGATAATATAACTTGCAAACAACTAAACGTTGGGACGTAGTTTCCCTGAATATCATCAGGTTATCTACAGAAATTAAACAGTTGCATTTACATCTGTTGCCCCTTGCCCCTTCACTAATGCATACATTTGGTCTTGCTCTAAATGTCCCTGAAATCAATTCTGGCACTGCGCCCTCTTAGGTCTAGCCCACCCTCATTTGTCTTTCGCTGCATGCATTAGTGAAGCAAGGGGGGTATATGTCTACCATGTGAATGTAGTTAGATATCAAAGGAACACATTCTCAGGCCGTACGCCCATCATACACGGCAAATGTTGAAGGCAGAGCCGTTTTCGCGCTACCGCTCAAGACGCCCCCTTTTGTTGTTTGCCTTTCATCATTCAGTGTGTGAGTAGCTACAGTGACGTCATTCTAGTCTATTTCTATGGGAAATATCTACAGTACTTTAAATGGCACATTGCACTATGGGTAATTTGTGATATAACAAAGGTCAACACAACTACTTTAACATCTTCTATCTTTTGTATTTATTATTATTTTTGTAAAAAAATATATATATACTTTAAGTTTAAAAGATGTGGTCTTTATTTTCCACAGTATTTTAAGGTCAATCTACCATGTAATAAAACCCAAGATAAATATTCCACTGGTGTCAAATGTTAAGGTTGAAGAAGCACTGAAATTTGAAAGAACAAGAAAGACTTGTTGTAGTAGTTTGGCAATGATACATGGCATTTTGCAACTTTGAGGCAACAAAAAATCTTGAATTACCAAAGAAGTCTTCATGATGTAGCATCTTGAGTTATGAACAAGATATTGGTGTGGAGTTAGAATGTCTGCAGTGAAAAAAATTCTTTCATGTAGGAACCATTTAACTTGTCAGTGGAATATTCCTTTAATATTTTTCCCTCCAATGTACCCACAGATCATATCTCCCTTCCCCTTCCAACAAACTTACAAGCTGTGATGAACCTATTTCTTGTCATTTTGTTTCCTCTTGACCTCATTCAAGTTGAATCAACCAACCTGATATCGTAGACTGTATAATTATTGTTTTGTTTCCACTGGTCTCAGTTCAGTCATACGTATTTTACAGGCATAGGCAGATGTTGTCATCTGCTAATCTCCTAGTTCTATGGTCATTGTTACTCTGTGTACCCATTCCTCATCCATCAATGAGTCTATAATTTAGTCTCTGCGTACTTCATCCTGATCTTTTCTGATAAGAATTCTAATTAAGTCTTTTATCTTGCATTATGAGAATGTTCCTCATCTATCCCTACTTTCTTCTTCCCTCTTTCCTCTCCCTATAAGGTCCTCATTCATACCCTGATTCTTTCTTCCTGCCTCTCCTTATCCCCCTATAAGGTTCCCCACCCATGTCTTAATTCGTCTTCTCCTGCCCTATAAGCTTGCTGCATGGTCCTCATTCACACCTTAAATTGTTTTCCATTCCCCCCTGCCTATCTACCTATATATGGTCCTGTATCCATCTCCTAGTTCTCTAGGAGTTACTGTGCAATGGTCCTTTTTATCTTGTTTAAAATAAGGTTTGGATACTTATTGTTTCCAATCAATCCCTTATGCACACAACACACTTTTGTGATCTCTATAATTAACCACAAATGTAGAACAAACTAGACTGAAATAAAACTGTATGAAAGAAGGCAGACAAACTGGCACAAAAAAAGGCAAAATACAATAGACACTTGTTGCAGGGAACAAAACTACTCTAACTACACTTACTTGTGTACTGTATTTGTTAATTAGGCATTCAACAGATACCAATAACCACACAATGTGTAGGGTTGGTACCAAATTAGGTCATATGAAACACCCACACGTGACAATTGTCCCAAACAAGTGACGAAAGAGAAAAAAAAACTATGATGGCAATGGAAAATGTATGCTTGGATGGTGATATATTTACTGCATGAGTAAGCTTTAATATGCCAATTCATACCTCAGAATTACTTAAACAACTTTTTTGCAGGCCTCAAAGAACAGTAACGGCAAGCGATCATCAAGCAGTACGCCCTCCTCCCCCTGCCCTCATCGCTTTGCCATAGGTACCCCTACATTCGTTCCTGACCCCTTCAGGCAATGATGGGTGGGATAAATGACTTGCTGATCTGATAATGAACAAACTAAGGAAACTGAACATTTACTTTAGAGGCAATGCTCTTTAGCATCTCAGTTTCTCCATTTACTGTATCATTCTGGTCTAGGATCAGACTGGGAAGGAGGAGAATTACTGTTTTACACTGAAGTCAATATCAATGCTGTACCTGTGATAAAACAATTCCATTCAGTCTGTTGACTTGCATGTTTCAGTATTCACTTAGAGGATCTATAGGCTCTTAACTGAAGACAGTCTGGTGACTTAGATATTTCTATATTCACTTAGATGATAGGCTGGCTATTCAACTGAAGGCAGTCCAGTGACTTAGATGTTTCTACATTCACTTAGGTGATAGGCTATTCAACTGAAGGCAGTCCTGTGACTTAGATGTTTCTATATTCACTTAGGTGATAGGCTATTCAACTGAAGGCAGTCCAGTGACTTAGATGTTTCTATATTCACTTAGGTGATAGGCTATTCAACTGAAGGCAGTCCAGTGACTTAGATGTTTCTATATTCACTTAGGTGATATGCTATTGTGCTTATCATCACTTACATACTAGACAGAATTGTGCATTATCTGAACCGACTAAGAGGAACGTCACTTTGGTTGGTGTGGAGCTGCAGAAATACCCCTAGATCACAGGATACTGCCTTTGCTGGCGCCCTTTCACTCTTGCAAAAACCCCAGAGCGGTTGATGAGGAAGGGTGGGAGAGGGGACATGGCCATCCAACCACTTGGTACAATGTGAAGAGTGCCATGATTATCCTGGGTGAAGTCAGGGGAGATCTACGTCATTGGAATGAACCAAACAATGGGCTAGCTAAGGGCGTGTCTTTCTGTATTCACTTTAATGACTTGCTATTCTACTGAAGACAGTCCTGTCACTGGTGAATTGAAGTAGGTATTCCTTTATTTACTCAAATGATAGTCTCTTCAACTGGAGTAAGTCTGATGACTTAGATTTTCTGTGTTCACTTAGATGATAGTCTATTCAACTATAGGCTATTCAAATGGAATCTGGTGACTTAGGTGTTTCTCTAGTCACTTAGATGATATGCTATCCTTATGTAATATAGGACAGGCTGAGTATATATAAAGCCTAGGGACTTAGATGTTTCAATCTTTACTTAGATGATGGGCTAGTCAAGTGAAGTCAGTCTCTTGGTAGACATCTCTCTATATGATTGTCTACAACACCAATCTGATAACTTACAGATGTTTATGTATTCACTTAGATCATAGTCTATAAAGTCAACTCTGTGGCTCAGACGTTTGTTTTCAAATGTCAGTCCACTCATGTTGCATGTTAGTCTATCAGACTAACATGCAACATTAGATTTCACTTATATGTTATAGCTGTTGTAGAAAAAATGTTAGTCTACTTGCAGTTTAGTATACTTACTCAAAGGCGCTCCTTATCCCAAGCTACCTTTTTTGGCTATGGGTAAGCAAAATTCTCAATCGGTTCTGCTCTGACTTTGATTGACAGCAAATTTGAAAGTTGCAGAGTAGCTGAAATTACACAGCATACACTGGGGGTGGAGTGTTTTGATAACACTTGTGGTCCTTGCTCACAAGGATAATGCAGAACTTAAAAGAAGGATTGTTTTAGCAGAAAGAGGAGTATAAGACAGGCTATGGAAAGGGCTTAAAGTAAGTGGTTGGGAGAATTGGAACTCTTTAAGCAGATGAGTCACTGCCTTTACATGTTATTTCATTCACTTAAATTCAGGTGTTCTACAAATGAATTACTCTTAAAATTTTGTGCAAGTTTTTAAACATTCATACCTTTCTTGGTGACTCAGGAAATTGCTCAAAGTTAAGCATATGTGCAATCAAGAAAGCACTTTCACAACATAGCGTTATAGGACAAATTTAATGCAATGTGGACTACATGGTAGTCAGTAAGTACTGGCATTCAATTTTTTTTTTTCATTACACTTTTCCTTAGTTTCATATCAATTTAGAGCCAAAACATTTGCTAAAATATACCAAACCCAGAAAATAAACTGTGCGTCACAAAATAAACTAATATGGCCACAGCAAGAGGAGAGGGGGGAGAAAAAGAAGGAAAGCAGCATTTGTTGTGTTAGGATGCAGATCTGACTGCTTGGTTGCTTGGGGCCACAGTCCAACAAACACAACATGATCACTACTGGCAAATCCTCTCTGTTTAGTTTCCTCACAGGGTGATTGTTTAGTTTCCTTCTCTCATTGCCCATATTTAGAGGCAGGATGTTGACTTTAGCTACAGGAAAAGGGCAACCACAATAGCTCCACTGTTTGTGTAAAGCACAAGTTTGCTTCAGTGCATTTGTTGGGCTGACATTGTTGGAAACAGGAACCTTATTTAGAAGGAACAATCACCAGCTTTGAATTGGCAAGCATCTACAGAGATTTGGAAATCCAAAGAATCACACTTTGCCATGACTCTAAACAACAATGACAACAAGCAGCCTGGGCGTAACCTTGTTTATTTATCGCAGTTTCTATAGTTTTCAGCCCACACCACAATAGGATTGCTTGTTTCCCACGAATCCAGTAGTTTTATTGACTTAGGTAATTTGGCAGACAATGTTGTTTAGTTTGCAGATAAGAATAAAGGAAAGATATACCAAAAGAGGACCTTAACTGCACTGTAATGAGTCAAATCTGAAGAGGTGGGTGGATTTTGACAAAGAAATCCAAAAGACAGATGATAAAAAAAAGTGCTAGACCAAAAAAAAAAGGGAATATATGAACCTTGGCTGGTACATGTCATGTACACCTTCATTGAAATGTTTGGTACAAATAAGTGTTCTCTATCATTCATCTGTTTAGTGCTTGAACTATTCATGTCAGACTACAGTGTACTCCTGATTAAGAGGATATTTCAAAACTCACCTGGTTTTGATAATTGCAAGTGATGAACCAACTGTACCTGTCTCTAACACGAGTTGAGCCTGCAATCACTGTAGTGCTCCAGTTGGCTGGTAACCTGTGACACCACTTGATACTTACTCTCCCTCCTCCCCCCCCCCCCTCCCCTCCTCCATACTGTATGCTGTATGGAATAGCTCCTCCTATCAATGTCACTTCTTAAATTTTCCAGCTGATTACTTCATCACAATGCTATGTATACAAAGGCCTACCATCTGGAAAAACAGGACGGATTTCCCACAATGTAATGGTGTGGTTGCTCGAAAGTGACTATACCCCTTGTATACACTGACGCATTGCTTAAAATTGCCACATGCATTCTTTGAATACAGGTCTAGCACCATGCCCTCTATCTCTAGCATATATATCTGCAATATGAATTCAAAACTTGCACAAAAAAAAAGTTACTGATACCTTGTGGACAGATGAGAACGACAAATGAATCTCCCTACGGCATCACAAATGACATACACAGTGGGCTTACCTACCCCTTCAACAAAGAATTGCAACAAACTTAGTCAATGCCACCAGCATGCTTATATGGTCTAACTTTTCCTCATAAAGAATTATTTGTGGCATGACATATTTATGGAGACGTTCAATCTTAATGTAAAACTACAGCAATTCAGAGGCCCAAAACCCTGATTACCACCTTGATTTAGAAATCTAAATAATTCACAAGATTTGCCAATGACTGTCAGAAGCGTCTTTTCAGTTCAAAGTATGCAAGATAAGAGATCCAGGCCAAGATCACATTCAAAGTTACCATGGCAGCAATGGTCTCCAATACAATCAGACGGTGCATGGACATAGGATGTTGCAAAATATGGCACTTAGGAACAGTGTGAAGCCACTGACGTACAGCATGCACTCCAAAGCTATTGATATGCACTAACCAGGAGGGATGTAAAGTCAGTGTTTCAGAGCAGCTGATGGTAATGAAGTCAGCTATGCTTAGTCTCCAAGTTTCCACCGACTATGGCTTCAAAGGCATCTGGCATTCACTATTTAGTCAAACAATATTCCATGGATGCTCAGCTGGTAATCACAATTTACTGTAAGCCATGGATTTGTTAGCAGCAAAGCTTAGGGTGACAACAGTATGCCCGTCACAAAAGTTCGGTCTATGAACATTTACCACCATGGAATCAGCTGTTGAATGAAGAGTTTAAAGGGAAATAGGGCACTAAGAATATACCAACATGGCATACAAAGAACATAGCTTCAATCATTGTTAAACCATTCACTCTCACCAACACACATCCGCAAAAGCTTCATCTGCTCAAAACGTTAGGCATGTGACAAGAACCAGGAGATGCATCATTTGAAGTTCGGGTGAACAAATTATTGTTGGGTAACAAATAACTGAATTTCTATGTTCAAGAAACTTATTTCTTGAAAAGAAGGCTACTGTCCTTCCTTATTGTGAATAATCTATCATTCCATGTCCACAAACATTGGTTTTCAAAATATCGTTGTTTTCTGTAAAACAAATGCCTTATTTCCCTTTAAGTAAAATGCTGCTTTAAGTACTTCCACATTTATGCCTGTATGTGTTGATGTCAAACAGCCTTCCTTTGCTTTCATTCATGCTTCATCTCACAGCTCTCACTATCCTAGTCATGTCCATTTATATGCACCATGTGTAATTTGGTAAAGTGTCCTGCTAATAAAGAATTATACATAGGACTGCAGTTGTTGTGTTGAGACAGGTAATTTAAGCGTGAAGCAAATATGCTAACTGAAATTGCCAACTCAAATTTTATGTTTCCCCTCATTTGTCAAATGAAATACCACTTACAGGTATGAAAAAAAAAAATCTTGAAGTTTTTGCTGACACAGCATGTGTGGGTGCCTGTCTCAATGATCCAATTAGGTTTATATAACACATAAACAGGACCCTGGATACAAAGTACTGCTATGTGGACCTACAGCTTTTTTTTCACTGGATTAGTCAGTAAGACAACTTCAAGCTACATCAACCTGGCAAAAGTTTCATTTCTAAAATCACTGTCACCTTCCTTTTCTCTTCTTTCTCTTTTTCTTTTCCATGCCTATGTATACATTCAGTAGATACTATTTCTGCACTGTATCTAAAGAAGCCACTCATTCTATTTTTAGATCAATTCTGGGAAGCACACTTTCACTTGAATTGGTTCCCATGCCCTGACAAAAAAAGCAGCACTGCCTTGCATTGACTGACTTAGAGGGTGAAAGGAGAAATCATAGAAGCTATTTTGTCTTTTACACTTCTGTCAGGGGGTCATGGCTTGGGAGAGGGCTTGAGGGAAGTGAGGTGACTTCTGTACTGTGGAGAAAAAATCACAAAAATGTGAATGTGACACTCAAAATACTGCAAGATATGTGCTTACAGCCAGGAAAATGTAGTCACCCAAACTGAATTAGCATTCCCCTATGTCATCAGTGGCAGCACCAGGATTTTAGATTGGGGGAGGGGAAATGGAGGGCAAAAGAAACTATTCGGGGGGAGGGGAAGCTTTGCGTGTAATGAAATTAAGTGCAAAGCATGAGCTCAGTGAGTGAGGTCCAGGGACCTACCTTAGGGCCCTTGGCCCTTGATGGGGTCAGGTGGAGCGCCAGGCAGCTTTGAGGTTTCAGCATATCTCTGAGTGAAAAATTAAATCTGAGGATAGGTACATTTTTGTTCAGTGCGTCATTATACGCAAAGATTCTAAACGATTTTAATTGTTTCTGCTATTCCTCTCCTCCAAATTGACAAGATGAGAACTTAGGACCCCATCATATTAGTTTGTGCTGAAGAAGGACACAGGTGTGTCCAAAATATACACCTTTTCTTGTTAAATTTTTTGTGCTTCAAAATTGTCATATTTGTTAACATATTTATATATATATATATATATGCATTTATCAGATCACTTCAGCTGTTTGAGGGGCAACTGGAGGGGAAAAGGTTCTGACTGGGGAAAAAAGGCCCCCATGACCCCCACCTCCCCCCACCCACCCCGTTGGTGCCGCATGCCAATGCATGGATAACAGTTTTTCATAATCTGATATCATTTTTGTGGTTGAATTGCCCTAATTTTGCTGCACTGCACATTGCATGCACTTACTGATATTCAGCGACATCATGAAAAGTACTTACTGTATCACAGAAAATTGCAAGAATCTGATGATTTTGCAAAATGAAATATGGATGATGCTTATGCTCACTTTGATTATTCACTGGATTTAAATTTAAAGGCTGTATTGCATCACCCTAAGCTATATTTTTACCTCCCGGAAAGCAAAATTCTCAACTGGTTCTAAGTTACAGTACTCTTAGATTGACAGCAAATTCGAAAGATGCAGAGCAGCTCGTATTACACATCGTACACAGGGATCCATTGTTTTGATTATACATGTGGAGGAATTTAAGACAGGCTGAGGGAGGGACTAGAGGTAGGTGGTTGGGAGAATTGAAACTGTCTGGGGTGATGAGTTTTTGTCTTTAATTCAATGGCTTTACATTGAACTGATCCAAATTGGCATGTAGAGGAGATGCTACCTCAGGACTAATTTTTAACAAAAGTCTTAAAGGCTGTCCTACAGACAACCAACTCAACATGTTTGGTTGTCCGAAATATATTTTGGTTGCTTGAATATAAAACAAAAAGGCAAACCAAAGACATGAGACTAAATTGTGCTGTAATAATATTTTATCGTAAGTACACATAGCAGTATAATGGACTCCTCCATGTTATTCCGACTGCTAGCCTGACATTCTGTAATGACTAGCCCTTGTTACAGAACATACCGAACAGAAAATTATTCTATTTTTGATGTACAGACGAGCAAGCTGTAAGTGGGGGACAATACCCACAAACTATTTCATACCACTTTTAAAGTAACTTTGCTGTAGAACGTTACTTGTCCATCGGACAACCAAATGAAATGGATTTGGCTGTCCCATGTGAATTTTACTCATCTCAGATGATCAGACAAATGTTTAATTTCAGCACTACCATGGATAGTTCTATACCATCTTACCCCTGCATCTGGCAATTGAAAACAAATGAGGCCAAATTGTATTATTCAGTGCTCTGGCAAGCATAATTTCAATAAAGTACACATACAAAAAAGGTGCAGTCAAAATGGCAACTCCATTAATATTGTAAATTAACCCCATTGACAGACATTTTGAAACTAGACAGTTAAGTTTTGATGGTTTATTGCTGGTTTAATTAAAAGGCTGTAAAATACACCAAATGCAGTCATCATTGCGCTCGGTGATTTCTTCACATTATACTAGAATTTGTGCAGTGATTTCCAATAAAATAAGAATTTGGGAGAAATGCTGACCTAGTGAAAGTTTCCTTGGTTAAAACAGAACAAAGTGCATGCTTGCATTAAGTCATCTAGGGGAAAACTATACAATCAGCTGGTATACAGGTAGTCTGATGTCAAAAAACCAAAATTCAGGACCAATTCAAATGAATGCAAGTAGTTTCATGGGCAGATTATAAAGCAGTTCCAAGGATATTTTAGATCGCCAAAAAACTGATATAAATCAGAGGCACTGATCGACACAATCGATGCTACAGCATTACTGACACCTATCTGCTTTAGAAGAATTAAATGAGCTGGTCATGAAACTTTCTTCTTGTGGGATAATGAAGGGAGTGAGGAGTGAACTTGAAGTAAATAATGAGTAATTAAACTGATTGGGTTCATGTATGACACTACTAGTGGGTCAACCACTGGAAAGCCCTGGATGACATGACCATAAATACATTGTAACAGATTTAATTCATATAGACCACCCTCTCTCTCCCTGGCTTGCAACAAAATCTTCACCTAACACCTTCCTGACTATGCATTGATTTACCGTACTAAGCTTGGGAACACTTGGAGGACTTTCTGAAGCAACTACCTGTACCTTGAAGGAATGGAAGTAAAAAGTACAGTTTCAATCTAAGGGAAGCCTCACAAAGGCTACATGGGCTATGCGAGGCCAGGATGCATGTTCACTGGAGCATGACTCATTACTGTCTGGTTGCTATCCTTATTACAATGGTAGCGATGGCTTGCTCTGAGATGATCTTAGGTTAGATTAGTGAGGCTAATTCTCTAAGATATTCTGGTTCCTAACTTAAAACAACGCACATATTGTCCAATGGTTCCATCTCTTTACAGTACCTCACAATAGACCGGAATGTACTGCAGTCTCTGAATTAAACATGTCTGACAATGTTCAAAGAAAGTTTCTTGTACTTTACTGTGAATCCTGCCACAATATGTACACAAAGAAATAACATCCACAGAAACAAAAGAGACATTTCTTTTGTCTTATTTGCAATTACTCATTTTTTTTCTTTTCAACATGAAACATTTGTCCAACATACTGTTCCCACAAGGAGATCGATATTTAGATGCACAGAGAACATTCAACGACTTTTAGAGTAATCCAAAACATGATCGTTACACTGCGGTAGATACTATAAAATATGGCACAATAGTGGCTCAAGAGATTATAAAACCCATAAAAAGAAAAAATCAAATTTACCTGTTCTGACGAGTAAATAGAGCAGCATTTACACTGTACACTTTCTTTCAGAGGTCATGAATTATTCAATCGTCCTTTATTCAGATTAGGCTTCATGCTCTATGTTTACAGTGCATAATGTAACATTGCTGTTGTTACTATGGTTTTTATGAGAGTCCACAGTAGGATTGTGAACTGATAGGACAGTTTACAGTTAGTGGTGTTCCCATAGAAATAAGGCAACACCAGATCAAGCCATGACTCCTAACATCCCTATACTGGATCCAGTTTTGGATGTATTAAAAGGGGTCATTGATTTGATATCAATAAAGATTGTGGTGATTTTGAAGGGTGTAAACACAAGACAATACTTACAAGTAGCATAATTTGTCAAGTTTCACATCCAATATTTATGGAAACTATCAAATTTTTTGACTGTTACTCATTTTGGTTGTGTCCATGTTAATACAGTACTAATATGAAAAGTGTCTAGTCATGAATTTTCAAAAACCAAATTAAATTGCTAATTACTTATACTCAGTAATGTTCCACTGTATGTGAAACATTGGGATCCTCTTAGTTTAACCATTCGCAGTTAGTATGTGAAGGAAACTTGACAGGTTTAGAAAACTTTATTGAAATTCATAAAAACAACTCAATGTGCCTCTTCAAACTATTTCAAGACATTCTGTTGCAAGATTCTCACAGGAATTAACTCTAACCGACATTCATTTTGAATACTAAACATGTCCAGAAGTTTCTCAGCTTTCTGTATCTACTCAACTGTGACACTTTAAATGGGAAAATGACACATTGATCAGATACAAAACTCTTCTTTGTGATAACGAAACTGGTTTACCAAGAACCACCAGTGGCTCATACTGGCTAGTACTTCTCACAATTGGTTTGCGGGTCCAAAAGGAGTTGATTGTTTGTCAAGAAAGGCCACACTTTTCAGGCTAAGCAGGTAACATGAAAGTGTTAAGACCTCAAATCTAAGGGGCTCACAATGTACATAGTTGCACAGATGAGAGGTTATTGTAAATGTAGGACATATCAAAACATATCAAACGTTTGTGTTCCCTCAACCCTGCACACGCAGTAACACCCGTTGCTGCCTCACACCAACCGCTCTTCACAGCACATAGAGTGCTGTTCTATGTATGTTAAATCGTTACACATCATCTGGTCTCGTGTATCATATTTGCCTAGCCTATTTTCAAGGTTGTTCACAATTAGACTCACTTTATGGCATTCGTGCTTTCCATCCAGTTTCTCCAGTGTCCACTGTAGCACTGCATTGTGTGCAGCATCGATTAGTGTTTTAACGTCTTTACTTCTGTGACGTGGCAATGAGATCAACAACATTAAGTGAGCAGTTCATTAGCAGCACAAGGCAGAGCATATATACTAGAATTTAAAGAAATGATAATCTATTTGGTTCCCACTTCATCTCATATCTCTCCTCCCTCCCTCTCCCCCCCCCCCCCCCATGACAATTGTCTGTTCGATTCTCATTTTTCCTTGATTACACCTAAAGGCCATTTTCTAATACTCCAAACATGCTAGAAATCTGCATTACTGGTCAGCATGATCGCAGTCATATATGTGATACATGACAGCCCATAAATATGTTTGTGAACCACTGGGTCTGCACCATGCAATTCTCATCTGGGTGAGATCTATTTCAGGATTCAAACACAATGACATAATTCAGTATCTTGAGCAGAAAGGCCACTGGACTGTTTCTCAACACATGAGTGTTCTAACAATGTTTCTAGTGTCACTATAATCCATTGACCACAAGCAGAACTCTGGCTGATGTACCACTGTAATGAACTCACTGGTCAGACCCAAGATCATGTTTAAGGAGCTAGCTGCCTTGGCATCAAGTCATCAACTTTCCTTTAGAATTCACATTTCAATTCATACCAATTCACAGAAAAATTTAACAACAAGACATTAGTTTCCCTCCTCATATTGCTACAGTAACTGGAGTACCTCCAATATGTTGGAGCTAAAAGCCTTAAAGGGAAATAGGGCGTTTAGAATACACCAACATGACATACAAAAGAATATAGCGGTAATCATTGTTAAACCATTCAGTCTCATAAATAAACACCTACCAAAGCTTCATCTCCTCAAAACATTATGCACGTGATGAGTAACGGAAGATGCATCATTTGAATTTTGAAAAGTTTGGCTGAACAAATTGGTGTTGAGCATTAAATAACTGAGTTTCTATCTGTGAGAAACTTATTTCTTGAAAAGAAGGCTACTGTCCTTCCTTATTTTGAATAATCTATCATTCTGCGTCCACAAACATTGGTTTTAATAATATGGATGTTTTCTGTAAAACAAAACGCCCTATTTCTCTTTAAGATCCACGATGCTGAATCAGCCAAGAATCAGGGAGTGCTCACAGTAAACCATTAGGCCAGAAATCAGGTCTAAATTACTTTAACACCTACAGTTAAAAGAAACGATTAAATAGTCAATGCTGACAATGTACAGGTACAAAATCACTTTAAGCCTGCGAGATGTATTTCCACAGCATTACGAATCAATTGGTTGAACTTAACTGATCGGTCTATCACACAAATCATGAAAAAGTATTTCGCTTCTGAAGTGAAATTAATGGGAAGATTAAAGTGTTACAGGCTTTATGGCCTCCTCAAACATATTTCACTTAAGGAAGATGCAATGTATCACAGATCATCCAAGCTGCATGTGATATGAAAACTATCTACACATAGAATGAAATGGTGTAAAATCACTTAACAAAGGCAAAACAGTTTCTTGGCATTACTTTCTTTGATTTCTTGATTTTCTTGTTTTGTTTTTTTTTGGTTTGTTTTTGCAAGGCTATTGAAGACACTGACTGAAGACAGACACTGGCATGTCTCTTTTGTATGCATGCTTGTAAAGTGACCAGTGATGTTCTGGTTTAAGGCAATGAAACAACTCTTTCATTCCCAGTAGCAAGGAAGACGATGCACGACAACAACTTTCTCATAACCCTTTTAGCAGCAACCCTTGGTCGAACACCGCTGTACTTGAGATGAGGAGAGCAAACTGCCACAGAATGTACAGTCGGCGGTGAGAGATTGAGGCATATTGGACACACTGTGTGATGACTGCAAACAGTGATCAACCCCTTAGTGGTGCCCCAACATTCAAAGTCACTCCTTCCCATTTTGTCACATCTTTTTACCTTTGATATGTATACATAACCATGGAGAGGAGAACTCATGTCATTTGCAGGGTTATTATAACATACAGTCATCCATGATGTAAGGAATATCAGCCATAAATAAAATCCCATCTGGTGTCTGTCTTCCCTATTCCTCTGGAAATAAATAAATTACCTCAGGGCCTTATCACAAGCAGTCCTTTCTACGAAAGATAAACATTTCATCTTATTGATCTTACTAAATCAACATGCAATACGGGCATGCATTCAAAACCAGGAACACACAGTTGTTACTACTACTACTTCTAGATGGCCTCACCAAAACCGGTGATATTAGTCACTTCAAGCCCAGTCTTCGACTAAACACAAAGCCACTGCTGAGTTAGGAACAAAAGAGGAAATTGCAGAAAACAACAAAACAAAACATCATTTAAAAAAGAGAGAGAGAGAGAGAAAGAGGGAGAGAACTTTTTTATTCTTCTTCTTTACACAGGACTAAATTTGACAAAACTCGATTAGGCAAACACCTAGAGAGCATGTGCCTCGGCAGCTGTGCATTCATTTTCTTCAATGCTGACTGTTTGTTTGTCACGATTCTCATTAAAATGAACCCAACTGCCAGCCTTTTTCACTGTGTAAACAAACTGGAACACACAACAAGCCAAGAGTAAACAAATAGGCCTGCCTGCAAATTTTCATATCAGCGCGTGATGGATCCAATTTCCTCTCACAGGGCTTTCGTTCCTTCTAGACTGCTTTTACGGATCTCGGGAAAGAAAATAGCCAGAGAGCAATCTACCCGTGGAGGAGCACCCAGAAATTATTTGTTTGGTGGGAGCTAGCGGTGAAGAACAAACAACAGACTCTGTGTTGCTGACTAATAGACAAACAGAGTAATGCAGGCGGGCTGTTTACTTATGTATTTTAATAGAGCAGTGGAGCAAGGCCACTGAGAGAGCTACTCATCATGAGCCTCCAGTGGGAGAGATTGCATGAGAGGATGGAGAGGGGAGCATGAGGAAGGAGAAAATTGAAAGACTTGAACAATGAGTCCATCAAAGTAACAGAGCCTAACACTAAGACATCTGGAGACTAGAACCAAACTCATTCATGTTCTGTTAGAATTGGTTAAGTTTTACAATGAAAACTTTCATGTTGGATTCGTCAGTTCATCTCACTTGGTGACAAGAGTGTGCCGTGGATGGGCTGAGTAGGCTCTCAACATTATTCACCAGATGGTGAAAGACATCCCATCGTAACTGAATGTCACTTGATGAATTCATATTTTAACAGTCTACCAAATGTTATATGATACCAAGAGACAATTACAATTAATCCGCTACAACTGAAGGACTCTAGCCCATACACGCATAGCCTACTCAATCATTCTCAGGATCTGAAGCCATTCACTTCATCCAGGGTCTCTCTTTCTCTTCATAGGAGCTTATTTTAATGACAGCTTGATAGTGGGATTCAAGAGAATACATATCACCACAGTTCACTAGATAACAAAAGCCTCTATGTCACAGAGTCAATTGAAGACTTGAATGTGGATGGGTTGAGTGGGTTCATACCCAGAACAATTATCATGTGGGATTTGTCAGAGAGTCGAAAGACTGGAATATGCTATGGAAGGGTTGACTGGGTTTGTAGAATGCCACAAAATTATGAAACACAACTGGTACCAAAGGCCAAAAACAGGGATCTCCCGCTAACCAGATCAGACATGGGATTGGGCCGATGTTCATAACTATCAGTAAAATACTGGATAGGCGAACCTGTGATGATGATGTCTGCTGATGTTCAGTGACCTAAGAATATATTTGCACCAAAGGAAGTATTTACCGTCCAACAAGGATATGAACTGAGAAACGCCGAATGCACGAAGGCTATTTTCTGATGGAAAAGGTAAAAGTTTACGTGTTCATCTTGCGATGATTTTGTAATCGGGATAAAAGCACTCCAGAGACTTACATCATTAATACACAAGATGAAAAGTTTTCAGGAAAGAACACGCTTGATGGCTGATGTTCTGATGAAAAAACCAGCCATCGGATAAATTTGGCAGAGAAAAACCACATCCGTTAAACACTAGTAAAAAATGTTTCACTCATTGTCTTTGTAAAATAAATCAAGCAAAACAATAACAGACGAATTAGCAGCAAGGTTGTTTGATTTGAATCAAGTCATTTAAAATCATGATTAAAATCATGATTTTCATTTGAAAAATCATGATGTAAATTGATTTTTTTTTATTAAAATTACTGTCTTTAATTTAAATAATGACTTAATAGAAAATCAACAACCCTGATTACCAGATGGGTTAAGTGGGTTCATGATGTCCATTAACAATGTCAGGACTGTTGCAATGAGGGATCCACTTAATGAAAAAACATGGTTGCCCTGAAAAGTCTGAGACTTTTCTCACCTTTAATACACAATGTTAAAACTGTGATTTACACGTATCACTATAGGTTTAATTAAAGACAGTGACTCATTGCCCCAGAAAGTCCCAGTGCCCCCAACCACTTCTTCTTGATCCATCCCACATCTTCCAACCACTTCTACATCCATCCCACAACATGTCTCAAACCCCTCCACATGTGCAATCAAAGCAATGGGCCCCTGTGTAAGTTTTGCACTATTAGACACTAGGCATCTTTCAAATTTGCTGCCAATTAAAGAGGAGAACCAATTTAGAATTTTGCCCACCCAAAGCGATAAACATTAGCTTGGGATGATGAGTGACTGCCTTTTAGTCTGCAGGTATTATAGCACACTTCCCCCCACACTTCTTTTCAATCTTCTTCTCTCCCTGCCCTCCTACTTCTCCCCCTCACTTCCACTTCTCCCTAGATCTCCTTCTCACACTCCTCCTCTCCCAAATTACAATTAGAGTACTGTATTGACCACATCATGTTAATATCTCTGAATACTGTTGCACTTATGATGGTGACCCAACAAGAGGTAGAGAAAAGAGGCAGGAAAGGAAGAGGTAGGGGAAGTTTATGCAAACTGAAATTGTGTTCAGGCACTCACAATAGTTTTCACTATTGCTGACAGAATATTGGAAAATGTCAGCACAGAGGTTACAGTACGACCACCCAATACAAGCAGAGGACGACCAACCAATACAAGCTCTGTACAAACAGAGTGTGAAAGGGACAGTGAAATCCCCGTCATCAAACTACATCACACTGTATGGCTATTCACAAGTCATGAAATAAATGCACATTTAAGCACTGTAAACAATACTAGCGACATAGTAATATTCACCAATTGTTCACTGAAACCGAAAAATTACAACCACTGGTCACGAATAATTTCCTTGTGTGGATCTGCAGGATCGACCTGAAGTGTTGTCCAACGTCAAAACCATGGACAAGTTCTCAAAAAAGAAAAAAACCCTTTAGTGTAAGGAAGTCATTCATGTCTTCTTGGAAATTTCAAGTCATATATGACTGTCAACCTTGATTGGCTTTGTAATGGTTTGTTAAGCATACTCTCCCATAAAGTGCAGTACCACACTGCAAGTTTCTTATCTGGTACTGTATCGTATGTACTCTCCTGAGAAGGGTTTCCAGTATCCAATTCACATGAACAAACCGTCACACATATTCATGCTTTGTTGACTTTGCTTGAGAAAAGAGCAGGTTCCCATTTTTACAAAAAGATGTTATAGTGCACTCTACAAATATCAACAAATACTGTATGTGATACTGTATGTGGTTTACTCTGAAAAAATCAACACCCGTAACTGCTCCACACCTGTACTTGGTGCATAACTTTCTCCCAAGATACGTGATGCATGAAACAAAGGACTTTTCCAATCTCTCGCTCCTACCTGGTCCTCTCTGTTCACGATTGTATTCAAATGTTGCACAATCCAACCAAAGGAAAATGGAAACTGTGATCTTCAAGAGTGTTGGGTAGATTTCCATTTGGAATTGGTTGAGACGAAAATTTGGGTGGTAGATTGGGAAGGCACTAAGTTTATGATAGGCAGATAGAGGTGCTGTGACAATTATGATAATCTTAATGCGTAAGTGAAAAAACAATTACATTCAAAGATCAAAATTAGTCACATATCATACGATTTAAAAAGTTTAAGCTCTTGTTGCTACTGGCAGCCACATAAAATGTCCAGTGAAAATTGTGTCAGATAAATAATGATATTACAGCACATGTTTTAAAAACTATGTACTGTACAGTAAATGAGACTGATCATGAAGTGAGACCTTTGCTGACCTTATGCAAACTTTGACCCCATAACCAACAACAGAAATGATCCACTCATCAAGAGCTTCCAACGTTCATCTGTTAAGTTCCAGAAATAATTACTTCTTAATTAAAGGTGTCTTGCTTCATTGTTGAGGCTTTCATCTCTAGAGATTTCAAAAAACCATTCAACTCCATGAAAAAGTAAACCAATAATCTACTTGCAATGGACAGTTCAATTGAAGTTCCAGCAATTTTCCTTTCGTGGGATACTGTATGGTGCCATGTTAATAAGTTTTCAAACTATGACCTCTACTGACCTATTGTACAGTGAACTATAAAATCAAGAAAAGCATCAGAGTATATCTACTTCACTCATCAAGAGTTACCAATTGATGTTTTCAATTTGAAATTCCAGCAACATTCACCTCAAGTTGTCAACTTACCTTGCTTAAAAGATTTTCAGATATAAACCTCTGGCTACCTCAGATAACCTTTAACCTCCCTGAAAAACAAAAGGGATAATCTACTCACCTACACTGGACTACCAACACAAGATTACTTTGAAGTTCAAACATGGAGCTACTATGAATGGAGTAAAGGTAGTTTATAACCCAATAAAGTTATGAACTGTTACAGCATTCAAAAGCTCAAAACCCTCATTAATTGGTACAATGAGCTATAAACCAGGATTACTGAAGGTTAAGCAACTGTTGAAGACAAGACATTGTGCCACATATATCCTGGTACAGCCATACTGTTGATTTTGTCATAATTCTAAGTACTAATAAAAGGAAGAGATTTCCGAGGATGCGCACATGTGCCATCAATTTTACAAAACTAAGTAAGGATCTAGCTTTATACTACGTGAAATTTTGTTGTCAGGAAGGATCCAGAAAAATGGCAAATTTATTTATAAAAAGTTTCTCAGTTTTCATGGTCTCGAAGATATCTCCTACTGAGAAGTAGGTGGTAGCACTGGAACAAAATGCCAATTTTTCTTCTTTTTTTTGTGGGTGGTTTTATAGATGTGAAGGTAATTGTGGACTGTGCCCTATATATTTTCACAAAATATACTGTTGAGAAACTGTGCATAGTATTTTGAGAAACTCATTTCCATTTTTTGGATGTGTAAACTATGATAACAGTCATTCTTTTCAAACAATCAAAGTTTTGGACTCCTGTTTGTCAGAACAGATGAAGGAAGTTCAAAGAGATTATGTGGAGCAATGGGACAATGTAATTGTCAGATAAGAAAGACCAGGTACTGCATGGATTTGCAAAGGGGGTTGTTGAGAGCATGATTCAAAGTGACGACATTGGGTTGTACAATAGTGTCAAAATGACTCTACTTTTAATCCACTCGTAGTAGCTCCATGGTTCAAACACCTTTCCCTTCTTGAGATATCATGTTTACAAGCATCACATACACTCCCACAAATGCGCTTATACACACACCTTCACCATCGCATCTACTCCTTTGACCTTTGGCGAGGAGTCCAAACATTCCAGTAGGTGAACTTGGTGGCTGGTATGTGTAAAAATTGATGGAAGTCTAAGTCTTAATGTTTCTTAACTGATGGTATCCTACAATGGAAATCCACAGCAAAAGGTGTCTTAATTCTCTGAATAAACCATTGCAAACATTAACAAAAACACATTTATCTGTTTTCTACCAGGCAAATATGCCATGTTTTATGATGTAAACATGACCAATGTTTACAATAAAATAACATGCAAAGGCAATTTCATACAAACTGCACTACTGTTTGAACCTTTCATGAAATTAATGACCATCTCAGTGAAAAGAAGAAACAAAGTTTCATTCGTTCTTTTAACACTTTGTGTTTCCAACAAAACAGTTTTGTATCACCTGAAATTTCATCACCAGGTTACAGATCTGTCATATCTTACTTACGTTATCCCACTTGTACATCTTAAATAGAACATGCAACTGTACTGACCTCGGACCTATGGTATCTGTGGTACACACAAAAATTCATGGCTTTGTCTTCCTGGGGTTCTCTACCACATTTGCACAAAACTTAAGAAAGTGATCAACAACACAGCATGATGACCTGAGACTGAAGTTACAGTGTCAATTTTGAAATCCAGGCTGTTATTCCTCACCAGGTTGATGTACATCTCACACAGTTTCATGGATGACTTTAGATTACATTAGCAGATGACAGGGCCATAAATGAACTCCCATTTTACTCATAAATCTGAAGTTCACTACTTCTGTTTATAAGGGAACCTTCAACAGATAGACTTCCATTGTGTTTTAGAGCACTTTGCAGAGATAGCCTTCCACTGTGTTTTCAACGGGCCACACCTAACACTGTAACTATCAAATACACAAAAACAAACAAAACAACTTTAAAGCACATCAAACTGGCAGGTTCAGGCAAGCCGACACCTCATAAGCATCTACTGTACCCCCCTCCCTTCCCTCTAATACCCAATGTAATAGTAAATACTTATAAAAGCCACAGAACATACTGCGGATATCTACGGCAGAAGAGCATCACTGTACTTCAACATCACCCTGGGTAAGTTGCTGTTTACCTCACCCACAATTAATGATTGTTTTCCTTTACACTTAATATAACCTTAATTGCTTTAACCAGTGCATTATGAAGTGTATTCTCACAGTGGCATTGGGCCGATATTCAATACTACAGTACAGTACTTGCAGTAAATGGCAACAGTGAACTGTGCAGGCTACGGGGTTCGTTGTACTCTCTGGCCTCTAATTCGGTTTTGAAGGGCTCTTCACTATGATACTGTAGCTCCAATTAACACTCCTCTGCTTTGGATTATGTGGTTACAATTATTTCCCACTTTTCATATTTAAATGGCTCACAAATTAACTGTATGGATGAAATTGTGGAAGTGATGCAAGTTTTATCACTTGCAAACTGTTCTAGCATTTACCGTACCTGTGATCATTCCAGGGAAAAAGGATGAACCCTTGATGGCAACTTACTGTATGCTCAAAAGGCTTCAGGCAAATTGACCTTGCATTTTTTACATGATTTTTTTTTTCTCTTGTGACCACAAACTAGACCAATCAGTTGTTTACCCCCCTTCCTATGTTCCACAGTCATACCCAAGGTTTGTGTAAATCTTCACTTCAGTAAATTCAAAGAACTTTCAAACAGACGATTTCATGTTCTGTTGTTTACGATCGATGCCTGCAAGGAAACTGAAACCTCATTAGGGGGGAGTTATGATTCTGTTTACAAAGATCTTCCTAATTGCTATTTGTGATGGATGAGAGAATTTAAGTTGTTTGAAATACCATTCAAACACAATATGCCAGGATTAATAGAAACTTTATTGGTTTTCTTTCTCACAGTACTTGGGGTACTATCGCCCTATTCTTTCCATTTCATAGTCCACCTATCTAAAAATAAATGAAAACAATTTGAAGGAAAAAAAAAACTTTCATCTTCAGAATAATGTCCCCCCTACTGATTGTGTGAAAAGTGTTTATTGTGTAACAAAACAATAATGCAGCTTTTAGAGTTTGAGTTACTAAGTAAATGACTTCTTACAAATTCAACCTAATCACAGAGTCAACAGCATAAGACTTGAAGTTCGTGAAGAGTGCTTATTGAGTTACGATCACGTATCATGCATGCCTCAAGCAGGAGTTATCAATTGTCCAAGAAATTGCATTCCATACTTTAAAAGTGTTACTGTACTAAGGATCACATGACTTTCTCAAAACCTGGCGTCTCCTCCACCCTCCTAAGCTACTTAATTCTATCAATTTTAATGACTCTGCCTTTCTGCATTTGCAATAAAAATGATGCAATTGATGCACTTTGATTGTGTCTGCATGCATTAAAGTATCAATAAAGCTCTGCAATGCTCATAGATGCACATCAGCTATAATCATGTTAACATTTCTGAAGCACCCATTTCGATATTTTACTCTCTTATGCCCTGCAGGCATGTCATTTCACAATATGCAGTTTCACGGACTACCGTACACAACACTCAGACATTCAGTCACTTAAATAATACAAACTACAAAGTTGACAATCTCAACACTTGTTTTTCATCCAGACTTTTTCGAAATCTCATTGAACCTTAACTGTCTTTTGTTTCACAAAAAGAAGAAAAAATATCTGTCTCCTTTGAACGAGAGCCATTCACAAGTTTTCATGCGTTCGCAGGATGGAAAGAGGGCAACAATAGACAGCATGAAATCAGGAGTAAAGAATGAATTTGCATTGAGGGCTAGAAATTACCAATGTCTCACCAAAGGAAGATCTTGCCACCTTATACTCTCTCTTGTTTCAATGGTTACAATGAAAGACTTGGCTTTTATGACCCTTGAATTACATCATAAATCATCCCACCAACAGAAGTAAATGCCATCAAGCACCTGTAATACCACCAAAGGATTTTGTTGAGTAACCAAAATTCCACAGAACAAGCATGATTTTACTTTAAAAAGTCGGGTGACAAGACAATCATATTTTGGAGTATTGAGGGCATTGAGCATTGAAAATGTTGAAAATAGCTACAAATTCCATGAAAATCTGTCAAAGATTGACCAGTTTACAGGAAAATTAGTATTTCACAGCTGTATTATGAATAAACATTGGCAAGTATGCAAATTTGTAATGGTAAGAGATGGACTCCTATTATACTGTGTGTCTTATGAATAATTTGTTCATGTAACCTTTATTTCAAGGACATTTCAGAATTTTATAAGCCTGGGGGATTTTATTTTGGAAGCATGTATTTCCTCCTTCAAAAATTTCCATATCACTTACCAATGTGAAACTCAATGATTAAGTAATTAAGAGGCAAAATATATAGGCTTACCGATAGAAATATTGACACTGTGCAACACTCCACGTTTTGCATTTTTCTCAAACTTTGAAAAGTCACATCTCCAAAATGGTAAAAGATACAGTACAAACAAAATTCCAACGTATTTCCATTCAGGGTTTTACTTTGCAACTTCAGAATGAAGGTTGTGCGTTTCTAAAAGATGTCACTCAACCTTTAATTCAGTCAACTTTTTGTCTTGTTGCAGAATTTCTGTCGGGTTAATTGGAAATCTGTGACAAACATCGTCAATATCGTTCATTACCCAGAGGTTTCGATGTCAGCAAAATCGCTCACAGATTTTTGAACGGTTTTGATCGTCTTTAAATCATCTGCCTTTATGTGGGAGCTATGTTGCAAACTTTTAATGAATTGACACTCCAACTCTACTTGGGTCAATGTAAGACATTTTACAGGCCAATCTGGATCCCTACCAACTACAGGGAACTATATAGTGTTGTAACTCTATGCTGAGGCTTAGACCAGGACCAGGGAGGCAATCCAACTAAAAATTGTTCACAGGTGACTCTAAATAGCATGTATCTATGTTACTTTGAACAAGTACTAGATCTCCAATAGCCTTCAGTCCACATATTACCAACGTCATATTCAAATAGCACATTTCACTCTTTGCCTGATTCAACAGACCATGATTTCTATCGACCTGAACGTAAAATGCAAGTCATCAACCTACAACAACATGCTGTGGACAATTTCTTTGAACATATTTCCACATTTTGCAGGCAGCTTTCTGCACACATACAAGGAACTTGTACACATTCTATATACCGTATTTTTATTAGTCATGGAATAAGACAACGCAAGCATCAACCATAAAAATGGTCAATAGAAAACTTGGTACATATATGAAAATACCAGCATGACACATACATGAATGCAATTTTTGATGTATTCAAATAATAAACTCCAAACAACACAGATGCTGTTCTGCATGGGACAGCATACAATATAGTCCCTCTTGCCTACAATAAGTACATTAATTGGTTTGAAATACCCTTTAAAGCTGTAACATTATTACTTCCACTGACAGATTAGTACTTGGCGCAAAGATCTGAAGTTACACTGTAACTTGATGACCATTCACTGTTCAGTCTGACAGATACCACGTAGGAAATGCAACAACTGGTATGCTCTAGCTTTCTGGTTAATTTGTTATTGTTGAAGGTGCAATTACTAGTCATACAAAGGAATATACTATATATTATAATAGACCTGCAGTACATCAGACTGGAATGAGTATGACCAGTATCATTGGTAGGCCAAGGACTACAAATAGAGCAACAGCCATGAATACTGCGGCAGTATGTTCCACCAACTTACATGAAAGCCTTGACCTACAAAAGAACAGATTGAAGTTTTCCTCCTGAGCAAAATAAATTACATCATATTATCTACCTTACAAAAGTGCAACCCACCCTCTGTCACACACACACACACAACCTGGGCTGGAAAAAATGTTCATTTCCCTGGAAGGGAGTAACATTATTTCCCTGGAAGGGAGTAGAATTTCCCACAATTCTCACTATATTCTCATGTACAGAAATGGGAAATTTCCCTCCAAAAGCCAAAACTTCCCTCCAGATGCCCAAATTTCCAGGGAAGGAGCCTCCCAGCTTCCCAACTTTTTCCACCCATGCACACAACACAGATTTACTAACCAAAGGCAGCTGCATGAAGAACTAAATATTTGTCTTGATATTTCTTATTCACATTTCATATTTTACATATTTATTACATTTCATATTTTTACATATTTATTACATTTCACATTTGTCTTGTCATTTAATTAAATGCTACTAATATGAAGTGTGTGCCTCTTGATTAAGGGTCCAAAGCTCCATTATCTACAGCACATACTGTAACTCCATATGAACCTGAAAGGCTATACACAGTCCATGGGCCAAATGGCCATAGAAGTTTCAGTTATGGAGGGCATAAAATTCACCCCAGTTATAACAGTAGCCTACCTTTACATAGACCCCAATCTTAGCAGTAAATGGTGCATACCGTAGCTACAGTACCTCCATGGTCCTATTCACAAATGTAAGACCTGATTCATGCTTGGTGTTCAGCTTATCAAGTACCTCTGACCCTATGACAGGTCAGGATCAAGGGACGACCAAAACTTTTTGCTATGGATATCATATGAAATGCAAATCAGTAACAGTGTTATTTCACAACTGATGCACACTTTTATCACTGGCGTATTACTTACCGCATTTATTGTGTTAAAAAATTTAATTGATACCATGCCTGAGGTCTGACTACAAGTTCAGTGTTACTTGTAAACAATCATCCTCTATAGATCCCATAATGGTGGTTACTTATCCTCAGGATCAAAACTGAGTTCTTGAGAAATGTGATTGCACTTACAGTAACTGTACAATCAAGTGAACTTCCTTGGTAGATCCATCCTGCAGTAGTGTAGCTAATGCAACTTTCGCTAAAGTATTTACCATGAACATTTACTTCAAGATTTAAACTCTAGAATTTTGCTTTCAGAATCTTTCCTTGCCAAGCATTATGCATTATCACAATTGAAAATTCCTTACACTTTTTTTTTTCTTCTTTTCATAGAAATTATATCAGCTTTATGGTGGGTTAGACATGCAAACAATCAGTGGGCAGGACATGCAAACAATCACTTATTTCATGATCTGGTATGGTCGGTTTAAGCCATCAAATGTGTACTGTATCAGCAAGACAACAACATGGAAAATATGAGCTATATAAGTCCACAATTTTTTTTCAGTATTTGCAACCATCATTTGAACTATAAAATGACAAAATTAAGAAAAATTTATTGAACATGCTTAGATAATTATTCACACTTATAAGAGAGAGAGAATGAATCAAGGAAATCGTACCTTCAGACCACACAGAAGACCTGTACTTTTTGCTATGATGTCATGAAAAAGTAACTAAGATATGGTAAAATACAGTATGTTTCACCAAGGAACAACCAACATGAAATTCAATGTACAGTATGCCCACAATGACCCCAACAAACATGAGCTTTGCCTTGCAAATAATATTTGATACAGTTTAAGATCGCTGTCTAGTGTAAGATGTGGTTCAAAAGTCCAGCACGTATGGGACGTACCTGAGCCAAGTATGACTTTTTCCCACCCAGTATTCCATTTTTCTTTTCTCCATCCAAGTAGTCTGTTCCCGGAAAATGCTTTTGTTGTCAAGCAGCAAGTAATGATTGATATGCCTTTTGTTTTATATTACTATATGAATACGTTTCCACCATATTCCAACATTTCACTTGCCATGATCACACAATGGCACATACTATGATCATCAAATTTCTTCCAGTGCAGTTGGTTGGACAGCAAAGTACAGTTACTGATTTCTTTCTTAAAAAGTAAAGATAACATGTTCAGATGAGATCCAACATTTTGTGCTATAGAGAGCATTTACCTGCACTTCAGTCACAAAGTATGACTCATGGAATCACAACACTAAATTTACTCATTCCACAATTATACAATTAGAGCAGTATATATATGTTACAGTACATGCTATGGTAAAACAGCAGCAATGCCGTGTATTTATAAAGCAGACTGCAATGATAAATGAATTGTTTCCTTCAGGACACTAGCTGGGATATATTCAGGTAATGATGATGTAATGCTGAAAACCACAATGAGAAGACAATGAAATGACATATTGTAGTTACATATATACAATAGTCTTGAAGACAACAGCAATCTTCAATGAGCATGTTGTAACACGAAGTTCTGAGTACAGTAGTTTGACTTACCGAGCAAAACCTTTTTCCCTCACTGACATGCACCAAGATCAAACTGAACAAACTTACACATGACAAAAATGGTTCTTTGAAGTTTCAGAGACATCTGACATGATCAAAAAAACAGACTTGTAAGATGTACCACAGTGAACATATTCTGTCCTTCCATCTAGACTTGCTACATCACACATTAAATACTGTAGGTGAACATGGCTAGGCCATGCATCATGTATCTTTTACATATTGTAAAAGATCAATTCCCTTTCAAGTACATCCCCCTATAACCTTGGCCTAGAGCATGCAAACAGCTGGCTACAGGGTCTAATGGCATAAACTGGGCTAGTTACAAAGTTTCAAAAACATATCTGTGAGGTGTTCCCATTAAGGCTGTGACTGTTAGTAAAAAATTGGAAACCGGTTTTGGTGGCAGTGAAAACCGGTTTTTATATCAAAACCGTTTTTTTTTCAAAATCTACTTTGACCATATGCATAACGCGCTTAAGTACACACAAAGAGTTCTTTGTTGTGGTTCACAATAAAGAATTCGCACAATTGTTGGTCAAAAGTTAAACGAAAACTCAAGTTTTTCGACAAATCCTTCAACACACAAGCAATAAGTTAGAAACTTTCCATTAAAAAGTGTGGAATGCCTTATGGAAATAAAATTTGAAATGGAACAAAAATCATGATCGGTTACTAACCGTTTTTTTCCTAGTATCCAGTTTTTCGGTTTTTCAAAAATTCCAAGACCGAATCAAACAAAAGCAGTTTTAACCAGTTTTCAAATCAAAACCGGTTTTCTGAACAGCCTTAGTTCCCATACCAGAAATAAATGAATACCTAAATCACAAAATAGCAATTCCATACAATTTAAGTCCACAAATTCCAAAATTTTACAAATTTTGTACGAAGGCCTTCACCAGCTAGAATGGAAAGACGGTACACTACTGTGCAGTGCAGTATTAAAATGTGACACAAAAGGACTTGAGTCCATCTATAGATATTTGGTGATAGAACTTGTACACACAACTTAGGTAGCCTAATTCATGAATACCAGAATGTCGTGAACATTGAAATGTCAAATTACTGCGTAAGCTAGTGAACATACAGAGCAACTAACCCTATCTACTGTAGTGTTATGTGTGGCACTGTCCTGTATCATCCTAGCTGTTATTTTACGATGCTAAGCGACCACACAAGTATGGAGGAAGCCTGTGGCTTAACAACTTCACGTCAGGTGACTACCAACAATTTTGGATAGAATTTGGTATCTTTTTTCGCAAGGTCAGAACAAATGGGAAAACCTTAGATTACTCTTGGACGAAAAAACCCATCCTTCTGCGACTAGGCTATAGATCGAGCCCAGAACCTGCTGGGTGCTGAGTTTCATTGCTTCAAGTTCAATGCCACCCTACCATTTAATATGTTAGTGTGCAAACTCTATGCCAACTAATGACCAATGTTTCAACAGAACCATTCTACACTGCTACCAATGTGATAACAACTTACAAAAGGGAAGCTAAAGCAAGGGAATACTGCAGGATGAATTGGTTCATGTTATTGATTTGTGACCAAAGAAAGACTTACTGCATATATAATATAGGGCCTAGCCTACACCAGCATACATAGCTGAGAAAAGAAAGCTGAGCTTATGTCTGTTAGACCTACAGTAGGCTTTACACTGCAACTGAGTTATCCTTGGTTTAAAGCTGGGTTTGATTCTTTCAGCCACATTGCAACAAACTAACCATGGACAAGTCATGCGACTATCATACTAAGTTCTATCAAGAATTAGCTTCATGTCTGGCCTAAAGCATGGACTATGTGGCTAACACTTCTGGGCAACTTGAGTAGGCTAGATAAGTTGAACCAGCTATGCACCAGTTAGGGCAACTATATAGGCCTAACGCATACCTAACGTTAACGTAGGCTTCAATAATTCGAAAACAAACTTGTCAACATTGAGTAGGCTAAGTCTCAAATCATGGAAAATATACTCAGTTAAGCAAAATAGAAACCTTTGCCAACCTAAATGAATAATCTAAAAAAAGTTGTGTTGTTTCCTAACTACTGGCGTCACGTTACCTCGATATCATGTTATTTTTATTATTGAATTTTCCGCGAGGTCCCTTACCCCCTTATTTTTCTACTGCCGTCACCGTCGGCCTCCTGCACTGTGTAGGCCACGGTTGTACGGGAGAATTGGCCTTTCAAATACCATTTGCCAAACAACCGAGTAAACTAAATTACACATAATGAAATTGTGAAAATGGGAGGCACACCTTAATCAAGTCCATAATGTGTACATCGACTGGTGATCACATAGTGACAGACGAGGTCGAGACATGCAGAGTTGCGGTGATGACTGGGTTAGGATGACGAAGTAATGGCCATTGTGAGTCAGTCGTTTACCTCTGTAGAAGTACGTTGGTAACGATCCTGTACACTGCATCCTCCACACACAGTCAGTTCGCTAAATCGCACATGTTCTATGCAAATTGTTTATCGCTCTCACGCTATTGAATGCCACAAATAACAACAAAAACACAGTAAATTACATAAAACCCGCCGAAACGGGGAACTATCATCTCTAAAAAGTAGGTTTACTTACAAGTAACTGAGACTTACCTACGAATCGGAACGTCAAAATTACGGACTGACTATTTCGACCACTGAAAGAAAGCAAAATTAATGTCCGTATTCAGTCTTTGATTTCTGTAAACCAATTCAGCACAGCCTCACAACAATAAACAATTCAGAATATCACTTCGCTGCTCTCGGGGTCGCTTACTTTTTTCCCATCAAGTTTCACTTCAAAATTAACGGTATAATATTCCAAAATTGAAACGATTACATTTTCGTAACATTCTGACTGTCCGGAACATTGACTTTAAGGCACTTTTCAAAGAGATTTATTATCTAGGACGCGTTTTATTGGTTGCGGACTTAGACTGTTGTTCTTAGCTGTTCTCAGCCTTCCTCTTGACGTCACAGATGTCACCTGCTGTGTAAACAAACCCAACACAGAGTAGGCATAATGTCGTAGTCCCTGGGAGCACACACTCTTAATAGGTAAGTCCATGCAGGACAGCAGCAGAAAAAATTGCACTGATAGAAATTATTTCTGGCCTTTTTAGACCGCAGGGCAACTGCAGGAGGGAAAGTTTGTGGTTAGTCTTTGTCATGCAATGGAAATAATCGGGATAGTCCTGGTGTTAGGACAAGGAACATTTTACGGGAGTGGAAGAAGGGAATACAATTTGATATTAATCAGCGTTTCCTTATCTATAATTTTTTTTTAATTAAAAGTATTTTATTCAATGTGTTATAATTAACAAGTATGTATGTAACGTTTTCTCTCTCTGAATTATATATAATTAGGCGCACTATACAATAGTTAAATGTGCTTCATTTGAGGAAAGACCAAATGTAAGCCTAAACGAATATGTCATGCTAGTAGGCATTTATTTTAGCTCACATGCACACACACACACACACACAAGAAAAGAAACACGAAACGACAATAGAGATAAACAGTTCGCCGTAAGTTTTAAGACAGATTCGACGAGTCGGTCTCGTACATGATGTCATTTTGTCGATGTCATAACCCTGCCCCAGTTTGGTTTGGTAAATTTTTGAAATGTTACTCTTATAATCCTATAATTAAAATACATGATTCTATAGTCTGCCCTTACACACTAGCCCATATCTTTTAACTTATTGCAGTTGTAGTGGATTTAGGTTTCGATTATCATTTCCAACATTAGTGAACATTTTGATCCTAACTATGGTGATGTATGGTGTAAGATAAATTGCAACTTGCCCAGAAAAACCACATGAACTGGGCCAGAATTATTTTGCAACCGCCTAATAAAACCCGTTCTGACGGTCGATAGCTCGCGTATTCAGGGGAAGACTGATGAATACAAAGTCATTCAGATTTTACACAATTCAGCAGATTAGCATGTGTACATTACTTTTATCAAACAATGGACAGATCATTATGTTATCAAATAGGGAAGTATGAAACCATGTCCCTTAAAGGAAAAGAAATCGTACTGTCTTATACATACACCGAAGCAAGAAAACGCCACAGCCCTCTGACTGCACATACAGGTATCGGCTGCTCAATCATCTGAAGGCATTTAGCTGAAGGCAGACGAACCGTTTCACCGATAGGTTGCAGCAATTCTCATTTCTAAGCCTATGAATGTACACATACTTTGAAGGGGGAAAAGTGGTTAAGACGGTCGTTCAAGCAGGTGGCTGATGAATTCACCTTATCAAATAGTATAACTGCATGCATACGGTTAACCATTTTCCTCTTTCTATATGAGAGGTGGATGAAAATTTACAGTTTTTTAGGGGTCACTGTAGAAGTACTATTTGCTACGTAGATCCAAGTATATTGGATATGCAAATCATAGATTTGATTATGCACTTTGATATTCTCTGCTACAAATGTTACAGGTCACACAAATAAAAAAAAGAAAAAAAAAAACGGTTTTCACTACAATGTTTTGAAAGCTTCATCACGTAACTACATTGTCACAATGTCTGTTGTGACGTCACATTGCGTTTATTGAAATCTTGATCTCACTTCAAATTTCTCTTACAAGAAATTCAATGTCCCGCGTGGATGGTTTAATAGCGGATGATACAATGTAGTTGGTGTATATGTTTTGCGTTGAAAGAACTTACGGTCTTAATAGCAGGGTAATACATCATACAATGCAATTTAGGTTAGATATACGTATGACATATATACCGTATACTATAAATTGCTTTCAAAGATTATATCTGTAAGTATGACTGTCACGGACAAAATTCAGTTGTACGTCGATCATATTTCCTTAGAATTGTGTCGTCCCCTGAATAGGAATTCTTTCATCGTGATATCCTGATGTGAGAGGATCGACAGCTGTACACGATGTCCGTGAACATTCATTGCTGTTACTACTCGTAATCGTCACAAATACCCCTCTCAGCTGAGACACACTAGACTTTAGTTTCACAAACGGATTTTCCCCAGTTGAAATCCATGCAGCAGCTGGGGCGTAATTGCAGGCTATAATAATAATAATTATTTTAAGGTTACATGCATGTACCATATGACTGAACAGTACTCGAAGACTGTCAACCAGAACACACATGCACACACACACACACAAAAAAAAAATGCAAGACTTTTTTGGTAACATTTTTGTCATAGTGCCATGTAAAAATATAATGAAATGCTATAATAAAAACATCTTTAGAGATTTGTGTCAATGGAAGAAAGCCTTGTAATAAAAAAAATTATGTGTTTGCATGAAAGTGTTAACAAACATTATTTAAAAGAAGTATACTGCCTCTGAACGTTACAGGTACTGCCTGACAGATGCAGTTCGGTTGAAGATAGTTTTATTGATACGTAAGAAAACGTTGTATGATATTTCTGACGTTTATGGGGAAATTTACCAGACTTCTCTTGTTTATGTGGATTCTAGCTTGTAAAACTTCATGCTAAGCGGCAACAGTATGGCCTACATCAGTGCACTAACGTAATTACACCATTTTAAGCACTATCATAGGCCTATATTGGCCTATAGTCGAGGTCACAATTTGACAACGATACAATAGAAGGGGGAATCTGCACACTTAAAAATCCTTTTTCTCTGCATTAATTTTGACCATCTTTCCTTAGTAATTTTTACTTATCCATACCTAAATTTCTTTTAACAGGATCTCATTGTTCTATGGTGATTTAATTTGTGCAAATATTGAATTGATTGTGTTTAATAAGTGTTAAAACTTATTTTCAGCATTTCAAAACTTTTGATTTTTTTAAGATGGGGGGATAGCTACTTCTTTTTGCTTTCGTATAACCTGTCATAACATATCCTCATTTTCGGTAACATGTTAGCTACCTTTATAAATCACTAAAATTCCTGTCAGTTTAGTTATGCTTTTTAATTTAATAATATTAAATAAAACTATCACCAAGTATAAGGTCAGTGTCATGATACAGCCTAATTCAGGGTGAGGCAAAATGTGGAAGTTTTAGTAGAAGTTATGTGACTGGTGATATTTAGAATGGTATTATCGAATGATCGGTATATTCACGGTAAATTGCTATTTGGTAAGTTTCCATCATTCCCAGACATGCATACTATATGTATATATAGCATAAATGAACATGTCCTGAAGACTATATAACATGATATTTACACCCCGTCATACAGCTTTCGCCGCACAATTTAACGTATCATGAGAAATTTTTTTTTTAATGGAAAAACTTTGGAAGATTAGAGCATGCGATTGGTAAAAATACACAAGAGGTAATAGTAGATCTGTTGAAGTTACACATGTATCTACTGAAGGTTAAGTAGCTTCAGAATCTCCCATGCCCAAGATATCTCAAAGAAATAAATGGCCATACTTAGAACTCTTTTCTATTATTAAAGTTATTCATTGGACTAAAGGCAACTGCAGGAGAGGTTTACTTCACGGTGTACGCTGGAGCTAAATTAACTTGGATCCGACGCCACTCACATATATTATCAGTTACCCTGACTGGAAGAGTTTGAAAATTTTTATTATCATATTCTTTGTTTGGTTGTAATTTGGTTGTTGATTAACTGTTCCTTGATATTTACTTTGTTTGTTTGTTTATTTACCGCTCTGTTCTCTCTTTGTATGATTGTTTATTTGTTTTCTGATTGGTCGGTTGTTCATTAATTTCTTTCGTCACTCATGTTTATTTATTTACATATATCTTTGTTTCTACAGTGTATGGTTCTTTATTTGCTTGTGTGCAGGTGCCGCCCGCCATGATGCTTTGTTTTGATTGGTTATTTATTTATCAGTGTGTTTATTCAGTCGTTGGTCTTGTGCCTGTTGTTTGTTTTTCCGAAAGCAACTTCCATGGATAATATGTCCCTTTTATTCGTGATACATCCTATAGTTCGTCGAGTGTAAAATGGAAACGAGCCTATTGTAGTACTCACTCCAATTTCGACTTTACAGCCACCTCGATCATCCATGGATTTCGATTCGCTTACTTATGCGCTTGGGAAATAATTTTATACCAACTTGTATTTTCAAGAGATCAGAAGGGAAACAGGTAACGTGCCGTCTAATCGCCTTTGTAAATTTACTTGCGGACTAATAACTACCTGGTGCCCCTCTTGCAGTCAGTAGCGGAGTGATGCATCGTTCCTGGTGGAGGGGAGGGGGCCGCAAGTGGGACAAATCATCTCTTACATGCTAGCTAGCAAGTAACTTCAAGAACC
Organism: Stichopus chloronotus; assembly: GCA_021234535.1. Taxonomy (NCBI): domain Eukaryota; kingdom Metazoa; phylum Echinodermata; class Holothuroidea; order Aspidochirotida; family Stichopodidae; genus Stichopus; species Stichopus chloronotus. Next base: position 32,038,391 of record CM037830.1, read on the forward strand.
CTTCGATATTATTTCCATTTTTCTCAGCCAAGCACGACGTCTAATAGGTTAGTATATTACACCACCAGTGTTCTGCCTTCATTTCTTGCCATTTCTGTCGGTAGCGGCCACTCATTAACTATATTCCGTCCCCTTTCGCTCTCAAGCTCCCCCCCCCCCTTAAAAAGACCCCACTGGAGGGTGTGTTTCTCACTCCATCATCCTTGCATCATCTCCACTGTAGGCAGCAACTTGCTGCCAAGTGCCGCTCCAAACCGCTTTTGAACCAAAATAAAATTTAAAATGAAGAGGAAAAATAAACGAAGTAAAGGGGAAAGAAGTAAAAACATTTTAGACCACACTTTAAAACCATGTTAACACTGCGACTAATATGTTGGCATCTATCCATCCCACTAGCTACAGAAGGCTCCTATGAAAAGAGAATGTGTCGAGGGCGGGCTTGCAAACTGTATGAGTTTATCCAGGAATCTTCAAGGCAATGTGGCTGCCTTGATTCAAAAAGGTTGGCCAACCTTGTTGCATGTACTACGCTATGTGTAATAATGTAAAATGTCTGAAAAATTGATCACTGCTTCAAAAATGATGTGTCTCAACCATCAATGAGATGTCAACTTACGGGAAATGCCGTTTTCAAAGTACGACCAAAACAGTACCATCACATGCATTTCATTCACCCTTTACGATGCCATAGCCTCAGTGTTCTCCCAAATTTTCAAAAGGAGGGGGTATAGCACGCGTGAATCCCTTACGAGGAGGGGGGGGGGTAGGATTCAGCTTAAACTTCAGAACGTTTTTAATAGTTAAGATGCTTTGAAATGAAAGTAGCCTGTTGGTAACATTTTTTATTTTTTTGCAGCCGGTAATTTTCGGACCCCTACCGCTCCCGATGGAGAACTCGGCATAAAATATACAATGATTCAAGCATGCGTGTAGCCTACCCTAATATTGAATACAAGTATGGGTTGCATGCAACTAGTGACATCAGTACAAACTGAAGATGTGAGTCATATCTCTATTGGTTTGCGGAATTAATGGTGAATATTTCACCTCCATGTGGCCAAGTTCAACGACGTTCTATCAGGAAAAATGGATATACGACTTCAAATTTCACTGCACCAAAATGAAGCGTAGTATAATATGTTTGCCGAATTGTAGGCTTTCATCCTTTTCATAAGAACAACAATTTTTAATTGTCGTAATAAACCACTTAATTTAATCGACTGTACCTATATAAAGCGACTTTTAATCGCAAATTTCACCAGTCATTGCAAAACAGTCATCGACGTGTCCGCAACCGGCAGTTGCCTTGATAGACAGTCCTGTGTAGATACCTTCACTGAGTCTATGTCTCAACTGAGATGAAAACTTGCGAAATTTATGAATAGCTATAGACTAATGTCTCCATGGGTTTTCATGCATAAAAAGCGATTTTTTTCGTTGACATTGTGCAACTTATAGCTTTATGTCAAGCCGTTACACTTTGTTACAGAAATATAAATAAGGAAGAGGGTAAAGAGGAGAGAAGGCAAAGCAGGCCGTGTCATCATAGCTATTTATGGAATGAGAGATAACAACCAACACACGACGAGGATTTGCCAAGCCTCGTCAGAGCGCTCAAAGCCCGGTCATTGGTAGCGCCCTTACTTTAAAACTTTTTTTTCAACAAAATTTTATGATGGGACGGTTTCATCCAGCGGTCTGCATGCACACTGATAAAAATGAAAATTGTAAAGTTACAGAAAATAAAATAAAGAAATGCAAAAGGAATACAGAAATGTTCTGGGAATTAGTTTCCAGACAATTTCTGTAATTCTTATTTATTTCTTTGTTTTCTTTTCTGTAAATTTACAGACATTTTTTACAGTGATGAATACAGGAATACTCATTGTGGGTGGATAAGGGGGGGGGGGGGGGATTTCGATGGGAAGTGGTGAAGGCATGGTTGTCACAGAGTAGGTCATCTTTAAAATGTTTCTGACCAAGATTACACTGAACTACACAAAAAGGAAGAAAAAACAAAGTGCAAACTAGTAAAGAAATAAAAACAAAAAAATATTCGAACTTAAATCTGAACAGTGACTTAAGCGATGTTTATGCTATGGGATAGAGAAGATTAGTAAGGATGACCATTCGATTGAAGATCATTATTACTTTCCAGAAGTATACATTAGCAGATGTGTCCAAAACTCTTATGCGGTTTGACTTTCTAATTAAGGGGGAACCCCATGAAAAATGTGAGGAGAACCCAACGTGTCTTTCTATAATATACGGTGACGTAGATGTGGATTTACTAAGCTGTTTTCAGGGACAGGTATAGGGGACTGACTGGGTACTTGTAAAATAAGTTTGAGTAACTGCAATAGATACAAAAATTCCCTCAGCATGTTGGTTGGTTGAGGTTTACAAATGAAACATTAGAAATGAAGTATAAATGTTAAGTAGACATTGCAGTAGGACATAACTTCCAGAAAAGAGGGCAAAATGCAAGACACTTAACAACATGAAATTAAACAACTATATCATACGTTTGTCCTTCACTGTGAAACGGGGATTTTTGTAAGATTTCCCACCGTTGCCGACAAACGTCTTTTTCATAAAGAGAATCACGGTGCTGGGTGATCTCTTTAATATGATAATGCACGACTGTTATAATGTGTTTCTGTTCTCGTGATTTGAAGCTGATTGGTCATTGATTTAATTATTGAAATTTTGAACTTTCGAAAACATTTTACTCTCTCAATATAAAAAAAATCATAGATATACTTAAATTCAAGAGTTTATGAGTCTCTCTCTCTAGTGCATGTGTGAGCTTGGAATAGAGTATCGTATTAGCTTGTACCCTCAAGGCTCGTCGGTAAATAATTCATCTTACTTGAATATATAAAGCGCGTACAGAAATGATCATGCAGTTGACATCGACATAATGGTATCACTCACAGCTGAAATAAGAGTGGAAAATTTGACACATTTTGACACTGAAAGTCAAATTTCGCGAAATGTTATAACCAAAACAAAAAACAAACAATGCTTAATCTCCGTTTTTGCATACATGGATATCCATCTTCATTCCCATTGGTCTCTTTGATTTTAATAAAGGCGATTGACGGCTAGGATTTCTTAGAGAGTTTAAATTTTGTAGGGCCAACGAAAATGTTGAGACAGTTTCTTACTCAAATCATCGGAAAATGAATGCATTTCTCTCTTTCAGATTTCATGACGGTTGATGTATTCCTCTACTTTCTCTTCCCTGAGACACTGACAAAGAATAAAAATAGATGAACAGGCGATTGTCAGAACCACCCATAATCCAGCTCTCCACATTTGATGTCTTTATAGAGTGATGACGATTGGCTGCAATGATAATTCCACTTTTCACTGTTCTTTTTTTTAAGTGATGCATGTGGAAACTGCTCTATACGGGGAGCAGTCATTTCTTGATAAATACAATCAACGTCGTTATGGCAGGTATAAATCTTAAAGGAGAACTAATATCACGAACTTTTTGACAATGATACTGTTAAATGAGAGACTAACATGTCTCGGACAGCATCACCAAATGTCTTCTTATTATTACGTTGTTTTCTTTCCAAGGTATTGAAACTTGAAAGTTCATATAGCAAACAATCCACCTGAAGACGCTGACCACTTGCTTTTGAAAAGCTTTTCTTTTTTTTTATAATTTACTGCCAAATATTTTTTAATACACATATTTAAATTTAAATATTTGTAATTTAATCATTTCATCATCATTATGATACATCTCAGTGATTTAACAAACATATATACAGGCCTACAATTAAATGTCCATCCACTGAAATTACTGGCAGAGAAAACAAAGGAAAACGATAAATTCCTTATAATCAGTGGTGATGTGATATCATAATTAGACTTACTAAAGTCGTTTCACATTCATCTGTGGTGAAAGTGGCAGCAACCTTCTTTAGATTTCAATAGTGCATAACTTCCGAAGGGAACAATATTTTTGAATTTTGAAGAAGATAATTGTCAAAATCTTCTGCTTCATATCTGCTAAAACATATTTTCCAGGGTTTCGTTCTCCTTTAAAGTGAGCTATAAGAATGTTTTTTTTTTCATGAAATTTCTTTAACCCATGATATTTTTTATTACCTTGTATGTTAGAAGTAAGTCATTACAGGATAACTAATTGCAGTTTTTATCACTTTTATAAGGCTAGAAAAAAAATTTTGCAACTTTTTTTTCGAAAAAAGAATGAATAAATAGATCATTCGGACATTTGTCCTCGGTGATTGTGAGTTACTGGGTGTGATCTTAAGCAATAACATGTCATTTGTATATATATATGCATAAGGGTGCTTTTGGTCAAATAGGGTACCGAATGTAGCTCTTTTTACAGGGGGAGGGGGGACAAATACCTTCTACTCTTCTACTACCTTCGCCCCCCCCCCCCCCTCCAATGATTGCATTGCACTTTCATTCAGCCCTGTTCGTTCACGGGCCTGCATGACTCACACATAATATGAGGCCAGAAGAAACTGTAAGTCCATTTCTGAGTTGGTCGAGGAATTTGAATGGCCATTCACTTCTAAAAGAGGTGTTGTGCCATGTTCCTCAAATAAAAAGGTAAGCAGTAAAAACATTTTTGGAACTAAAGAGCTATAAACATGGGTGTAAAGCAATTAAACAAAATGTCATGATTGGATTTGTGTTTTCAGTCGGCAAATGCAATTTCTATGTTCGTATTTTGCTTTTGTATCTAAGAGGAAGGTATCGCTATTATGAGCTAACAAGAAACATCTGAGTAGTCTAGGAGCTTCCAAACCGTCCTTACGTTTACATATCGAGTTTACGTTCTTTATACCATAGTTTCAAGTGGCGTTTTATCTTTTCCTTATCACCCACCTCGGGCTTTAATTATGGACACTTTCTACTTTGACTGATAACATGCTTTTAAAGGGAAATATGGCGTTTGTTTTAGGGAAAACATCCATATTTTTTAAACCAACGTTTGTGGACATAGAGTGATAGATTATTCAAAATAAGGAAGGACAGTAGCCTTCTTTTCAAGAAATAAGTTCCTCACAAATAGAAATTCAGTTATTTGTTACACAACACTAATTTGTTCACCCAAACTTTTCAAAATTCAAATGATGCATCTTCCATTACTCATCACATGCATAATGTTTTGAGAAGATGAAACTTTGGTAGATGATTATTGATGAGACTGAATGGTCTAACAATGATTACTGCTATTTTCTTTTGTATGTCATGTCGGTGTATTCTAAACGCCCTCTTTCCCTTTAAGTTAAATTTTTCTAAAGTGTGTCCTAGATCATCAAGGAAATTCGAAACTATGTCCGTTATAGATCACGAAGTTTTCAGGCTAGACTACAAGTTTTTGACCTATTTAAATTCAAGGAAACTGCAACGAAAATTATACTACGCAAAGTTGTTGTAACAACACCCATCGACAGCAATTTCCTCGTCTCTGCTCATTCACATTTTGGTATTTTCTGAGTGTGTATCTAAAACAAGGAATAATCATAAAATATCAGGATAACCTTGGCTTTTAAGTGTACTAATCTGACGCAACATCTTGACAAGTACTTCCACATAGGTCACTCGATGTTATAAGTTTCCGCCACAAAAAGTCAACTTTTGCTGAATTTGGTGGTGCACTTTCTCAATTCTCGAGACCAAGTATTATTAGGGATTTTCCCGGAGTAACACGTTGCGGTTGGCACCGATCTACTTTTGCGAATTGACAGCAGCAATGCCCTAAACGAATACGATTACGTGTAACAGCCCGCACAGCTTCTAATGCTTCACCAAATATATACCGTAAAACTTTTGACAAGGTCTTAGCACTCTCCAAAACCTAATACGAAGCCATCGTCAATAACCAGGTATGTGTTAGGTTTGGGTTTTAGCCCCAGTGTTTTCATGATTGTAGACATTTTACACCCGTGACCTCTTCCAGCAGCGGGTGAACTTGTTAATATTATCGAAAATACCGGTTCCACGAGAAGCAAATATTTGGACTTTTCAAAGTAATTGAAGCTAGTAATGAAAGAAGTACTGAATGATTTGAACTTCAGAATTCTATTTTTACACCAAAATTACAGTGTTTATTTATCTTTCTCGGAATTAAGAGAATGAACTTGGTATCGTAAAATACCTCTTTCATGAAAAGCAAATAGGCTAAGTTGACTTAGACTTGAACTTGAAAAGTGGAAGTGAGAAAAAACATTTGTACTTGTAGTTGTAGGGCCTAATTAGGCTGAAACTTTTGTATTTTCCAACTTAAGACGTCTACATTTATTCCAAAGTTTGCAGTATTCATATCTCTTTCCATTATCAAGAACCATGCATCTCTGGTTTTTTCATGGTGCATCTTCTGGAAAACACCTGTAGGTTACGCCACTTGAATACGTTGTGCCAATTTCCTAGCATATTTCGTCAAGATTCAATGAGAATTCAACTTGGCATTGCGTAAAAATGTAACTTCACAATTACTTTGTTTTCTTCTCTGTGTAGGCCTTTAGGCTAGGTCTATTACATATTATGATAATGTATGAATAGCCAAGGCCTAACTTAAAACTTATAAACAAAGCAGCAGATCAAATCCATTTACTCCTAGTAAATTGCTAACATCAATGGACTTCTGTTGGCTGCACTCCCTGGACCCCACCAGGGACCCTTGGGATGGCCCCTAGACCCCACACTCCAGTATTACTATTAATTATATACACCATTACATAACCCTACATAATAAGACTTATTATAGTATGGTTGCACCTAGGCTAGATTGATGCACCCAAATATTTGATCGATGATTATGAAAATGCAAAACACTCATTTAGATGGGTTTTAGTACAAGCAGTACCTCACAAATGTAACTATATGAAAAGATTTTCTGTGCTGTCTCTTCTCCTTTTAACATGGAGAACAATGTGAACCCAAGATTTCTGCTGTTAGAAGTAACTTTAAGCACCTAAATTGGTGGAGTTGTATAGAAAAGTCAAATGGCAGAGAAGCATTAGCCGTGAGATATATTTATCATGTAAATTTATGTATAGTGGGTGGATCATCATTTTGGAGACATGGTGGTATTTTGAGGTGTATTCCGGGTTGTTTTTTGAAGTGACATTTCAAATTAGGATATGAATCCTATAGCCTTGCAAGTGTGGAAAAACCTCTTCAAACAACAAGAAATGTGCCACGCTTCATCAGCAACACACTACGTTTGAGGAATTATGTCATTCTGCTTTTAGTGACATAGATTAGGTTCTCTCCATGTCAAGAAACTGAAATTTCCTGTACAGATTTCAACAGAAATTGTGCAGCTATGCATGTAATGTTTATTCTTTGAGTCCTCTGCTCAATTGTTCTTGTTTCCAGTCTGCAGCTCAAAAATCTAACCAAAGACCCATATGTTGGGGGTTTAGATGCATGCATTTCTGTAATGGCGCATTTCATGGCATTTCAAGTATTAGTATGTAGTTTCATCAAATGCTAGGGATGTGTCATTCAAAGGGATGTGTCATTCTAGGTGCACTAATAGTGCATATACTTAATGCTAGGATGACTTTGTATCTAGGGGTACGTAATAGTGTAAACTTAACGCTAGGATGACCTGTGGAACCCACGCATCAGGACTTAAAGCCCTGCACTGAGGGTACAGTAGCTGCTTCACACCTAGGTCAACATACATTTTCTGGCATATTTTCTTTAACTTTATTCCTTTGGTATACATCTTTGTGACCAAAAAACGAACTTTTGACTGTGGGTCTGCTGCTTATTGTTATAAAAGCAAGCAATGAACAACAACCTATGGACGTAGCCCTTAAACAGGGCTGTGCATTAGGTTACATGGCCTGAGCTCATTACACTCCACATCACATACCTTGCTGCTGCTAACACAAATTTGTAACCCATTAGCCAACCTTTGCCAGGGTCGTTAACTCTCACGTTCACAAACAGTTACATATTCTCACCAAACTTTACCCAAAGGATCTCTGGTACCGCATTCACCTTTCTGTGCAAGCTTTCAAACACAATGTGATCAGGAATTGGATGAATTTTGACTCAAGAAACTGAAGGTAACACTAAGTCAGTACATGACTGTATGCCATATTTGTAAGCCTTCCAGTAAGTTACTGATGCTGAATTTTTCTGTTTTGTGCTTCTAATGCTCACTAAATACAGTTAGTTGTCTTGTAATTAAGATGTACTTTTGCCTCATTTAGTTGTAATGAAAGCACTGTATGAATTGTTTTCCCTTATTTTTGGGACATTTTGTAGCAAAACTTAGATAGGTTAAAAGTTTGTGTTAGCAGTGCAAGGGCTATGGTGTGGAGTGTATTGTAATACATAGACCTGTAAAAGGGCTATATGGACCTGACTTGGGGTAGGCCTAGGCCTAAATATTTTAAGTTAGACTCAAGAAAAGAAAACAATAAAATCATTCTCATCCTAATGTTTCAGAACATGTTGTCAGTGTGTTGGCACCAGGCAGAAACTCTAATGGCCCATATTGGCCGCACAGCAAGCTGATTTTAATTGCCTCATCACTGTATAAATGAGTGCTATATGTGTTGCAAGTACATTGCTATAAAGACTCGATTTTCAAGGCCTGGACAAGAAATTTTCAGTTCAAAAGTTTTCTCTCCAAAACAATCCATACAGTATGTGACAGGAAAGAAAGCATGTGGGCAGTTACAAGAAAACTAGTCAGTAGTTGTTTGGTCCACCCTGCCTGAGAACGTCCCTTTGAAAATGCTGAGGCACAGACAGAATCACGGTAGGCTGTCAGTGAGCATGTTACCTCAACGAGAGCAACATGATCTGGAAAATATGGCCAAAGTCCACTGAGTCCCAGTCTGGGGTGGAGGTGCAAATGCAGTGTCACCTAGTGGGAGACAAGTCCAACCAAAAATTTGTCTAATTAGGCTTGCAGTGAGCATTCAACATCGGGTAGAACTGCAGTCATAGCCAGTATGCCTGCAACATTGCCTCTGGAATGCAGTGAGGTTGTCAGCTGTCTTGCTGTTAAAATTGCAATGAAAAGTGATCCAGCTTCAGACTGCTGTGGCTCAGTGTGCCTTTAGAGGTGCAGTGAAGTCTCAAACCTGTGGGGTATGCTATAGTCGTATGCTTACTTTGGCGAAGTTGATGGTGAAGTTGAAATAAACAGAGGGGTAAATGCATAGATCTTTCCTGTTAAACATTCTCTGCTACCCATCTGTGTCGGAAAATGTTAATGCATGTCATAAAGAGCTAGTGTTATGAGCTCATGAGGAGTCGTCATTTCAAGGAGCTTACCTATATTAAAAGTAAATGGGTAACTGCATCAGTTTAAGTCAAGGGAAAACATTTTGCATCCGAGAGACTGTATTGAGATAGATTCTGTAATCTTCCTTAGAATTTGTGGAATGCTCCTTTGATGCTAACTTTCTGATATGTGTCCACTATTCTCTATTTTGACAATTCGTTGTTTCATCTTTAGCATTGTATGGATTCTGATGGAACTTTCAGAACAAATTTTTTGGCACATTTTTCTTTCACTCATTGTATTAACGTATTGTATGTCTATGAAACAAGTACCATTGTTGTCCGTGTTTAGTCGCCATGTAACCTCCTAAAGAAGTTGGGGTCATTCCGAAAATTTCATTCAGTCTAAGGTGTTGTTCATAGAACTGTTTCTTAGTTGGAAAGTAAAAGCTTACAATTCATTCTACAACCAACACCTCTGAGCAAATTGCATTTTATTGTTTTTTTTGTTTTAATTATTTGTTTGGTCATAGGAAATACTACACACCTAACAAATTGTGTGGTTGACAAAATTATGACTTTTCTCAAAGACTAGAAGTTGGTTTGGATGTGTTGCAATTTTTGAAACCCAGAACCGTGTTTTGTGCTCAGTGGACTATTTCTCTCAACAGATCACATCATTAGGTTTTCACATTGTCCGACTATCTGGCCAGGATGGACATTGGATTTGAAGACTACGACATACCCGACTACCTTACCGATGGATTGCTACCAGAGGGCATGGACTTGTCAGATTTGGACCTGTCTAACATTCCAGATGACCTTCTGGAACAACTGATGGCAGAGTACCTTCAGGATGACTATGGAATGGATGACTATGGAATGAACGACTATGGTATGTATGACTACGAATCAGAACCCCAGCAGATGATGGACATTTCATACACAGAACACTTCAAGGAGTGTGGCTTCTCCACATTGCAACAAGGCATCCAGATAATCTGTCCATTGCTTCTCTTCAGCATCTGTGTTAAACTCTCTGCTGCAACTGGTAAGCTATTTCACTGTCTAATTAGGCATTTCTATGGAGGGTAACTCCTTTTTCTCAATAAGCTTGACTGTTCATGCCACTTGGTGAACAGATGGGGGATGTTCAGAGATGGAGGGGGTGGGGGGGGGGAGACTAGGTGATAGGAAGGTGATGTGCTGCCATAATTCAAGAGTTGCTCTTGTATAATATTCAACATATCACAGTTTATCCTTAGTTGCCTTAAAGTTGTGGAAATTAAACAGTCCATTTGAGTCTGTTGATGTGACTGTGTAACATGTGCCTGGATGGTTCTCAAATTTAGGAGAGATATAACATACAGCAAAAGTAGGAAGGATCACAAGTAAGAATCGGGTAAAATAAAATAGAAGTCGCCTGTGATATAGTGCTCTGCTTTTATTGACCTTTTTTGTGCAACACCTAACAACAAACTGCCTACAAACTGCCAAACTGCAACATAGCTATGAGGCAACTAACTAACATAATAAATTTAACAATTTTTAATACGGTACATCTGGCACCAACATATGTACAAACTAAATTCCTACAAACAGAGATGTTTGCAATTCCTACAAGTAGAGACGTGTGCAATTCCTACAACTGATAGAGATGTGTGCAAAGTTAGAACTAAAACAGTCGTTCTTGCAATAGTTTCCCACCAGTGTTAATACCTGTCTGTTGGCCTTGTTCCTTCTTTTTAGGGACATTAGAGAAGGAAGTCAGTGATATTGTATTAGTTCCTAAAATGTGATGATGTATCAAAATTGCCTCTTGTTAAAGTTGTGAACAATATGCAATAGCTTGTATGGATGAGTACACCCTTTTGTCTTATATGACATCAGTATTTTGCATTTGACATAATGTTCATACCATTAGTTGTACTGTGTGCTTTTAGTTGCAATTATTTTGACCCTTGAGAATTTACTACAGTTATTAGTTTTGATCATTTTTCATGGTAAAAGTGGGGTACTTAAAGGGAAGTAAGGCATGTCCAATTCCTTTTTCTGAATGGAGATATTTGTGCCCATAGAATCATAGATTATTCAAAATAAATAAGGATGGTGGATTTCTCTACAAGAAATAAGTTTCTCGTAGATAGAAATTCAGTTATTTGTTGCTCAAGAATAATTTGTTCACCCCATCTTGAAAAAAAAGCAAGTGATGCATCTTCTGTAACTCGTCTTATTTTGAATGTATAGTTGTTTTTGGAAATGGATTTTTTGCAGATGTTAATCAATGAGCCTGAATGATTTCATAAGGATTAGAGATATTTTTCTCTCCATGCCATGTTGGTGCCTTGTAAACTGTCAATTTGATTACAATTTTGTTGGACACAACGATTTCCTCAACGTGGATTTGACCCACCAGACTAATTATAAGTGGATGATGTGAGTATTAGGAAAAAATGCCTATAGATGCATTACTGCAGTTGACTTGATCCAATGAATACACTGGAAAGTTGTGTCCAATTGCCACGATACTTTATGAAAGAAACCAGTGAGAGAAATATTGGCTATCTCAGCACTCTTATTGTTGTTTTAATATTTTGTTCTTGTCATCAGGTCTTTCGAAAGTGATAGTTCATCTACTCAGCTTGGGGACTGGGTTGGCCTCTCTCTATCTGTTCTTCCATACATCTATTCATTTCCTGGTCACATTCTCCGTTCTTGGATACAGCCTCTTGTTCCTCTTAGATCAGACCCAATTCCACCGAAAGGGTGTAGCCTGTGCCATCATGTGCCTGCTGTATCTGCTAACATTGTAAGTCAATTTTTTTTATGTTGATCAGTTTGTTTTTCCTTTGGTCAGGTAACACTGCATTTATTACACAGAGGATGAGAATTTCGTTTCCTGACCTGTGGTCTCAGTAAAGAACCTGCTGCTGGGTACAGAGGCTTTGACAAACATTCAAAATCATGAATCCTTGTTAGTTTTCATGACAACATCAAGATAAGTCAGAATAAGGTTTCACATGAGGGCTTGGAAATCATTAAGCCTCTCATCTGAAGCCTCAGTGAAGACATTCTGAAGCCTACAGTGAGTAAGCCATCATCTTTAGGTAAAGGGGTATTACACCTCTTTGTGCTTTTCTTTTCTCCCTTCCCGATGGTGTGGACACAGAATCGGTTCTGTGCTGATAAATGCAAGTATGGGGAAGTGGAAGAAAGGAGTATTTAAGGAAAAAGTTAAATGTGTCCACTTGATGATACAACAAAGTAAGTAAATGGCCAAGTGATGTATGGAGACAACCCTGAAGTTTCATGATCAATGCTTGGAGAAATGGTCCCCCTTTGCAATCCACTGGATCTGTATGATATTTAATATTTGTTGTTAAATATTGTCAAATGCTACAATCAGTGCCCTAAGGTTTCATCCCTCAGCCCACCAAATTAAATTGACCAACCACTGTATGATCGTACACATAATTGGATGGCCATAATTATTATTTTCTTGCATTTAATATGTAGCAAAATTTGTTTGATCAGTGGGCATTGTAGATGTTTTAGTCATACTCAAACTATTGAGAACCAATTTGTGCCCCGGGCAGGTGTAATCACGATAGCTTTGCAAACTTGAGTGGATATTCAGTCTCCTCTGCCTCTGACCCCCAAAAAATAAGGGACTTGGGCATTTTTCTTTATGGACGGAAAAGACTGGAAATCTTGATGGAAGGATTTGAATGATGGTGACGCTGACAGGAGATTTATGGAATAAAAGTGTAGCTACCCCTGTGGTTGAGATTGATTCTCTCACGTATACGTGTGGTTACCTCAGTTCATTTATCAGTCACTGAAACTCATCCACAGTACAATACGTGTAACTTCCGAATGAGAATTTCTCCAAACTGGCAGAACAGTAAAAATACATTGCTCACCACAGCATCATCAACATACTACAACTATGAAGAGACTATTGAATGGAACATGATGGTACTAATGGTAGCAGCATGTACAAACTGCAAAGACATGCAATAATGTATTTCCTTCGATAGTAAACCTGGACTCAGTCAAATTTTTTATATGCACAAATCAGTTCATTGTCTGGCAGAAGAGCAGTTTATATGCAAATCAGTTCTCCTGTTGAAGCTTTCACTTCTCAATCCTTGGTCATGGGTGGAAAGAATTGTAACAAAATCATTAATCATGTGTGGGTGGCATATTTGTCTGAATGTACATACTTGGTAATTCTGCTCTTTGTTTATTATGCACATTCATTTTGGAACTTTATGACTGTAACAATAGTAAACATAAAGTGTGATCATTTCTAATCATGGGTAGAAACTTCCTCCATAGATTGTTTTTTAAGACAATAAATAACCAGTTTATGCAAAAAGTCTGCTCTGCCTAAGAAAAGTCATTTGCATCCAAATTTAGTCCAAACTAGGCCCGTCAATTTCCAAAGTAGAACACTTGAATATCATGATGCTAAGGATTATTAACTGACATTGTGAATGAAGTATGAACAGCTAACAGTTGCAGTACAGTTACACCCCATACTTCGACACCCCTATGTTGCTATGCATCCATTCCGTCAGACACCACTTTGATCAGCCTAGTTATGGTGCATCCATCATATTATGCAGGGGTTACTTCAAAGTTTCAACATACGGTTTATAAGACTGAAGTGTTGAAATATAACAGCATCAATGGACAACATGAAGGAGTAGCCCATATAGTACCATATGGTCATGTATTTGTAAATATGTGCGCTAATGGCCAGAGAGAGCTTATACAATTGAGATGTGATACCATTGGTTTTGGGGGCAAACACTGCCCCTTATCCACTGCTCCTTATCCACTGCCCCTTATCCACTGCTCCTTATCCTTCTCCAGGGTCTTGTTAAGTCCCTTCTGTCGGAAATAGGTGTGTCTGAACATAGTGGTGTCAGAATGTAGGGCAGTCACTTTGCAGTACAGTGCACTGTGAACAGGATGAACTTTCAAACAATGAAATTTGTGCCACTGGTGGGTGCATAAGAGTCTTACATCTGTGGGTCTTGCACACGCTTTTAGTGATTCATGTGAGAGATAGGCATTCTTAAGTGCAACAGAAGTTATTAATATTTTATGTTTGGTTACATTTCAGGTTATAAAGTACACTTTTTTTTGTTGTTCATGTCTTCTTATTTCCTACCTGTTTCTTTTATTTTAGTAAGCAGTTCAGTCAGAAACAAGGACAATTCCCTGACTGGGTCACAGTAAGATGGGTTTTTTCATCCAAGAATAATCTAAGGTTCAAATTCCCATCTGACCTGATGTTGTAGAAAAAGATACCAAACTTTGATCAAAGACTTTATAGACACCTGACATAAATAAGCCACAGGCTTCCTCCACACTTGTGTGGTTGCTTATCATTGTAAAATAACTGGTCTTTAACTCCTGAATCAAGTTGTTTTGCCCTGTTGGTATCAACCCATTTATTAGTTAATTTTCCCACGTTCCTTGTGAATGGACGAGTTGTCTCCATGGTTTATTACTGATTGATTCAATGCGCTGTGAAAGGAGAGAAATTTCTGTGAAGCTAGGTCAAGTCAGTGCAAGAAATAGGCACTTTGAGAAATGGTTTAATTTAGGACTTAATAAACTTGCAGCTTGCAGTGTTATTGTGATGACATTCCAAAGACTGTTTGAGAAAAGAAAGAAAAATGACAAAAAAATTTGAGGAAAGAAAGCGTGCAAGAGAGCATTAAAACACGTTGAATGAGCACCTGGTGTGATTTAATTCATAAGTTATTCCTCTTTTGGAGAATTGTTTAAAACAGACAGCTATTTTGCAGAGGCCACAGAATGCGGGAAGCAAGTCTGGAAATAAGCAATATCAAGACATATTGTACTTCACACAACCATCGACATGGATGACTTCTCAAGCACTTTAAAGATTTCATTTGAAATCAGTATTTCAAAATCTGACACTTTTTTTTTCTGTTAATGACAATTGGGGCTTTTGCAAGTTCCAATTGCTGTTGTTTGTCATTCATGGGTTGTATGTCACATAGAACTGTAGGAGATCAAATTTACTTATTGGAGAAAAAGCTATTGGTTTTGGGAAAGTATGTGTGCAAAGTAAGTCACAAAATTATTCAAATTGTTGCTTCTCAGAGTGAAGTGAAGTGATTGAAATACTGTCGAGAGGGTGTCGTACCAACATTGATCATTGGCACACACATATACAGCATAAGGCAGTTTAGCCTCCAGTGAAAACCTATTGTTAACTTGAGATATGAGAATGTCATTGCCATCGAGTGAAATGTCCTTATCAATGATTAGAGCATCTATTGTTGTAAATTTTGTTTATGCAATTGATGAACAGATTAAACATAACACAAATCATGTCCCTCCTTGATGGCAGCTAGTTTACGATCTCAGCTGATGGATGTACTCGTCTGAACAGGTTAAAAACGGGGCGGTAGCTAGGGTTGCATCTGGGGGGGTGTGTGTGAAGGTCTAAAGTTCCAACTGGGCTGGGTGCTTTCTCCAACTATGTGGTGACCCCACCCTGATATTTTCAGACACTAGGAATACCTTTCTCAGAAGGGGTTGAAGAATTATGGGGTAGCAGTCTTCACAAAAAAGGGCATTATCATGCCCGGCAAAACAAACAAAAGAAAAAGCTTGGGGAAGGGGCAGTGGTGAGTAATGGTTGACTCTCTAAGTGGAGCACCACCACTGGTTGGCCCCAAGTGCACAAGAAAATTTTTGGCTTTTCAAACCCCCCAGATGGTAGGAAACGGCACTTTCTAGGTGTCCTTGAGCTGAACGTTCCCAGCCTTGAAATATGGATATCATGTCTGCAATTCCTTAATTCATGTGAAAAGAAAAATCAATCTATGAAAAATGGTAATACATATCAGGTGGTTTGAGGTGATACAAGAATCATAATGAATTACATATCCTCTTCCATTTTTCCTTTGAGAACTGGTAGCACATATCTTTTTTATGTATTTATATATCTTTTTTCATATATTTTTTTAAGTGGTACAAAAGTCATAATGAATTACAGATTCTCTTCTTTCATTTTTTCATTTGAGTACTTCACAAATGCTCTTTTGGTTGAACACATTGGCACATCGTCCAGAAATTTTTATTTGGGGGGGGAGATATTGTTTGATTGAATTATGTTTGCGACTAACCGGCAAGGTTACGATCTAAGCAGAGTGCCACCATTGTTTGGCACAGAGCATACAAGAGCATTTTGGCTTTTTAAAACCTCCAGATGGCAGGAAATGCCACCTCCCGGAAGTACTTGAACTGCATGTGCCAAGCCTCAAAATATGGATGTCATGTCTACAATTAATTAGTTCATGTGAAAAGAAAGATCAATCAATTAAAAAATGGTAATTAATACATATTAGTGCTTTGTAGGTGATACAAGAATCATAATGAGCTATGCCTCCGCTTTCATTTTTTTTTTTGAGTTCTTGACAAATACTTTTTTGATGAACACATTGGGGCACATGTGCCGACAAAAAGGGGGGGGGGACAGAGATTGTTTGAACTATGTTTTTTTACTAACTAGGGGGATTTCTATCAAAGTAGAGCGTCACCACTGGTTAGCGCTTAGCGTACAAGAAAAGTTTCCTTTCCAAAACCTGCAGATGGCAGGAAACAGCACTTCCTGGGTGTACTTGAGCTACATGTACCCAGCCTTAAAAGAAAGATCAATCAACTATTGAATTTATTAAATATTAGTGCTTTTTAGGTGATACAAGAACCAGAATGAGCTATGCATTCGCTCTCATTTTTTTTTTTTTTTCTTGAGAAGTACATCTGCAATTTCTCAATTAACGATAACAAACATTTTATGGAAAATGGTAATAATTTGGATTCATCCTATCCATATTTATTGTCATTTCCAAACCAGTCGATTTAACAGCTTTAACTTTTTTAACACTGATGGTTCTCTTCTCTTTTTTTTTTTTTTTTTGAGAAATTTTCAACTACCAGGTAACCTTAGACAAAATCTGGTACAATATTTTGCATTTATTGCAATCATTTTTTCCGGAGAAATTATACTCCCAGTAAAGTTCCAACAATTTTTACTCTCTGTAGCCATTACTTTCTTATTAGCTTGATGGCATCAATGATCGCATAATAAAGTATAAAACTAGTTCTTGTATGGATAATTTTGTAAATGATAGCCAGCTTGATGACAAAAAGTGCCATGCAATAAAGTATTTTGATGGGGAAAGCATGATATGAGTGATGGTTGGCCTGGGAGAGGGTTGCCAGGGAGGACGTGTCCCTCACCCCCTTGTGAGAAATCCTTCACCTACAGGGTAACCTTTGATGCAATCTAGTGCAATATTTGGCATCTTCTGAAGTCATAAAATATTCTAGACTGAGGTATGAAAAATTCCGACTAGTATTTTACATTTCCGAGTATAGTTGCAGCTAGGCTGAATATTAAAAATTCCAGCTGGTATTTCAGAGTTTGTGAGAATTTTTTGAATGCAGTAGACTGCATGAAAAATTCCAACTGGTATTTCAGACTTTACGACTATCACCACTTCAACACTTTAATATGAGAAATTAGAATTGGTATTTCAGATTTGCTGAGAAGTTTTTCAATTACCAGGTAACCTTAGACACAATCTGGTGCAATGGTAGGCATCTTTATATGTCATAAAATGAGCTACACTGAGATATGAAAAATTCCAACTGGTCTTCCAGGTTTTCCGACCATCATCACTCCTATGTTAAAATATGAGAAATTCAAATGGTTTGTCAGGTTCATTGATAAATGTTTCAATTACCATGTAATGTTACACACAATCTGGTGCAATATTTGGCACCTTTTTATGCCAAAAAAGAGCTGGAAATGCTTATAAAATGAGCTAGATATAAAAAATTTCAACTGGTATTTCAGATTTTCGGAATATTGTTGTTCTGACAGATTTGGTGGGAAACACCCCCATACCCCCTGGTCATGACAGCCCTGGTTCAAAGTATCACATAAACAAAGGGGATGTATGACCCCTCCAGATTTCACTGAATATTCAGCATTTATGAAGTAGGCTGCTACATTCATTCCCTCCATTATTTATTACACGTAGATCTTAATTTTGAGCCAAGTACAGCAAGACGTTTCAAGTTCCTTCTGAGCCATTTTATGTTCTACATTGCTCCCAAGGTTATCGTAGAGTTCCAACTGTAGTTACAGGTACATGTTTACCTAAACAAGAGCTGTGTCCTGTGATACTACCATCCCTCAAGAAACATCATCTACTCTGAGATGTCAGCTGATTTTAGTCAAAATTAGGAAACACTGTCAGCCCGCTTGAAGACTCTCCTGCCATGGTCAGGATGCTAAACTTTGAAGCCGATTCAGAGGAATAGTATTTGAAAACCCTATCCAAAGAACTTTATCCCAGCTTGTGTGTACTGCAATATGTGTATGTTAAATTAAGATATTTTGAACTCAACTCCTCCTTTTCAACTAAAGCCCTTGGTTGTTTTGGGAACTATGGAGTCGAAAATTCAAACTAACTTGTGGTGTCTGCAGAGCAAAAGCTCTTTGCTATTGTTTTGTTTTTGGTACTTATTCCTTAAAATTTGAAAAGGAGTTACTGTTATTCCCAGGTTATCCCCTGCAACAGTGATTCAGCTCAGGTTGCTATAACGTCCATGTATTAATTACTCTACCGTACGTTGCTTGCTACAGATATTTGTGAATAGGTGTTGCACTCAGTAAATCAAGAAAAACTGCTGTTGTGAAATGATCAATGTAAATTGATCACTAGCAGGAAGAAAACGATGACTGAAATGCTGAATAGAGATTTCACTTTCCTGTGGTTATCACTCACAAATGTCGCTAAGGCAACAAAGGAACTCTAAACTTACCCGTCACAGACTGGAAGAAGACCCTCCTATTGATCACTGAGGTGGCCACAATTTAGCAAAGATCTTGATTGTTGTTGCAGTTTTGCTGAACGCCAACTTCATCTAATGTACCCCTGTACTTCTGATCTCGTAAACTTTTTTTCCTTTTTTTTTTTTCCATTTTGTAATCAATTAACATGTATTTGAGTCTACCCCTATTTGAGCATTGTAACTGTTTGGTTTAATCCACTCTGTCAATATTTTTCTCCCGTGTCTGCAGAGAACTGTTTGTTGCGGAGTCAACGGAGTGGCATAAAGTGAGGGGTAAGTCCGGCTACACAATGATCAGGAGTGTTTGTTGTAACAGAGGGTTTTTTTGTTTGTTTTGAAAAACGATGCAGATCTCTTGTTTTTTAATTAATCTCCCAGACTCAGTTGGAATGTAGCTGTCGAAGGCTCGTAATGAAATCCAACGCAGAGAAATATTGTTTTGTTTTAACAATGAACTTGTGAAATGATGATGCCAAATTTGGGGGCAGACATCATTTAATGTAGTCATGGATGTGACCAGCCGTACTAGAATCATGTCTGCATGGTATATTATGCTGAATCAAAGCACTAAAAGTGCTGTTTTTCATACGACACTCACATGAAAGAATGTGGTACATTATCTTGCCAAATATTTTCCTCCCGGTGGTTTTATCCCATTCAGGTGGCAGACGATGACACAGTCAGTTACGGGTTGTCTTGAGATGTATTTCGTATCATGGCAAGGGATATCAGTTGTCATACTCATGTAATGCAAAAATGTGTGGTTGAGAATTGGGGAGAATATTTTCAGTGACTATTTTACTGAGACCAATCCATGTACAGTGACTCATACAGAAGTGGTACAGCATGTTTGAGTGTTACACAAATTTTGGGCTATTTGTGCTCAAGCGAGCTGGTGTGAGTGCACTTTTGCGTTCTTGCCGGTGTTTCTTTTTGGATGTCTTGCAAGAACTTTTGGCTACCCCAACCTGGACTGCAACACCACAAAACTCCTTTCGACTGGCCTTGGGGTGTGAATCATGTTGGTGCAGCGTTCGCCAAAT
Organism: Stichopus chloronotus; assembly: GCA_021234535.1. NCBI lineage: Eukaryota > Metazoa > Echinodermata > Holothuroidea > Aspidochirotida > Stichopodidae > Stichopus > Stichopus chloronotus. Next base: position 32,058,604 of record CM037830.1, read on the forward strand.
TTTCTCGTGACCCGACCCACTCGTAACAGTTTTTATTATGAGTCTTAAGGAAGTCTTCTTTATCAAGCTTGTCTGATATTCATTGCAAAGTTTTAACCTGTTGTGTTGTGAGTGTAATGTCAGTGGGCGAGTGTTGACCTGTCACCGATCCAACTGTGGTGAGACTGGCATATCATAACCAATAAGGAGGCATTTTGAAAATCATTCTCTGTTGAGATAGCAAGAATTTTTTTGTCTCCTTAAAAATCCTTTTGAGGAAAATTTGTTGTGTTGAAAGTGAACCTGTGGGGTGCCATTTACCATGATCTTGCAAGCACTTTTGTCAAAAAATTTTGTTGTTTGCTGCACGCCAACCGATGGCGGTGTGATCTGCTTAGATACTTTCAAAGGTATTACCTTGAGTAATTGCCCCCATAAAATCCTCTTGGATGGAATTTTGATCTTCGTAATTTACATCGTCAGTAACGTTTCATGATATTATGACAACTTCAGATATCCTGAAGTAACTTTCTTTGGATTCATGTTGAAGCAAAGATGTCTCTTCTGCACTTTCTTTGAAGTGAAAAAAAAAAAAAAAATATGACTTACTTTTAAAGAAGTTTTTCATAAACCCAGTTTGTATTTTGAGACCCCTGTGCTTTTCATCAAATTCTCTCTGTGTTGTGCACTTTCATAATCCACCATAGTAGTCATGAGTTTTCTTGTGCGGTGCCTGCAAATGATTCACTTCTATCTATTTAGTTTTCTCCATGGGGGTGTACGGCGGTGGCTTCTACAAGTGAAAATTACCACCTCTGAAATATGGACCAACCTGCTCTCCCTGAAAAGAATCCTGCCTCCCTAGAAAACCTCCCCTCTTGTGAAAAAAATTTGACACTAGGCCGCTGTCATTTCAAATAGAGCATGAAATCGAATCTAAGTGGCACCATTTTGCATCATGTATCATCTCAATTATGAAAAATTTCTGAAGGTGAAGTTGAAACATCTCCCCCTGACCCCTCCAGGATGGCTCTTGAAAGTCTTGAAAAGCTGTCCCATTCGCTGGAGAGATAAGCATTAAAGCAGCTGAAGCCAAGAGCTACCTTTTGCTTCTTCCAAAACTTTCTCTGAACTTATATTTTGTGGTTTCAGGTTCCCAGATGATCCTTGCAATGAAGATAATATCAATTGGTTTTGATCTGGACACAGGGCAGATCCCCTCTTTGCCTTCCCTTCTGGAGTACCATGGCTACTCATTTTGCATTGGGTCAGTGATATTCGGTCCATGGACGAGCTTTAATAGTTACCTTGACGTAGTTCAGTCATCTTCCCTGGTAAGCATTGTTAAGTGTAACTGAGTCACAGAAGGAAGGTCTGTTCAAAGCCCTCAGAGGCTACAGTATTGTGTAAATTTACTTGCTAAAGTGGAGGCTTGTAGGGTGACTGGAAATTTCGCTTTTGTTGATTCAGCTTTGAACTAGCCACAAAAACAAATACAGTAGGTTTCTTATCATCGATGTTGAAATGATGAAAATCTGGATGATAATGTACTTACAAACTCTGCTAGATTTGTGATTTTTTGTGTGTGTGTCTCTGATGCAAACATTGTATGGTCACTCAGTAGATATTCCGTGAAGACATCTTCAAGTTTAGTACTTTCTGCTTACTTTTGTGGCTCCAGCAGAAGATGATTTCAAAGTGAACTAAATGACAGTGCTCTATTCATTTAGCTCCCGGTTTACTTGTACTCCATATGTGTAATTCAGTCCTTTGTGGGTAATTCAGTCCTTTGTGGGTAATTCAGTGGGTAATCCTTTGTGGGTAATTCAGTCCTTTGTGGATAGTATGTTGGAGAGAAACTGACTCAAGTAATGTTGGAGAACACTGAGTAGGAAATACTAACAAATTCTGAATTCAGAATTACCCACCTCCTATGATGGTGCACATAACATGTCATTTGATTAAATATATGAGAACATCAGAAACTGAACATACGGATGGTGGACATCTTCCACAAGAGGGTTACTAATGAAAGCCCTTTACTCTCATCAAACCCAGAGGAATTTCAGGCTAATCTTCTTTGCATCAAGTATGTTTTAAGTTTTGACTCCATTTATTCAGTGTTACAATTTATCATGTGTGCTAAAGGAGGATAGTTAGTTGTGACATGCATCTTACGTAACTTTTTGCACGTTCGTCTTCTTTTGACAGAATGTGCCAGTGGTAGATCATTCTTTACCACAAAATCTGTTAAGGAGGTACAGTATGCTGTTACTCAATTTGGAGGAAGAAATTGCAAAAAGTTATGTAGAATGTGTGTCTCAACTACCTGTCTTTCTTTAATGTCTTCTCTTCTCCTGCTTGGTTTTCCAGAATTGGAGATGGCTTTTTTCTGGAGTGTACAGATTCCTTCTCTCACTAGTCTTCCTTCTGTGTTCAACCTGTGTATCATCTGTACTTTTCATTACCAGTCAATACAAGTAAGTACACAATTTCCCAAGGCTTTGTTCTATGTAACAATGCACAGGGCATAGGCAGGTGTGAATGAAAGTTACTTGGGTACCTTGCCACTAAAATGTGAATGTATCACACAAAAGTAAAAAGGTGCCTTAAGCTGAACTCGTCCTGTGTGAATTGGAACTCTTACCACACTGGAAAAGGAAATCAAATAGGATTTAGCATAAATTAAACTTTTAGGTGTATCTCCTTTGTAGTTGCACCTCTCTGGCTTTGTGCAAGAGAAATCTATTTTGTTGCAAGCTAGATGCATGCCTTGTTTTTGTCCATGTAGCTGCAGCAATGAAATTCAGTGAAGTGAAGATTGTTTTTAAATTCAAATATGCATTACCAGTAGTCCTTGGTTTTGCAGATCACCTTTTTCTCAGGAAAGGTCAAATGTCATTAAGTGCCAACAGTTGTCAAAGCCTGAACACCTTGTAAATTTAACATCAGTGGAAAATGACACTGTATGGTTCTCAAACTACGATCAAGTTTGTAGTCCTAAGTGTCTCGACTCTATCCTTGTCAAATTTGATTTGTTGTCATCAGAGGCCTGAAGATCTTGTATAACCACACTATATGCATGGAAGATGCCATTACTTCATACATTTCTCCTGTAAGCCTCTTTTCTTTATGTCTCCTTTCTCTTCTTTCATTCTATATCTATCTTCCTCATCTGCTCTCTTTGTAATATCCTTTTCTGTCTCATACTTTCCTCTCCCTTCGGTCCTTTCTATATCATCTCTCATTTTTTAACTCTGAATGTTTGCATTTGTTCCATATTACTTCCATACTCAGATGGCACTCTTTTCTCTTCTTTGGATTCATTTCCTTGCATAGTAGAAAGACCTTTTAGAGTGATCGTTAGGGTTTGCCCTTTTGTTGCTTCGAATTTGTAATATGAAAACTTGATAGTCTTAGACAGTACAAGGGTGCATGTTGATCCCCTCTACCGAAAAAAAAAGAGAAATGAAGAGAGAGTGATATTTATTTAGCATCTCCACCCATCTTTACAGTACTGACTTAGGTGGAAAATTAAAACTGGACACTGTTTTTAGTTTTTGATTCCTTGCTGAAGGCGGGCAGAATCTATGCGATGTCGTGTGGGTGTATGTGTGTGTGTGTGTACAAAAGAAACTGTGTCACGATCTCCTTGTAAATGGTAAGTCGGATGAACCTCAAGTTTGGTGGATAGGGGCCTGGATATGAGGGGTAGGGATCGCGTAAATGATGATGTCATAGGTCAAGGGTCACAGGTAACAAAGATCAAAGACACATTTTTCACAGTATCTCTATGTGTGAATGTCCTACAGTTATAATACTAACATATTGTAACGTTTGCCGAGACGATCAGGAGGTTAGAAATGAGACCAGGACTACCAGCAGATTGTTTCTGACTTCGCTACTTTTATTCATGTTCTAGCTCTACAACGTCATATTTACACTGTACAAAGAGAGGTCTTTCTCAAGCTCTGCCTCTGTTGACTGACCAACTTACTTCTGCGGACTCTCCTCTCACTGACCAACTTACTTCTGCGGACTCCTTTTATGTACTGCAGTGCTTATGATTCTTTACACATATTTATATACCTCACGAGCTGCATTGACCTCACGAGGTAAATTGTCCTCACGAGGTAAATTGACCTCACGAGGTAAATTGTCCTCACAAGGTAAATTGACCTCACGAGGTAAATTGACCTCACGACGTACATATGCCTAGCATCTTACACACACTTGACTAGGCAGAAGCTGTACAGAATGATTCATGCATAACACACAGGTGAAGACAATTTACATTAGTATACTAGGCATCATAACTGTGTAAAGGCTATTCCCGTAACAATATATATAAAAAGTAGACAATGAAGACATTTTCTTTTTACATACTGAGGATGTCACAAGATCAAAGGTCACATAGTTAAAGTCAAATAAAAAACAATGCTCTAAAAAGCGTGTGTCACAATCCTCCTACTAGGAGGATAAACTTAAAACCTTGTGTTTAGGTGCCTGGGTATGTGATATAGTGTCCACCTGATGGGTGACATCATAGGTCAAGGGTCACAGGTCATGAAAACAAAAAACACAATTTTTGTATTTTCTAGATGTGTGAATGTCCTATAGTTATAAAATTACCATCTACATGAAGAAAATGGCACAGACATTTTTCCAAAATATTGATAACATCATGAGGTCAAAGATTATGTGGTTAAAGGTAAAATCTGCAAAAATGCTCGAAAAAAGTGTGTCGTGATCTCCTTGTAGACGATAAGTTGGAGAAGCTCAAACTTGGTGCATAGGTGCCTCGGTATGAGATGTAGTGTCTGCTCGAACGATGATGTCATAGATCAAGGTCAAAGGTCATGGTTAACATAGTGCATAATGTGTTAGGTGCTGGTAGTACATAGTGTCAAAGTTAACATGACATTTTACATCTTTGCCTTTCCAAGAATGTAACACAGTATGTCAACCTATATATATAGATGCAACCTTGTTTCAGGCTGACTGTTTATGTTTGGTACCAATGCTATTTTCCATGGGTTGGTAGCAGGTAGACATAGTAAACAGGTACTATTGGCAAAGTGAAGCTACCGGAAGTAATATTTTGGCCACCAGCAAGATGGCCATCGGAGCACTTCTGGCAAGGCGATTCTTCACCAGCTGCACTGCTCCAAGCATCTCTCTGTTTTGACGGCCAGGCGTCCAATGCATAACAACTGTAACTAAGGCTTTGTATGTGCTTATATATCAATAATGCACCGGCCATCCATGCAGGGTACTCAAATATTCTGAATCTGTATGTTGCAATGGTACAACAGTACATGCAGGTGAGGCACAAAGAAGGCCTAAGATCAGAAAATACGCAGATCATGTGCTGCCTTCAATTGCGCAAAAGGGATGAGGCTGAAAACAGAGAAAGAGTATTTCTTTCCACCGGTATGTAGTTTCCCTGGTTCATGTACCCTCAGGTACCCTCATGGTATTAACCATGTAGAAGATAACGCTGTTGTTACATGATGTGGTGGGTTTTCATTTTTACCGTACTACTTAACGTCTAGTTTATATTATGTCTATGGTTGGTGGTACCAGAAGGAGCATCAAGGAGCATACAGATCTGAGGAATACTTATGACGCACACTAGATTTCTAGGCGCTGCACTCCCATGCAAGTATTTGCGCCGTTTGATACATACGCAGTGTAAATAGACCAGTAGGTAATTTGAATATTCAGCACTTCTATCCACAAGGAACAATCTGAATCACTGATGAAATGTGCTTCTCAGGGTACTTAGGGTGAATTGGTATGAAACAATAGGGACGAGATTTGCAACTCAGTGGGTTGCCTTCATGTTGGTACATCAGCCATGTAATGCACCTTATTCACTCTTCCAAGTGACTCCATCTTGTCCTCCTTTCTTTTATGTTTTGGGCCTTTCTCCTTCTCCCAATATTTTCTCAAAAATGCTACAATATCCTTGCATTTTTTACTTGTCCCAAGTCAAAAAAAAAAAAAACAAGGAAAGAAGAACAATTATGTCTTTTATTTTTCATATAATACTGTAACACATTGTTTGGCTTATGTTAGTAGTCTTGTAAACATGAACAAGACCTATTTTATTGAGAGTTATCATCCCACTAGCTTACTTTTTTTACTTTTTTTTTGCCTTGGTTCACTTGCTAGTCTGCTGGAGACCTCCCTTTTGCTTCTTAGTACGTTGTTATTTTAATATCTTTCGTCTTTTTAGTTTCACTGACTATGCTTCTGGTAATTCACTATTCATGTATGCTCATCTTGCTCAATTAATCTTGTCTGGACAACCACTTTTGATCATTTTGCTCTTGTAAGAGGTTCTAGCAGAGCAGTTTTAAATACTTTTTTATGTAAAGTGTATAGTCATTTATGTACAAATGATAAGTGAAAATTTTATTTGATGTTGTCATGACCTTCGTGTACTATATATATTCCATTATTAGTACAGAACCCTTGCACTTTTTATCAGCTAGTGTACAGATAACATGGTACTGGTCGCCACAGACAGTTCCAGTTTTCCTTACCACTTTATTCTAGCCCCTCCCACAGCCTGTCTAAAACTCCTCTTTGTGCAAACACAATCCAAATTTTAAGTGTCGCATATCCTGCTGAGCATAAAAAGACCACTGTGTAATCAAAACTCCTGCCCATATGTATGCTGTGTAGTATGAGACACCCTGCATTTTTTTAATTTGCTGTCATTCAAAAAGCAGAATCAATAGAGAATTTTGCTTACCTCTTAGCTAATGTGACTTAGAGTAATGAGTGACTGTCTTTAACCTTGTTGTTTGTCCACAAACCTAGACCTGTTTATTGTATGCCTCATTTTAGGTATTACCTGTACTTTTTACATCAAGTTGTAGTTAAACAATTAGAAATTTTAATTAGACTCAGCTTGTGACCTTTTTTTTTATTGCTTTGTGTTGGGATTTGCTTGAAATAGTAAATAAATGAAATTAATCACTGTGTTTCCCTTGTGGAATATCAACCTTGAACAAAGACCATCCAATATTATTTCTGGCAAAATGTCAGTTTTAGTCAAACACTTGTTCAAACACTTTGGCTGATTTTTACAAAATGGATGACTTTTAATTGCTTTCATTTGATTGTCTTTTACTTTGTCCAGGAATGCACCATGCTCAAATTAGTAGTAAATCCATTTATGCAATTTACTGAGAAATGAGTGATCTAAGGGATTGTGTCAATGTTAGGAATCAGGGACGAGGACTACAATAGCAGCATGTGCCCATTATATGAAAGATCGTATGGATGATGAAATCTAGTGAGTAAAAATAGCATAGATATGCCAAGCCACTTTACGAAACTGAAATGTGTACAAGAATAATTAAGTGTTATGTTTTGAATGACGGCAAAGAGATGGGAGGTATCAGGAGGAAGCCAGGGGTTGGAACCGTCACTGTTTTCCCTTCGTCGATGATGATAAAGTCAGCTGCCAGGTTTGTCGAAAAAGAAGGGTGAACTGAAAATGCATGAAACGGTTGGGATGACGTGCGGTATTGAAGGATGTAGGGTAGATGAGGGTGTAGCTGACTGTCAGGAAGATATATTCACTTGGCCAAAAAAATTTGTGATGTAAAGTTTCCTTTGTTGTGACAAATCTTACCACAAGCATCATGGTCAGTATCAACAGTTCATAAATGATACAGATCTTTACATACAGTGAGAAGCATTTAATACTTGACCTAATGAAACCAAGAGAAGTGTGTTTTGCAATGTAAAGATAAAACATGGAAAATAGAAGACATGTGTGTCTGGAAGGTTCCACTGTTAAATAGACTCCCCAAACCAAATATTTAGGATTACTCATTGATTACAGGCTCTCCTTATATATCAATTGTTACTAGTCAAGTTTATTTCCATGTCTCTGAGTTAGCATAGATTGTTTCATTTTTATTTAATCAGGCTGCCAAGGAAAGTGATTTCCCAATCTGTTGTACTCCTGTATCTCATTTCTGTAGTGCGGGTGTGGTATCATTTTATTTTGTAAAAGGATGAAGACAGAATTTTAAAGTTTTTAAAGCATGCTAAAAATATTGTTTGTTTAAACTGTCAATGTGAGGATGTGTAATATTTTCTGCCTTTAAAATCAACAAGATATCTTATTCCCTTGTCGAAGCCACACCTCTTTTTGCCTCACTTTACTCCTTAGATGGTTACATGCCTACAAGGATGCATTTTCTTTCCGGATGAGCCACTACTTTGTCAGCTACGCATCTGAAGCCACAGCAACGTTTGTCGGGTTTGGAGAAATGAAGAATGAGGACGTTATTTCTTGGTGAGTGAAAGTACCAACTTTTGAAGCACCAACTGGGGTAGCAACACTGGTTTGAATGACCATACAGGGCTTTATTTCTTTATTCCTTTCCCGTTGTGCTTGGTAATAAAGAAAATAGTTTTCCTCATATCTTCTTGTCAATTGTCTTCTATCCAGCACAATTACGAGAGGACTAGGTGATACATTTCTGTATCAAAATATTCCCAAAAAAACTTGTCTGAAGGTGAAACTGATGATTACTGACCTCTTTTGCCAAAATTTCTACTTATTTAATCAAAGCATCAAATTGCATTGTAAAGATCCCTTTGCAAATTTTATTTCTATTGCTTGAATGGGTGACTCTGTGTACATTGGCTCTTCATGCAGGTTATGTGGTTAAACATGACTGCAAGGTTATGGGTGAAGTTCAGCTTACCTTTAAGTGCAGCAAAGTGTAAAAGCTACATTTACTACAGCTGTGTGTGCATGGTACAAACATGATACCAAGTTTGAGAGTAGTCAGTCAGGTAATGTGTTATGAAGATGTACCTAAACCACCACAGCACCATCACCTCCTAACCCTCCCCTAGGAAAGATGCACCCACACCACCACTTCACCATACAGAATTAAAAGAGATTCCCGGGCAAGCAACATGTTTTCTGACTTATTTATGTCATGTTATAAGTAATAAGTACAGAACATATTGTGACTATCACATGATTGAATGGGTCAATTGAACACATGAGAAGTGGAATTTTTCATCAAATGCCACATTATGCAGCTTAGGCCCCTGTGTCTTTTCCCAAAGACAGGGCAAGAAACCATCTAATTACTCTAATTATCAATGACAAGCATGTTTAATAGTTTTAAATCAGAACGGTTCGTCCACTATGTCACAAATCACAGCGATCATGGTCAATCACATGTCTATGAGAATTTCATTTCAAAACAACAAGAATAGGAAGGAAAATGCTTTGGAAAGGCCTAAGTAAGTCAGAACACATGTTTCTTGCCCAGAATGCTGAATTTAATAGTGGATGATCCATACTTCCATCAAGTAATTAGCTACATTCATGTATCATTTTGAAAGTAATCGTTCAGTAACCAGTGTTGAAGCAGAAAACAATGTTGAATCAATAATCAATGTTGAACACCAGTGCTGTGTCTGAGGGGATAAACTTGGTGGCATTTGAAGCAATGATAAGCTTAGCAACAGGGATGCTCAAAGTTTGATCCCTGGCAGGGTCACTGTTAGACGATGGGTTTTTCATCCAAAAGCAATCTAAGGCTTCCCCATCTAAACTGACCATGTGCAAAAAAGGATACCAACTTTGATCTAATATATTTAGTTGTTAGTTATTCCACATAAAGTTGTAATGAATTAGCCACAGGCTTCCTCCAACCTTGTGTGGTTGCTTAGCATTGCAATATAACTGCCCTTCAAGACCTGAATAGTGTAGATAACAATTCACACCATATGATGACACCATCACAATTATTGTGTGCTCTACCTGTGCAATTTGTAAGGTTTTGATCTTGTATTTGCTTATTTTCTTTCCTTGAACTTCTTGGCTTTGTGCATATATATGGCTTTGTACATATATATTCACATCAATTAACTTCCATAAGGAAGAAACAATTAGAATGTAGATTCAAGTTTCTCATCTGTCATTGGCTCTCACTGTTAAAGCATACATAAGCTACCTCTGTGGTACGGTCATATTACAGGCACTTTCCTGTCGCTCGACCCTGGAAAGTTGAATTCCCGAGATCATTAGGTGAGGTGGTCGTGAACTGGAACCTTCCCATGCATCAGTGGCTGAAGATATGTGAGTTGTGGATACTTTTCATTCCATTTCGTTATCTCACTTCATCGGTACTAAATTGTAAGGGTGCGCTACATTGGGCGTAAGAAGTATTTCAAAAATGTTTCAGGCGAGCAACTGCTATGCCCAAGAAGAGGTTAAATTTAAGTTATACAGAATATTGTCTGGAGCAATAATTTGTTGACCTAACCCTTCAGTGTCGACAACATTTGCGCTGTGAACGTTTAGGATGTTATTTATCTTTATGTTAATGTTACACCTCCAACCACTCAATGAGAAGCAAGAAAACAAGGTGATGTGTCTTTGTGACCAAAGTAAATAAAAATGTCCAACCAGACTGCTCTGTCTATTAGCCAATAATGGCGGTAATAATGTATGGTTGTTAAATATGTATATTCTTGAATTTTTTCATACTGTTCTTAGCATAAAACATTTCACTTTTACTGACAAACATTGTGATGCTAATAATACAGTGACATTAGCACACACAATACCTGTACAATGTGGAATGTGCAATAAATAAGTGTTTAAGTTTGAATATGGGTAATTATTCACCTTTGCAGCCCTTTTCAAATTAACTGTCAAATCCAATCAAGAAATGGATCACTGTCAAAGTAGAGTTAGTGTTTCAGTTGACATATTTTGCTGCAGTTGCGATTTAAACACTAAATTGGCTGAAAATGGTAATGTGAATGTAAAGAGGGCTCCTGCACTGTCAAGGTAATTGATTTTCATGACTTTTCCATGATTTTCCCAGGACCAAGTAAAGACTTTCCATGACCTTCGTCATGACATCTTACAAAAAGGTTTTCAACCAAAACAGGAAAAGAGGATTATACATTTTGATGTTGCAAGTGAGAATGCAGTTTCATATTATGAGTGAGAAAGTAACAATGTCAGTTTTTGAACATTTCCATGACTTTTCCATGAGCTCAGACAATTTCTGTGAATTTTAAAACTTTTCATGGCCTTGAAATGTTTTCCAAATTTTCTTGACTTTTCAGATTTTCCATGACTGTTGCAACCCTGATGTAAAGACAATACACTTTTATTTTCAATTTTATTAGTTACGTTACAGAAATCTCTTACTTGTCATTTCATTGTTACTAGTGTTACCTCAACTACAATGGAACATCCTTTCCTGAACAAAATAGTTGCTGACATAGTAAAGTATTTGGAAAAAAGGATGGTACAAAGGACATGGAACATGTCATAATATGTCTTCTCTATGGCAGCCATGTTTGTTTGATATTTGTTAATTAGCAGTTGATGTTATTTGAAATGTACATACTTCATGAAGAGACTGTATACAAGTCATATTGTGTCTCATCAGTAATATCTCCACCATGTGGTTATTCAAGCCTTTTCACGCCTTTTTTAAATGTTTAAACAACCTTTTGATGTCGTATCATGTTTTGTTTGTCTGCACTTTGTGTTGTTGTTTGCAATGCCAGCTGTTTTTTTTTCAAGAACAGATCCACTCACAATAGATTGTGTTTATAAATCAGCCTGATTCTGTTTGTAGTGTGACTTCTTTTGGTTTCGCTGATGTGTATTTTTGAAACTTTGAGGTGGCATCATGTTTCACCAGCTGCCAGCCAGTACCGTGACAAGAAGAGTTAACATAAGTACTAGAGACATCACCTTCAATCTCGGCCTGCAATTTGTTGAGAAGGTGTCACATGAGTCTTTTGATCTGCTTTAGTTTGAATGTACGATTGTAGCCTAAATATTACAGAACGTGTAGTCTCAGAATCTGGCACAGTCATTGGTTGTACCTTACGTCCTCACCCAATGTATTAACCAGTTGTAGTTTCTCACTAACTGGGCTATGTCAAGAAGAACCCCGTACAGAGGTTTGCAATAATTATTCAGCCCTGCATGTAATGTTTATTTCCAAAATTCTCTGACCAATTGTTCTCACTTCATGTCTACTGTTGGAAAACTTGATCAAAGACCCATACATGGGGTATTCGTAAGTGTGCGTTTTTGTATAGGGGAGAATTTCATGGCATGTATATATGCACAAAGTTTGAGAATTTCGTATCCTGTGGCAGCCAGGAACTGCTTTGATGGTTTATCTAACTACTTTACTACATGCAAACTTGCATGTACATACTTGAGGCTGTTTTATGTCCAAGTTTAAATTCTGTCTCTTCTCATTCACCTGCCCTCCACTGAAATTCCTTTTCTATTATTGTTGTAATTGGTAAAGGGTGTACAACATTGAAATGATATTTTGGAATATTGGCTGTCTTAATCATTAAAAATGTCAAAAATAGCCACAAATACCATCAAAGTCCATTGAATATTTACAATTTCACAAGCAATTTCCTGTTTTGTACCTGCATCATGAATAAACATTGGCTAAGTACACAAATTAATGACCTGAATAGAGGGACTCATATGATATGCCTTCTGGTAACCTCTGTTTAGGTAACCTTCATATCAAGGACAATTGAGAATTTCATATTCCACAAGAGTTTGGTTTTGATTTTGGAAGCATGTATTTTCTTGTTTAAAAATGTTGGTATCACTTACCAATGCGACATCCAGTAATTAAGAGATTAGATCTAACAAAAGAAATACCGACACAGTGTAATACTCCACATCATTGTCTTTGCATTTTGTCAACCTCTGAAAAGCCGTATCTTCAAAAACAGTAATAGACAGTGACACCATTCCAATTTCATTCAGGGTTTTGCTCTGCTACTTTTGAGTGTAGCCAGCTCTTTTCTACATGCATGTCACATGACCTCTAGGCTTTGACACAGTTCATAACCATGCCCAGGGTCCACTCTTCCACATCACCCACCTTCTTAATCTGCCATTGATAACATACCATCTAAATGTACACAAAAAAGAGCAATACTTATCACATTTGCTTACCAAAATTGTGTACACTGTTCATTGCTCATAGGTAACCGATAAGTATACTCATGTAATATTAATGTACATCTTTCCCAAGGTGGTTGTATTTTCATCTATAAATACATTTATAATAACGCCTAAATCAATCGTTATTTTCATTGCCAGCTGCAAATGTCTGAAAAGTCTCCTACCCACCCCCTTGCCTACCAGGTTGTGGTTGTTAGTTTTTGTTGTTGTTGTTGTTGTGAATCTGCCTGTACTTCGTTAAAAATCCGTGGCCAAAAATAAGGCAGGCAAAAAAGATACACAGGTGCTGTGATATGCAAAGTCCTTGATTTCTGAATAATTCAATCTCTCTTCTCACAAGGGCAGATGTGTTCAAGAGCAGTCGACCACTTGGCCAATTTACCGCTGTCTTGTTGACATTCATGGCCAGCGCCATGCTTCATGTGAGTCCTCTTAGAATTCTCAGATTTATCAAAAAATAGGAAAATATGGTTACCATGAATTTGCTGAAAATGAATGAAAGAAGAAATGTTAGCATTGCGTAAAGAGATAGCCAACATATAAAAATGTTAGCAAATTGTCTTTGACTACAGGCTTGGATCCAGGTGGAGATGCATCCGGCAGGCCCCCCATTTTTTCGATGACCAATGATTTTTTTTTACCAAAATTAGTGCATAGATATGGAAAATATGCTTTCCAGATGCTGGGAAATCACATCTAAGAGCGTCTAGGATTCAAATTTTCTTGGGGGAGGACCCCTAAGCACCCCTTCATGGCATCATGCCTTTGGTGCTTGCTTGTCAGCCTTCAGCCCATGGTGAGTGCCTCCCTTTCTCAAAATCCTGGATCCATGCCTAAACCAGCGGTTTCAAATGTCGCTGACTTTCTGTTGGTTTGGTATGCATGTAAAAAAGTATCAGTGCTTACATTAAAGCTTAATACATGCATTATTAAACATGAAAATTATATTTTCCACACTTCTCACAGACAAATAGTCTCTTCTTTTTCATTTCTTCAGTATATATTTATTTGGGTTTAATGTATAGAGTCAACAGTGTTGTGAATTGCAATCACCAGTGGTGTCAACTGGACCAATGTTATCCTTCACAAACTTACAAATTTTCTCTGAGATAGATATTTCTCCGTCCTTGTGAAACTTTATCCAAGTTGGTCAAAGTTGCTTTCTCTTATAAGTAATTACAAAACTAATTTCATTCTGATGAGTGTTTCTCTTGGTACCTTCTAGAATCAAGCCTATTGCATTGATCTTTTTTTTTTCCAAAATTATTTCCTTTGGTAAACATGTGTGGCGTTTTCAAAACATCTACCTGACCACTTGACCATTTCATCTTATCCAATGCCCATTTTTATTTTTGATCATACATGTGGTTGTTATTTTTTTCTTTGGTTGTGAGTACCTTTTCCACTAGAAGATTTTACATCAGAACAATGAGAACCATCACTCTGTTCACTCTTCAAAAACTTGAAAGCGTGTGGAGAAGAAGGTGTGTGAATATAAAGATATGAAGGTGGCCCAAAAAGAGACAATTTGATTTTTCAAAAACAAATTAGCACGATATAGTTTGAAGAGACTTTTTTGCGGGGGAATGTGCTATTGATGTTAGCAAATTTTTACATTAATGGAGAATCCATAATGTTTTATCAGTGTTTCAATATGTATGCATTAGTGTCTGAGCAATTTCAATATTGCATTCAGACTTGCTCTACAGTATTATGTCTTATTGGAATTTATCTTATGTTGTCAAATGCCATCGGAGCCATTAATGTATTACCAAACAGCTAAGAGCCGTGTGCGAAGCATCTTGAATGAACATTAATGTACAAAGCGATTTGATATGATCTTTTGTTACCAGCTGGTGCCCAAATTTGTTTGCAATCTGAAAACTATTCAGAGATTTAGAGTGATGTAAGATGAAAAGATATAACAACAAAGTACAAGATATTGGACTTAAAAATTGTTTAATAGGAGGTTAAAAGTATAACTCAAGTTTCTTTGTTCATGCTGCAATATCACTTTAAAGTATGTCATAATATTTTAAATTTTAAAAATATTTTAAGTACTTTATTTTTAGTGGTTTCTTGACCTTCCTGATTTTCATATTTTTTCCCCCTTTTTAATCAGGGATTAAACTTCCAGTTGGCTTCTGTGTTGATATCTCTGGCATTTATCTCTTATGTTGAGTTTGGTACGTATTGCTCTTTACCATCTGCCCAGAGGCATTGAGGGCCAATATATTTGTGTCCATGCTGGTGTCTGCCTCCACGTACTGTACAGTGCCTGTGCCTGTACAAAGAACAATTTATTGTTCACAGTTTCTGCAGCAGTGCAGAATAACTGTTTAATATCTGTTCAGTTGACAGCGACGCAATAAAGTTGATGCTGATTTTACTTGTCCCTTTTGCAGCTCTTCTCATAATCAAAAGAATTGTATTCTCCCTCTCCTTCTATTATGCTCAATAAGTAAAAACACGTCCATGCCTGCCAGGTACGATTTAAATCCATAGAAGTCGTTACCATTTTATTGATGTTCTCTTCGTTCAATTTTCTTCTCTCATGAAGGTTTGAGGAAAAAGCTGGCAGATGCATTCTCTTGCTGTATCTTGGCAAGGTCGTGTAAACCTGAATGTGGCCACAGTTACCAAAAGGTGTGGTGGTAAAACAGTTTAACATCAAATATTCTGTCCTTGTAACTTTCACGTCGTTATCTCCTTTGCTTTGTTGAATTGGATGTAGCAGTGACTTTTGTGGTACTAGGACTTTGATCCTCTTGTTATGCTCTTCCAGTCTCCAGTTTCCCCCAGCTAGGTTAGTGGACAGCTAGGACGAATTCCTTGCTGTTCCTCTTTACATGTTGACAGAGAAGGTTAAATCTATACATTACAATACCTATGAATTTGTAAATCAATCGTTATGTATTTTACTAAGTCAATCTTTTGGGAGCCTTCCGTTGACTGTAATATTCAGTTTGTTTCATGTTTTTTTTTTATCTTTATAGTTTAATCCCTTGGTGCTTCTAATAAATCTAGCCTTTGGACTTCTCTCAGTTTTTCACCTTGCATATCTGGGGGTCATGTTTGACACAGAATCTGAACTGCAAGATGAGGTATGTTAATGGGTGCATACATTTTTTTTGTCTATCATACACAATCATACACAATTAGATGCAGCCATTTCAATAGTCATCTTTACCTTTCCTGTCATGGTGAAGCTGTCCTTCTAAATGTCTGTGGCATGCTCGTTCTCTGCTTGATTACATATTATCACCTCAGGTAAAAAAATGAGACAGAGCATAGCTACCTGATACCCTTGCAGCCTTAACATGTAAAGCAGTTATTCGAGGAGGTTTCTATGAAGCATTTGTTAATTTATTCTTTCTCCATTGTGGACAGAAGGAATGCCAGAACAATGGAGGGCACATATCAGGTGATGTGGCTTAACATTTGACCATACAGCATGCTGCCTTTGATGTTGTGAGGTCTCTATGTAGACTGTTTTAGAAGAACAGTCATAGCATGTTCTGTACGAGTTGTATTAAGTGGTTAATTTCTTACCCAGCAATGTTCAATTAATGGTCATTTAATCAACTGACATCAGCAGCATATAAAACTCAAAACATTGTGTTCATCAGGCATGTTGCCAGGTCAGATTTTTGGCGGGGGAGGGGGACAGAAACAGGTTACATGATGTTCATAATTTTTTCCACCTTAAAAATTCTGGGGACAAAAATTTGTTAAGATGACTGAGATGGGGGGTGGGGGTTGGAGTGACGTCCCTGGTCTCCCTTTGGCTATGGGCCTGATCGTAAAGTGCAGCAGGTCCGACACACTAAATATAACACCTTCATATTCAGTAACGTCAAGTGTAAAAAATTCCCCCTCTTGCAAGGTTGACCACACTGCTGCCACAGCCCAGTTAACACTCCAGTAGAATGGGTCAGGAAGGTGTCAGTTGTGTGCTGAACAAATGAAGCAGAAAGACCCCTAGGGAAGTCCTTAAAAAAATACAGGATTTACATATTGGTAAAAGTAACATAATGAAGTATTACTGGCATGTAGCTCTGTGTCCATGTTTGCTTCGGTAAATGTACATGAATTATTGAACTTTCACCACAATTGTTGCAAATTGCACTTTGCTCAGAACATGCTAGCAACGAAGAGATAAACGAAACAAAGAAATCTTAAGATGTAGGACTATATGAAATGTTGGATATTGAAATGTTTAGGTCAAGGTTCATTTTAAGTCATGGTCAGTTCATGACAGTTTGAAAGTTTTATCCTCTGTTGGCTACTTCATGGAAACTTCAACTACTAGTTTAGTTTACTTCAGCATATAATTAATTTCAGTTTACAATTTAGTTTGCAAGGGCTTAGTCTAGGTCAAGTCAGTTGAGTTATTTTTTCTATATTTCACACCTAAGAGGTACAAGATACTAACCAACATCATAATTGCAACAGTAAATTCTATGACATTGAAGAACAGCATCAAAATGGAAAAAGGAACAAACTGAATGAAAAAAAAAACAAGTAGAAATGAGGAAAAGAAAAACTTTACATAAGTCTAGATAAACACCAACTTGGCATTACCTTTCAGCCAGAACAGACAGCAGCCATCAGTGCTAACAAATTTAGAATTTAACATGATTAGTCTTTAAAAGCAAGCTTGAAAATTTACCCATAAGTATGTCACAAAATTGAATCAATTTAGACAAGGTTCGTATATGACTATTTTGAAAAGTCATGATTGTGCAAAACATTTTTTAAAACTAACAGCCTTTTTTCCATTAATATTCACTTTCATTATTGCAACTTTTTTATTCAAATGTTTGCTGAATTAGTTACATACTTTCTTTGTGAGTCATTCAAACCTACAAGTTCTTCCCATTGGAAAACACATCAAATCTATTCTATATATTTTATTCATGTGAACTCATTCACACATCGAAAGCTGCCTCGTGACTATACGATGTGTCGAAATGGGTAGCCGTAGTGATTCTACTGTGGATCTTTCATGCCATGAAGGAATAAAAAAAATGAAATTTCTCTCCTGGGTTGTAACAGCTTTTCTTTGGTAAAATCACCTATTCAGGGAACTTTTTGGGATATGAGAAATTTTCCTTGTTACCTTGCCTTTCAAAGTTATCAGTGCACAAAGAATGAGACTTTGCAGCCTCTGCATCACCACAGCATCACCACAGCATCACCACATCACCACAGTGTTTTGCCTTTTCTTTGGTTGAAAAGTGTCGCTTTGTAAAGTACAAAGATTACCATGTTTCAGATGTTCCACATCTCAGAAATGATCTCTTGGAGGTCTTTGCTCTCTAAATTATGTCTGAAACACAGGAGATGATTGGATATTGTCACATGGGACACTGTCTCAGTCAGGGTGGCATTAGATTGTTATAGTAGGGAATCAATCATGAAGGGTTGTGTCTTTATGTCAGTGAAATTCCTTAATCCTGTAGAATTACTTTTTTTAATTTTAACAAAGACGAATTAATGCTTACAGGTTATTTGTGGTCAGCATTTTTTTTTAGCTCATACCAGCATGCTGGAGTGAGCTTTTGTGATGGTGCAGCGTCACTCTATCTGTCTGTATGTCTGTCTGTCTATCTGTCTGTCTGTCTGCCTGTGTATATGTCTGTCTGTCTGTGTATCTGCCTTTCTGTCTGTCTGTGTATCGTCTGTCTGTCTGTCTGTCCATATGTCCATCCAACTGTCTGTCTGTATGTCCATCTGTCTGTCCACAATTGTTCTGAATGCTTTTATTCCGGCATGCTTTCATGGATTTGTCTGAAACTTAGACACAATGTTTGTTGGTGTTGTAACATTTAGGGTGTTCATGAATTTTTGGTCCAAGGTCCCAGTAGGCTCTTTGGCCTATTTTATTAAATTCTACAAAATGCTTCTCCTCCTACAGATTATTTTGTGCAATGTTGATGGTTTGTGACAATGATTCTCAGTTATTGGTCCCTTCAGGGTGTTCAGGAATTGGTAGTCCAAGACCTCATGTTGGCCCAATGGCCCATTATGTGAAATTCTGTTTGAAATGTTGCGTCTCACACATGCATCCATGGATTTATATTTAACTCGGACACAATCCTTGGGTAGTTGTTCATGCGGGGTGTACAGAAAAGTTTCAGTCTAAGGTCCCATGTGGTCCCTATGGTCCATTTTAGGAAATTCTACAAAGTTGTTCTTCTCCTACATATTTCTTGTGCAATGTTGATGGTTTGTCATAATGATACTCTGCTAGTGGTTACTTTAGGGTGTTCATGAATTTGTAGTTTATGGTTCCATGAGGACCATATGGCCCATTTTCCCATTTTATGTAATTCTGCAAATTGCTTCTCCTTCTACCGTTAAAGTGCCCCTTTAAACTGTCACACACATCTCAAATATCCCTATCGTGCATGAATGACAACTGAGTTATGGGACAGTGTCAGTTGGTATGCTAACTGAAACTCTGTATTGCCATCAGGTATGTTGACCAGTATATGGACTTACAGGGGCACTTTGAGTTGTTTCATGAACTCCAGTTAGCCTTCACAAACATACCACTTTTGTGTCAAGCTTTTAGTGACTGGTCAATGTTCAACTAAGAGGGCCCCAATATGAGCCATATGTAAATGACCACTAATGAGTAAGTAGCAAATGATTAAAATTGGTTTTGGAAAACTCGTGACCGTTCACTTTTCCACATTAGTACCAATTCATATACCCACAGCCAGTACAAACCAATAAGAAAAATGATAAGCATTGTTATTTGGTATTACCCATTAAAATTTTCACACCTTTATTTTATTGACAAAGATCAAACTTCTGCACTGTTGTGGCTCTAGTTTATGAAATTCTGAAATTGTGCAGTCCTGTAGATTCTCTTGTACAATGTTGATGATGTGATATAATGATACTCTGTGGTAACTATGATTTGACATAATGATACATAAACGGTACCTTCAGAATGTTGAGGTATGAGCTTCTGCACCAATGGTGCTCTAGTTTAATTTCTATTTTGATGTTTGTCTCTGTTTCTCCAAATTGTAAAATGTTATTTCATATTTTTGACAGGGGTACGACATGGCCCACACTCTGAGCAAGTGGTCTGAACTAGACTATGCAAGCCACTACGTTGCATTTGGAACATTTCTATTCTACTGGCTCATATGAAAGAGGGAGAAAGTAATCGCAGCGGTGATCTTGAGCGTCACATAGCAGCATGGTGGATAGAAGATATGGCTCATTGCATCCCAGTTTCGACTTGTAAGTCTCAAATGTCAATACGAACCGAAAATGGTCATCAGCCAGTGTGGTCTAGCCCTTTGGTGGCATATTACAGACATGGCCTTGGATAACTTTAGGTAATACTTTACAGTGGTATTACAATGCTGGCCTAGTTTGTGTCTTCTTAAAAGCGGTGCGACTAAGCCAGCTGGTATGCTGTTTGTCTCGGCACAGTTTGTTACTTAATAAGTATTTTGGAAACCACGCAACACTGCTTTTATACAGTTTTCATTTAAAATGTTTTTGAAAGGTTTTGTATGAAACTGGTTAAGTGCAATATGAACCTCCTCCCAATTACCAAGAAGATAGATTGCCTCATGAATTCAGCCTTGCCCATAAAATTTCGATAAATTTTGGTACGAGGTCATGTCAAGGTCACATTCAGTGGTCATCAATATTTCACTGAACGAGAAGAACGATGACACTCCTACATATCAGCAAGGTCAGTGTCAGGTGAGCTTACAGTATGAATGGAAATCCCTCCAAGCTAGGAGTGTGAGACAAAAGTCAACTGACATCTTTTGTGCATACGGTCTGTGGTTGGTCACTTCATGGTGTGGTAATGATTCTGTCATAAAACTTTAAGGAAATTTTTATGTTTTATGTCATAATACCTTAACACTCAATGGTGTGACATAGAGTCACATGATAATGGTTCTATCACAATATCTAAACAGCCCCATGGTGTGACATGGAGTCACCTAATAATGGTTCCATCACAATAGTTAAACACTTTATGGTGTGGCATGGAGTCACATGGAAATTGTTCTGTCACAATACTATAAAACAGATCAAGTGATGTAAACGTCACTTGATGTTATGAGCCTTGGACTTCTGTCCAGTAGCTATGTTGCAGTGAGCTGCCCTGTCAGAACAGAACTTTTGAAGTAACACTCCACATGGGGCTGTGACGATGTTCCCGAGGCTCAATGTTCCCTGGGTTCGATGTTCCCAAGGTTCAATGTACCCAGGGTTTGATGTTCCCAAGGTCTGATGTTCCCGAAGTTCATATTCCACTGCAAAGGCAACATTGAACCCTGAGAACACTGAATCTTGAGAATTGCACTGACATCTCTGGGAACATTGATTCCTGGGAATGACAAACCGTGTACTCATCGGTAACCATTGAAATGATACAAAAAGGGGAAACCGCAAACCCTGTGAACACTGAACCTCGGGAACATGGGGTGGACATATATATGAACATCGCGTTTCACCAGCAATTTGTAGACGTTGTTTTCCCAAAGTTTTGAAAAAATTGGGTGGTCTCACACACTTAAGTCGAAACAAGAGCATTGCAAATACTTAAATGAAACAAAAAAAAAAAGGAAAAGACTTTAATTCAGTATACTTTAACTATTTTCCTACAAACACAGGGTTCGTAATTACCAACTGCCTATGTAATTAACTTTTCCAGGTTCCGTGACTTAATTTCAGTTTTCTTCAACAGAAGTCAGTCATGTAAAGTAATATGAGCATCTTTCTTTCTTGTGCCAGTAATATTACATAAAAGAGGTAAGCATTAGTTTTGTGTCCTAAGCAATAAAGATTCAACTTCAGTCTGACATTTTTATACAGTATTTTGAAGACACAAATGATAGTCTTATGGAGAAGAAAGTTTCACAGAAAATAACTTGCTAAAGTTACAGCTTTTGTAGCAAAATCTCAATGAATAATGAGAAATGGGTTCAGTGCCAATTCTTTAGACATTTTTCACTGCTTTGTAAAATAGCAACAGAAGAGAAAACAAAAAGATCTGAAACCTAACAAAAATTGCATGAAATGTGTAAAGCTTTTAAAAAAATGGATGGATGGAATTCCTCCTCAAAATTCTTCATTGAAGTGGTGTTGAACAATTAAACAAACCTTGAAATGAATAGACCTTTTGATTTATGCAAGTGACATTACATTTTTTCTGTGATAAATCATGTATCTTTAGTCCTATGTTTAAAAGGTAGAGTATTGGGGGTACAAAATTAAAGTGTAATTGTTATCCAAACTGTAATCAGTGTGTCATTAATGGCTGTCATAGAAACATTTTGTGGTTAATTTGCAGCCATTAATGCTACAGTAGGTAGACTGTAATCATAAGCATACATTACCAGCAGCTCAGGGGGGAGGGTGGGAGTGTGGGATTCACACCTGTTGATTCATCACCAATGATTCTTCCAACAGAAATAAGAAACTAAAAACTATATTTATCAAAAATTCATTTTGCACGTGAATAGGAATTTCCTCATTCGTCAATAATCATAGAATATGTGTGTTTAATCAGTTCGTGGACCTCCATGTAACCACAAACTGGCAAGGAAAAGAGAGCTTACCAAGGTTTTTGTCACAAACTTCATAAGATGGATCCATTTTTCAAGGATGTTATTCACATGGCACAATATGGCATCCTAAGCACAGTTCTATGTGAGCGATTGCTAGTACCTTGTAAGATTCCTAGTACCTTTTATAAGATATCAATTAAAAGTGTGGTATCCTTGAATTGGTGTAAGTTTCTCAGGTAAAAACAACTTCAGACTTTTTTGTTTGTTCATGATTAGTTCAGTTGCAGTGTTGGTATTGAGCTGGGTTACATTATGTACATCTGTTTGTTCATAATCACTTTGCTAAAATACTGCCATATCATCATAACGAGTTATTACGTCATTGTTAAACTATTGTTACATATTTTGTAACATGAACCTTTATTACCCATGCATCTAAACAGTCATTTGGGCTGCTAGTTATTCCGCCAAAGTCTTAACCACCAAATTGACAGAAAAAAAATGAGGTGGATGTTTTCATAACCTTAGTATTGATTTTATATTTAAGATCCATCACAGCCAATTCGTAGTTTCCAGTCAGTGGTTTTTTATTAAAATTCATAATTTTTTTCTATCACCTTTTAGTTGTCAGTCAGAGTCATTAATATTTCCTTGTAAAGAGCTGCAATCTGCTTAAAGAAATATTTGGTTCCAACTCAGTTTTGTTTCTTCAGATAGTACTTCACTACTGCATTATTTTTGCCACAAGATACTTTCCTTTGTAAGTCTCATCATTCATCAGGGGTATTTACCTGTACAACACTGCATTCTGTTTAAAGAAATTTTTGATCCCAGTGGACAGTGGTTAGCTTCACATGTTTTTTAGCTGCATTATTTATTATGTCATCATAGCACAAATATTTGAATATTCATATTAGCATTGAAATTACATTGATAGTGTTGTAACTCAAAATTGTATTCTTTCAAATGGAATAGAGAAGTAGAGAAGAGGGTGGTGAATGGGATTCCTGATTGGGGACAGTTGAGAGAAAGCTCATATATTGTTGTAAGTCAGTCGTGATGTAAACTGCCTTTCACAGTAGTTAAAGAAGAATGATGATTTCGTAGGTGTTACATCAAATGTCATAGTAAACAAACCAGGCACTCCCATTTTATGTGAACCAGTCTTATTGTTCTTGGAATAATGCTTTATGTTTACTGGTTCAAGTGCTTATTGGTTCTGCCTGATAGTGCCTGGCTTGTTCACACTCATCACTCAGCAAGTACATGACATTTTGGTCGCCAGCCCCGAATATTCTTGGTGACCATTTTTTAATTTTATCCAGGTATTTGGTCACCAAAATTGTCAAGTCACTCATCAGTAAAAACAAATCCCATTTCAGGCTCAAATGGGAACACAACTGCCTTAAACATTGAGGATATGTAGAGTACATGTAACTATGTTCCATGTCTTTGTGCTAAGAATATACTGTATGACCTCACTTTTCAGCTCCAGAAAAAACAAAAAAGATGTGCGCAGACAACGATTACCTATTACAGGCCTGTAATAGGACGTATACTTAGCAGTTGATAGTGAAGTGTAGGAGGAGACAAGAAAACAAATTTTTCAAAACAAAATTTTAAATTGCAGGCACTAAGAGGTGAAGTGCTGATTTATATGTTTGACATAAAACAAGGAAAGTCTTTTTTTCTGTATAGTTTAACTCCATCGCCTTTTATTTAACTATATGTTTTTGTGGAACAGGTCAGATCAGGAAGTTGTTATATTTCCATTTTATGCTTACGGGTTTTTCTTGGTGTTGATAAAGTAATGCATAGTATTTACAGGATCTGAATTATTATAGGAAGCATTGCCTTACCCATGTACGTGACAAATGAATTGGAAAATGCGAACTTTTTGGAAAAGGCTGGAAAAATCTGGACAGTACATTAATGTGGCAGACCATGTGACCCAATATAGGGAAGAGATAAATTTACAAGATAAAATGTTAAGTTACAAACTTTATTTTTGCTAAAATGTTTTAAATAGTATCCAAACCTTTACAGGGTCATTATCAGAGAAAGTATTCAACGTATCAATATCACACAAGCCCTCCAAATGTTGATGCCTGCCCTGTTTTCTATTAAACAAGATATGCATGTTCAGTAGCCATGCACAGTTGTAACCTTCTGTACATGAAATGTGACCAAAGTCACATAATTGATATGATCTGTCTGGTACCAGTTACGAAATTTCTAAGAATCTTCCCCAAAAGAATGACGGAACCTGACCAGCTGTTGTTTGTCATGAATGTCTAGATCGTCCTCTAACTTTCTCAAAGGAGATTCAGTCTTAAATAACGGTGCTTGTCAAATAATGACTGGGTCACTATCGTCGATGAATTCCATAACAATAGATCCAGTGACTGAATATGGTTTTGGTCACTTGCACTAGTTGATCATCCACCATAATCAAGTTATGAATTTGCCAACATAAGCTTTGGGAAAAGTTCAGTGACATATGTTAAAACCGATTATGTAAAAAAATCAACTGATTATTTAAAAAAAAAGAAGTGCGATAAAGTAAAAAACATCTGATCGTGCAAAAACAAATTATTGTACTGGGAAAATCCTTTGAACTGATAATGTCAAAAATATTTACAGATAGTTTAAAAAATTACTTGAAGCAATACTGTAAAAAGTTTTAATTGATAATGTAAAAGCTTTCTTTAAGAAGAACTTCATATGGTCATAGAATTTTGTATGTGCATGTCTGTGTGTGGGTATGTTGTTATGCTGGCATATGTGTAGGTAGGCAGACGGGGTGACATAAGTTGGGTTGGCATTGTTTTGACATTATCGGTTGATTTTGACATTATCTCTTGATTTTGACATCATCAGTCGATTTTGACATTATCAGTTGTAACAACACATGAGGAGTTAAATGTTGATTACACTTTATTGAGTGTTTTAACTGTATGATTTGACTGTGATAAGAAAAATGTACCCTGGGATTGCACAGCAAGGTACACACATGGGGCTGCAACTTGTTACATTGCAATTGTGGAGGGACGATCATTGACAGAAAAATTGAAGTAGATGGGATTTTGGATTATCCCTTGTATTGCGATTTGGGTAATGGCAATTATTCTTGACAGACAAAAAGATTTTCACTTATTTTTTTTCCTTTCTTTTTTTTTTCCTTTCCTGATAGACTTAGATGTGGTTGCCAAATAAATTGTTAAATGTTGGTGATCAAAATGATGATCGTTTTTAAATTCTTGATCGGCAAGATTTAATTTTAATTGACATGGCGACCATGGCAGCAGCAATTGTGGAGCACTGTTCACACTAGTGTGATAAGTTTCTGTCAAGTTGGCACTTCCTGCTGATAACTGGAGTAGCATGTGTTTTATTTCAGAATTTCAGAAGTGTTAGTATACCGGTATTTCAGAAGTATTAATATCTTCCTAGGTGTCATTTCATGCCATTCATTTACCCTAGACTTTATGGGCGCCACCTTTATGATTTGAAGGTATAACTAATATGCATATTAATAGGCATTTAAATTCTTCCAGTCCATTTTATAAATTGAACATAAAGAAATTGTCAACAATATCATTGTTCAATAAGTATGAGTCACAATGGCAAGAATGAATAGGCCTTTTAAATTATGATAAGATTTACAAACATGTCTTCCACTTTTGTGATGTCAAACTGACTTTTCATTTTTTTTGGGGGGGGAGGGGAAGAACGAAACGGTGGAAGCCTTGAGAAGCTGCGTGTAATGGTTGTTATTTCACATTTGCTACATCTCCAAAAGCCAGAAAGATTGGAACAAGGCTTGATTAGTTTAAATATGCCAGCTGCAAATGCTGTCTTGCGGAGAATGCAAGGACTGTTAAAATGTAATTCAACCAAGTGAGTTTCTGGTATTTCATTGTCAAGGACAAACATTTGTCTTTTATTAAATCTGTCATTCAACACGTCGGTCTCTAGATATTTCTTCTTGTTTCTTCAGATTGACGTCTTTTTGTGATCGAAGGATCTCAGAGAGGCTTTTACTAATCTATGGTTGCTTTAATGTGTGTGTGCGTGTCTGTGCTTACCATGCATGTGCATGCATGCGTACATGCATATGTGCATACTTGTGTATATGTCCGTGCAGCATTCATTTATGCATGTATGGATATGCATGTATTTAATTAATGCAAAGGCAAAAGTCACTGCTGCTTAAATAAAATAAATATTTTGTATTGCTCAAGTTCATGTATCCTTTTCTTTGATATTGTTTTCACTGAGTGAGCTTGTCAGAGAATGTACAGTGTTTATAGCAAGTTTCTCCTCGTTCCTCTGTGCAACTGAAATATCGGCATTTTCATAGCATTGTTTCCGTCATCTGCCTTTGCATAATGTGAATATACACATATTGGTATAGCAACTCCAGGTGTTACATATATGGGGCCTTACAAAAATCCTTGACAAATGTTTATATTTTTACAAGAAAGAAGGGCTGTTGTTTTCATAATAGTTTCTAGCAGAATTTCTGTGCAATTCCAACTAGAGTAAATTCCTGTTTTGGTTGGTAACTCTGAAAATATGGTGTTAGTTAGGAAGGAAATCTGTAACAGTCATATTTAGATGGAAACTGATTACTGGTTGCCACTCTGTCAGACACAAACTACTGACAGGAACACTACAACCACAAATTTCAAAATGTTGTATATCCAGATCAGTTGTTTTGATATTTGAATGTGCTGTTTACCAGTCTTTCATTCGGTCCAGTATTTAGTCTCGGCAAATTTTAGATGAAATTTGTAGTCACAGAAATTTCAAGGAAAAAATGTGAATATTGATGTAATCTTTGTGGTGAATAGTGTCATTTCGCCAAATGTGTTGTACAATCCTGAGAGCCTGGTTGTGTTTTCCATTCAGTCCAGTCAGGGAAACTCTAGAAGACTTAAAAGATATTTGTTAACATTCTCCACAGTTTCCTGTATCCTTTGACAACGTAAATGCTAAAGATTTTTTCCACCTAAACAAATGTTTGGTGATGTTTTTGAAATCAGTTGTGTAGTTATTATTACTAAACCCTTTGAAAAAATCACAATGGCTTCTTATTTTCCCTATCTTACCATTTTGTGATTAATTTCATGGTATGTGACTTTTGCATTTCTAGTACTGTGTTTATTTTCCTTAAATAATCTTTGATAGTACAAAGCATACCTAAGGTGGCTGTCGCCATGGTAATGCTTGGATGGGGTCATTGGAGATCAAAGGCATCAGTCTTTGAAAAGTTTTGTGACTTGAAATCTTACTTCTCATTCTTACTTAACTATTATCTGCAACGAATGTTTGGATTAAGACCAGTTTTGTTCCCTGCTAACCTCAAGTATGTATAAGAATGTCCCAAGATATTTTCGGAGCGTTTTCAAGTGATTTGATGACGTTGGTTAACAAAAGTTCTTCCTTGAAATGTGCTTGATTTGGAGCACTCTCAGAAAGGTGTGCAAACCTTGACGTTGAAATTGAGCAGGCTGTCTTCCCTCCATCATTGTGTAATAATCTTCCAGACGTCAACTCACAACAATTGTCTATTTTGGGTGACTATTTTAATCAAGAAACTGATCTTTAATGACCAAATTACTGAATTGAGGAAGATGAATCGGTTTTGAATTGGTCAAATTCTCCTGCAGTAGTGTGTAGTCAGCTGGGAGTCTTCCACATATTGAACTTTGATGTACTTAGACCATGTACACAGACCTTTTTGGTCCCCTGGTTAAAATGATCACAGACTTAACTCTGGTTCATTCTTTTGTGTATTCTCATGAATAAAATTACCATTTAAATTACAGAGTGTTACCGCATTAGTTTTTACTGGAAACATTCAGAAAGTAAGAGAAAAATGGTAAATGCAACCGTAAAAGATAAAGACTGCTAGATGTTATTCATAATTGATTTGCTGTATACTTTATTGGATGGTTAATGCCATTTATCAAATCATATAAAAATAAAACACTGATATGTTTCTGAACCAAAATTTGAGTGATAGTCATATAAAGCTATGTCATTTGAACACTTTGGTTTCAAGGTAAGCAATAGTTCAAGAATAGTGTATACATACAAATGTTATAACTAATCAGTAATAGTCACATTAACTTTGCGGTTTTTACCCACATCTGCCGCATTGTAATGGATACTTATTGGGCAAGTTTTTGCTAAGGCTCTGTAAAACATCATTTCAACTATGATTGGAGTGGCCACTCTGCCAAAACAAACTTTTGCTGTGGAAAAGTAAATAAATGAGGAAAATGCTACTTTTTGCTTTGACAGTTTTCAACCTTAACTGACGGTGAAAACCTCTGCAGGGATTGACTGTATGTTAAAAGTACATCATTAAATTCTGTTTGTTTTCTACAGAAAAAAAAAAAAAGGATGAATATGCTGGTACTTTATGATGTTCTTGAGTTCAGATTCAAAGCAATAAAAATTAATAAAACTGTCTGTATTTGCTCTTCATGTTTTTGCTATCTCCACGGTGCACATGGAAAAGTTAATGTCCTTTTGCACTGCATCATACCTTTATAACGGTTGTCCCCTTCCCAAAAAAAAATGAGCATATTTAAATATGCAGTTATTTGTATCTGGGGAAAATATGCATGTCAACTTCACCAACTTTCCTGAATGTTGAGAAAATACAACTTTGAACAAATGTGATAAAATTGACTGTCAAATATGATTGACAAAACAGCATATACAGTCTTATTAATCAGAGCTCAAACAATTTAATGTTGTGCATGAAACACTGAGTGCACCATTCACTGGTCCAAACTGAAAACATCTGTGAAATTAATATTACTGATAAATCTAAATATTCTTGGGCAAGTGTGTCAGCAGAGCGGATGTAGGGAGGTAGAAATGATGAAAAAATATGTGAGATTTCTGCCAAGTTCAGGCCACCGAGGCAAGACACCCACAAGTGTTACAAGACAATGCCTAGCAGGGCCTGAGACATTCCCTAGAAGGTGCCTTAAGATGAATGTTGCTTGTACAAACATTTCTGGCAAAAAACCTAACTACGCCTGGGTAACTCTCTAGAAAGTGGCAACTAGGTTTTCACACATCTTTAAAAAGAAAAAGATATACGTCAACACATAGCTGCTGATTTTACAAATAGCTACCATTTGTGTGCACCAGATACTTTCTTCCACAATTTGTAACAGTGCATCAGAATTGTCCATTTAGTATTTGACAGAGAAGGATCTCAGGGATGGAACTTACGGATGGAACCAAGAAAATGGAGGAAACAAAACTCAAAAAAAGAAAAAATCTCAGGTAAAACTAAATATAATATCATACCAGGATGCGCAAATGCATTGTAGTTTCGATGATCCAATTATGAGCATTTTTTCTGAGCCTGAAATTACAGCATTAGGATGTATCCCAAGCTACCTATGCTTTATATGAAGTATGAGATCTGTAAAAGGTTCTTTCTTTGAGATCATGTCTGTAAGGTTTCACAATTTCACCCATGTTGACCTCAATTTATGACTTTTAACTTTCACTACAAACTTAAACGTTCTTGCACTCATTGAGATACACCTACATACTGAATATGACATCTACCAAAGCTTCTTTCCTTAAGATATGTTTACAAGAATTTCATGATGTGACCTTTTTGACCTCAAATGACCTTTAACCCTCACTAAAGACAACAGAATTCTTGCATACTCATGAGATACACCTGTTTAGTAACTATAACATCTGTCCACTTCCTTCCTTGAGACAACGTGATTACAAGGTTTTCACAAGTTGACTCCTTTTGACCTCAAATGACCGTACAACCTCCATAAAAAAACAGGATCTCTACTAAAAGTGGTACACCTACATACTAAATATGAGATCTGTCCAATCTTCCCTTCTTGAAATATCATGTTTACAAGGTTTTCAAAATTTGACCTCTGGTGACCCCAAATGATCTTTGACCTCTACCAAAAAACAATAAGGTTCTTCCTCTCAATATGGCACACCCACATGCCAAGTATGAAGAGTACCCATGATTCCTATCAGGAAATATCGCATGCACATTGTTTTTAGTATTTAACCTCTAGTGACCCCAGATCACCTTTAACTTAACCAAAAACAATACGGTTCTTCCTCTCAATATGACAAACCAACATAACAAGTGTCAAGAGTATCCATCATTCCTACCTGGAGATATCATGTGAACAAGGCTTTTGGTATTTGACCTCTGGTGACCCCAGATGACCTTTGACCTCCACCAATAACAATTGGGCTCTTTCTCTTGCTATAACAAGGCTACATACCAAATATGAAGAGTATCCATCCTTCCTATCTGAAGATATCGCTTACACAAGATTTTCAGAGTTTGACCTTTGGTGACCCCAGGTGACCTTTGACCTTTACCAAAAACCCTTCCTCTCAATATGACAAACTTACATACCAAGTATGAAGAGTATCTATCATTCTCATTTGCAGATATCATGTGCACAATGTTTTCAGTATTTTACCTCTGGTGTCGTGGGATGACCTTTTACCTCCACCAAAGACACTAGGGTTTTTTCCTCTCAATATGACAAACATACATACCAAGTGTCACAAACACACACATACACAATCACATGCAATCACGATTGCATAAGTGTCTCTTCCATCAAAACCAAGAAGTCCTGTTTGATTTTCTAGGTTGGTTGGGGAAGGGGTAGACAAGGTATTCTTCCTCCACTTGGTAGGTTTGCAAAAGTGCACTCATCTATAATGAACACTTTTGTCTTTAAAGCAACTGTTGCGTACATGGGTCCCTAAAAACACTTGACAACATAATTAACTTTGACTAAATTTAACTCCTTGCATCAGAACATACCACATGACTCTCAGTATCAAAGTTTGCATTGCTAACAAGGGGATGCAAACCCACTGATACTGCATGCTCTCATCTGGCTTATCTATTTAGCCAAGGGTATGTTTTGACACTCTCAGTTATCAGGGTTGTTGTCCTTGCTGATAACGGAACCAAAATCTACCCAATGACCCTCACAAAATAAATACTGTCTCCTTCCTCTACTGGATGATTGTGCAGTAGATCACCCTGTTCCTTTATTTTGTTCTGTGCTTAATAGCTGTAGGAACAGAACATTTCTGAACTAGAGAGAGACTGAAAATGTGTTTCCATGTGTCCTTGTCGATAAAAGAAGATCAACAGATACATGGATGACCATTAAATCAATTGATGAGGTCAGTGTATGGAACAATAACATGTAGAAGAGAAAACTTGTCTCTCTCCAAGCTACCTGGTAGCCCTCATTAACAGCATCCCATTGATGTTTCCCACGACTTTCATTATTTTGCAAAAGTCTGAAGATGTCCAAAAATTAGGGCCAAAACAAAGGTACACACACAATAAAAAAAAAGGAAAGAAAAAAAAAATTATATTTTTGATTTCACTTTTCATCTGCCAAAATGACATGCTGTGTCTTGAAAAAAAAAAATACTTTTCCCTTGTTCTAAGGTGTTTTGGTGCAGGTCAACCATAGCAGTAAGAATTTGACTACCAACCTTTCTTTTAAAATTAAAACCTATCTCCATTGATTACATAAGGTAGTAAATATGTTTACTGATTTGTCAGTTATGCATTTGGAGACCAAAACAAGTGTTGAAACTTACATGATGCCATGTCAATCAATCGACCACTGACTCCTGTTATACAGCAGGTCTCCGATACCTCCGCAGAGGATGAGAGTCGACGGTTAAAGGCATCACCAACAAAATTGTACAGTTTTTTTCTTAATGTAATTAAGCTTTTCTGGATGATGAAGGCACTTAGTCATGTTTATCAAAGTTTCAAAGAAACAAGGATGTCATAAAGTTTGTTTCACATTAATTTAACATTCCAACTTCCAACAACATAAGAAAAATTTCTTTTAGCAGGCATCAGATGAAAATGGACAGAAATTGACAACTTTGCTGCTTGCATATGGCAGAAAAAAACTGAGATTCAAAACAAAAAGTGTACTTATCAATTAAAACAGCTGATTACTTCTGAAATGGCAAGACAGCACTGTTTATAATTCCTCATTCAAAGAATCACTGGGAATACAAGTAAAACTGAAAGCTGGTTAAAGTTTGGACTGGTCTTTCATGAACGGACCAAGGTACTTGTGGAAGACATCTGGAACCTGTTGGATTGTAATGAAATTGGATATTATGTTGAAAACACTCGTAATATTCATCGTCAAAAATTATCAAGGAAATTGACTTGTGCATGGAAACTTTGGTAATGGTCACCGTTGTCCTGCATTGGTGTAACAGGAATTGCCTCACTCAGATTTCAAGACAATCTTTCCAAATTCTGATTTTTCTGTCCAGAAATTACTGCTGATGTACATATTTAGCATATCTCACTTTGAGCTATGGCAGAAATAAGTTTCCTTTGTCACAAGAAATCAGGTAGCTATTAAATGACTGCCATCTCAGCACGTTATGCCTTTGATACTGATGGTGCATGATCAGAATGGAGACAGAGCCCAGCGACAGGCAATTTCCACAAAATTTGCCTTTGGAAGCATGAGAACTGCCAAAGAAAACTGTGGCTTGTATGAGCAAAGATGGGTGAAAGAGATAAATGTCAAATTTTTAGAATTGTCTCTGAATTTTAGAAGAAGTTGGAGCACAGTTCTCATAATGTTCAAGGACAGAGTGGCGACTGGAATGACCTTTACTTTATCTTCAGTGATAACCTTCATTTGACCTAAAAGCATGACATTTGTACCACAATCACGATTAGACTTGATCACAGATTACAGGAAGTAACACTTCCTCATTGCCAGCGAACGTAGTAAAGATACTTGACGTTCTGACGTCATGTAACTTAAATTAAAACCAGTGACAAGGAAACGACAGCGGTACATACATTTTCTATGAACTCATTGATCCGTGGATACAAAAGTACCAAATGTTTTCAAATAACAGATTGGAGAGAGATCTGGAGAAAAGGAAGGTTGGGATGTTTCCACTTAATAGAATAAAAGCTGATCTGTAGAAAAGGAGGGTCAGTTAAAGAACAAACCCATTGGAAGAGAGAGGGTTGAGCTGATTCAAGTCGACAGACTGAAAACAGATTGGGAGAGAAGAGAGTTGGGAGCATTAGCTTGACAGAGTGAAAACAGACTAGGTGATTAGGAATGGGGTGGGGTATTTTAAATTCACAGATGAAAACATTGGGAGAAAGGCGGTTGGGACTTCTCAATCTGATGGCATAGAATTAATTTGGAAGGGGGGGGGGGGGAGCTGGGGTTCAGGAGGATAGAGGATGGGAAATGCAGTTTCTGACAGTTTTTTTTTCAGGGTGATGGAGTTTTAACGTACAGCAGAGGTGGAATCACCAGAGCATCTACTTAAAGTGACTCTTTTGATGATCAATAACTTAAGATGAAATGAAGAGAAAGACAGTGGCTCACCAGTTTCTGGTTCTTGGGATCGAGTTTGGTTGATTCATAGAGCCGTTCGTAAACATTTCCATCGTAGCAGCCCAGGACAGAATGTAGTGTAAAATCAGAGCAATCAAAGCCATCCACCAGCGTCAGTGCTTCAGGTCTTGTGTGCAAGAGACGAATGGGAGATAACAGAATCAAAATGGCTGCTGAAGTGTAGAAGTCATTAAATGGAGTCATAGTTCAATTGAGGTTTGGTTCCAATAGAGATCATTACAATTAATAACTACCTTGAATTGAAATGAATCTTGACCAAATTTCGTATGGAAGGACATGAGACGTCATGATTTCCAGCCAAGAACGAACTTTCAGCTTTTGTGGCCAGAAAGAAATGAGTCAGATATCAATCCATGGATCTTTCTCACACATGCTATGGTAACATCAAACACTGCTTAACGCATTTCAGAAAATTGTGCTGACAATATCTTCCACTTTAAAATAGATTTCAAGGTCACTGTCATTCAACTTAAAGAGAAACAAAAGAGTGAGTGAAGACTAAGAGTGAAGACCCTTAGCAAATTTTCTGCTAAAAGTAAAAGGAGCTATACAAATTGTGGCCTTATCATTTCACTGTTAATTCTCTCTTCAGGACTTTGCAACCATTTGTGCCTTTCACTACATGACCTACACATTCACAGATGGGAAAGGTTTATCCTCAATACCTTCGCCTACATGGATGTATTTATTGGCACTCACATTTTCTAAACATAACTTGCATCTTCATAAAGCCCCACAAAAAGCTGATATGGGGACAAAGGAAAAAGTTTGGAGGGAAGTTCATGCCAGAAGGCCGATTAAGGGGACCCCTCCCTTTAGTTGATGTTGATAAGGTTAACTTTCTTTGGCCAGCCACCCCCACCCCTGACTCTTGGAAGAAGCTGTGTCTCTCAGTATCACAAACTTGACATATCAACTGAGTCAATCACAAGAAATGATTCAGGATTCCTTGGTATATGAGAAATAACAACAAAATAATAATGCAAGTTACCTGATCTCCTTCAAGAGAGAGAAGTACTCATCGTTTACCCACGACATCTGTTGGCTTGAAACAAACCCATCCTACACAGACAAAACAAACATGACAGGCATATAAAGAAGGGTCTGTCATATTCAAAATTTCATAAAGAAACATAGCAGAATGAATGCATAACAGAAAATTTTTCTTTTTTTTTGGGGGGGGGTGACCAAGCATGGAGCACATATGCTGAGGGGTTTGAGGGGGGGGGGAGTCAACCCTGCTTTGATATTTGAGATGCAAAAGATTCACAACGGTGTCAAGTAGAAACAATTGCTCGCTTTATTTGAAGTGGCAGTAGCCTATTGTAATTTTTTTCTTACTTGTGTGGGTGGGGAAGGGGAAGGGATTAAGTTTAGGACAACAATTGCTATTTCAGGGGCAGCAATTTTCTTTCTGGGGTATGTCACCAACCTTAAGCCCCTGTGAAGAACATTTAAATTGTTTTGGGTATTAGCTTGTTTGATATCAGTTATGTAGTAGTCGAATATCACAACGTCTCCTACTATACCAACAATTCGAAAGTCTGCATTTACCTTTTAATTAGATTTTATGAAAAATACACTCATAACCTTCCATGAGGATCTGAACATGAGTAAAGAGGCGAGAAACAGATAAACACATTGAAAGAAATAACTTAAAATGATGTACATACAAAACACCCAACAATGGAAGGAAGTGTACCCCTTACATGTAGAAGAGTTCAATGAAACACACACAAATATTACCACCCCTCTGCCTGAATGTTTTTGTGTAGTTTGGTTTACATTGTGGTACATGGACATAGTATGCTCTGGCCAGACACAGTATGCCGAAAGTTTTATATAATGTTGCAAATTTCAGCATTCGATCCTGCCTGTTAAAATGATGGGAGAAAGTTTTTTCACTCCACTTTAAACATGCCACATAGATGTTGACAAAGCTTTTATTATGTGAAAACCGTTGTTAGCCTTCCAGATAGTCCTAATACTTCAAATACACTTTTTCAAACAATAAGACACCATTCGGTAGTACAATAAATTCACATCCAAGAAAA
The DNA here is from genome assembly GCA_021234535.1 of Stichopus chloronotus. Taxonomy (NCBI): domain Eukaryota; kingdom Metazoa; phylum Echinodermata; class Holothuroidea; order Aspidochirotida; family Stichopodidae; genus Stichopus; species Stichopus chloronotus. The sequence goes on from CM037830.1 coordinate 32,094,707, forward strand.
TATGACGTTTTTATGAATGTGCATTTTATTCACTCGCAAGTCGCCATGTTTTTGCGAAATCACGTGATTTGTGACATCACAGGTGCACCTGTACATGTCACGTAGTATTGGTGGTGCATGTGATACGTCATACTTTTCCAAAATGGCAATACGCTGTACAACAATGACAGGAAGTTTGAAGTTATATTTGGCAAAAAGTGTTTACAAAAATATAAGCCAATAAAGTCATGACTGATAAAAATAGATGTACACTAAGTGTAGACTGAAATTCAAACACCCACTATGGATCCTCTTTAAAAACAGGGTCACATATTTACAGAATAGCTACTTACCTCAGTGAAATCACCAGGATGAGTTCTAATGTTATGGAGTGCATAAAGTAGGCAGAGTTTATCAAGGACCTCTCTGGTTCCTCTGGAAACACCTTGTAATTCTGCTAATTTGTTGCAGAACACCTCCACGGAATACAATTCAATGTGCACCTGATTAGCAGAAGCAAACAAAGGGAAAACAAAAGAAGACAATCAATTGAAGAGGTCTTGTGGTAGAACAGGGTTTCAAAAAAACTTTGGGTTCCATGGCAAAGATCATTCTGAGGTTCTGTTTATGAGTCATTCTGAAGTTTCATTCACAAACCATTTTGAATAACATCAACCCTAAACACTTGAAGGGTAAAACTTTGTGGTGAATTTGACAATTTCTTAAAGTGCTACCATCTAGAAATCTGAATGTGATCAAATTGTGGAAGTAGGTAATGAACTGCTCATTCAAGAACTGTTTTCACTCTGTCGGAGCACTCAGTTATCTGGTGATACTTTCAGTCTGCTGCCATCAGCACGCATTATCTGCTTTGTGGCTCTCTCTGAGGTTGTTTGTACGCACTTTATCCTAAGATGCATCACTATATCAACAATGTAGTCAATACAGTGGGCGTGTGTAGTGCAAGGAAGGGTTTTAACTATTGGTTAATGCAAGGTATATCACATATTAAACTGCATCGTTTAAAAGCGATTTGCCACTGAAAATTAAATTTTCTAACAATGATGGAATTTTTATCTCTCTTGAACGGTGAAACCATATCTCAATAGCATATTCTATTTGAAAGTTATGGATTTATAAAGAAATACATATTTCATAGAGTCACACTGCATGATGGGAAACCTTTGATGTCGCACATACATAACCACTTGCATATCCTTTCTTTCTTTATGTGGTATCCCTACATTAGGGTTCATCTGGAAATTAGAAGCTGATTCCAACTCATTACGGTGGGTATGGGTGTCAATATTCATCAGGAAAAAAATTAAGGGCGTATAGGGGGGACCCAATTTTTCAGGGAGTCACAAGAACCATGCAGTTATTGACCCTAAATTATACGCAAAATATGTCGTGTTTGGTATCAAAGTGAAGGAAATTTGATTTTAAGCGCAACATGTGATGGTTATGATGCTACTTTATCACCTAGTGAAATATTGCAACTGATTGAAGACAATATAATGGTAAACAAAGCATATTCAAGTTATGCAGTGCTTGCAAAGAATAGAAGACCTTAAATTTAGTGTGACATATGCATCAAGAAAACAGCTGGCTTCATTGAAGGTTGCAAAGTTGCAAAATGACAGCCTGAATGATAATAACTTTCTATCTATTACTGTTTTAGAGATATAGCTATTCAAAGTTTGATGAAAACATCATGAGGAAGATGTAAATACAATGACGGGGAGTGTTGCAAAATGTACGTATTTCTTGTTAGGCCTATATATATATATTCCCTTAATTACTGGATGTCACATTTGTATGATATCAATGTTTGTGAAGAAGAAAATACATCCTTCCAAAACAAAGGCCTCTATGCATACAAACGTCTCCATTGTCCTTGATATATAGGCCAAGTAAACAAAGGATAACAAAACATGCCATGTGATTTCCTCTTTTGATGTCATAAATTGCATACCTAGCGCAATGTTCATTAATAATGCAGGTATAATACAGTAATTTGCCCATAAAATCCTCAATATTTAATAATGGTTAATACAGTCAATATTCCAAATGTCATTTTCATGTCACACAATCTTTAAAACTTAAAACTCAGTATACCACATGTATTGTTAAAATACATTAATGTAAATTCTTTTGGTTACAACATGACTCATGCCTTAATAATAGGCCTGCAAAAATTTCTACATCAGAAAAACAATACTAATTGCAACTCAAAACTTTCAGTACAATATAGGCCCTTCAGGAATGAAAAATAAATACATGCAGCTGAATTATTCTGGTTCTTCATTGCTACCAAGTTCTTCTGTATCTGCACTATTTAGCTATCAATCTATCTATTAATCAATCAATCAAATCAATCGACCTATTCTAAATTTTTTCAGTGGTGTCAAACAAATTTCAAGGTTGAATATGAAAGCACTTCAGTTTCAGAGAACAGCAAAGACAATTTGTCAGTGTTACATAGCATTTTTGTACCTTGAGGCAACTGAAAAATCTTTCTTAACCAGAAATGTTTTTTTTTGTAAAACAGAAACATCTTGAGCTATGAAGATGATATAGGTATGGGGTGTGAAGTGCTTGCCGAGACAAAATATGTTCTCTTGTTTAAAAACATCTTGAATTGGCACAAGAATATTTCATTAAGAACAAACCCTTTCTGTGTTGGGTTGCTGACTTTGTGACCTACATAGCAAAGACCTTCCAATCCATTAAACTATGGTTTGTGTTTAACATGCAACGCACATGGACAAACACTATGTTACTACTTTCTGTGACAGATAGATGTGTAACTGTTAGAGCCTCCTTTAGAATTTTTAGCTTGATTTCCACATGATGATGGTTTGCTATTACTTTCTTTGTCCCTGTAAATATTTACAATTCTATAATGCTTTGTTATGTCAAATCACCTAGTCAGCAGATGCATTAATTCTTCGTTACCACACCACTTATTTTCTTTTTGCATCAAATGCAGACGTTTACTGTGAGCCCCTTGAAATTTTCGTTGTGCGTGTTGTTTATCTGTCGTTTTCTGTTGGGCACATCTCGGAGACTAGATGATGCTGAACCATCATAGCAATAAAGCACCATCGTCTCTCACGTTTTCTCATTGCCTTCCAAGCCCTGTCTCTTCTTGCTTACATTTGTTTCAAATTATCTGCCATTTATAGATGGCATAAGTGTTACATTTCACTACAATTGTTTTTGCATCCAATTCCTTTCTTTCTTCTCAAACTGTCCAGCTTTACCTGTGCACAATGAACCAGAAAAACTTGGCTTTCATTCCAAGATCTGCCCTTACTGTATCCTTTCTTCATCAGAGAATTAACCCTGTATGCTGCTCTCATAACCAACCTGAAAAAACATAATGCAACAATGTCTACATAGAAAATAATAGGATGATGGGTTTCAATAAATGAAACAACACATACTGAAAGCACATTCCATACTAGGAGTCTCATAAGTGCAGTATTTGTTGGTAAAAAAAAAATGACCAAAAAAAAAAAAAAACAACAACAACAAGGCAATCCATGGAGTTGTGTTTCTCATCGCCAACATGCATTGACGTCAATAAAGTCTTAAATACAGGGCATGAACATGGGAATTTGTAATATTTTACTGCAAACCACATATCACAGAGACCTAGAGGAGGAGCAGCACACTCCCTGTAGGTAGTTCTGGGCACTGACTCTAAATAAGAGATAAATATTCTTCAAACATAAAATGGTTGTGTAGGCAGAAGAACAGAACATAAAATGATAACATTCATATCTACTGAGAGGTACTGTAGCAAGCTTAAGCCTAGCCTAGTGTCACTACAGTACTTGCTATATTTTGCATACAATGCTCAAATACTTCTCAAGATATGCTGGAAATACCAATTATGCTGGAAATACCAATTTTTGGGTAAAATTGGCTTTTTTCCTAAAACAATCAGCAAATTTCACTGGATTTACCATAACAGTAATATTATGTTGAACAATCTGTTCTGTGGTAAGTCCTCACAATGCTTTAGGATAATTGGTCTAATAGTTCTGAAGATATTTTGAAAATACAAATTTTCTGGCAAAATTAGTTTTTTTTTCTAAGAAATCAGCAAATTTCACCCTCTTCTCTACAAAAGTGATATACCTTGAATATTACATTCTCAGGTAAGTGCTTGCAAAATTTTGCATTGGATGCTCAAATACATCTCAAGATATGCTGGAAATAGCAATTTGGGGACAACACTGGCTTTTTCCTGCAAAAATCAGCAAATTCTACTCAATTTACCATACAACCAATACATCTTGGACATTTTGGCATCATAGACAACCTTACCAAGTTTAAACTTTAATCCCTCATGTACTTTCCAAGGTGTTCGGGGAAAACCATAATTTGGAAAGGTGTGGATGCACAACACACACCAACCCACCCACGCACACACTCCCACACACACACACGCACATATCGACACACGCACGTTTCCATTATACCACCCAACAGGACCTGGCTGTACCCTTGGTCACTCCACCATGGGTACCCCTGGGGTGTCGTTACTCATCCACTCCAAGTATTTCCATGGCACCTGTTCTTCTATGGATGCACAGTACAATACATACCTTAACTAGCCAAGTGACTACAATATCTCATCTAAGCTCCTATAGGGTATTGAGATAAAAAAAATACCATGTTGAGCTAACGCGATTGCCTGCAACCTTTCAGGATTGCAAAAGACAAGACAATAAGATTGGTATCATTCGAATACTTGTTTTACTGCAGTGTATTAGACACTGTTAACCCATTAGTAATTCACATGAATACCTCTGTGCCCTGTGCCTGAAAGCTGTGATAACATTATCCTTGCTTCTGACTTGAGTAGAAGTCTCTGGCTGCCATGTGGCACTTGGCGGTTGCAACAGATACTCTGCAAATGAGCCCTCAGAATGCTTGACACCCTTAGGGCTTCGGACAACTTTCATCAAGGAACTGAGAAAAAAAAAGAAAAGAAAAGGCAATTGTCCTTCTAAAGAGATAGACACCTTATCAAGATAGAGTGTTGTATCCACAAAACTATACAAGTTGAAAGTTGCAAGCTCATCACTTTCATTTGCAAAATAAATACCTCTTTAATGAAATAAATACCTCTTTAATGAATGACCATGGGGTGAGTGTGTGAAAGGTTGCTAGTACTGTATGACTTGGGTGATGTGACAGTTTAAATTCACATTTTTATGGACAGAAAAAATTGGTCAGAACGTGTTATGGGGGTGGGGGCAATGCATTTATTCAGCTGAAAAGGTGCAAAAAGTTTGATGGTCGACAACATGTCGGTCAACAAATGGGATTGCTGCCAAGATGCATCCTGTACATTTGGTCTCTGGGATCCAAAAATTAGGGCAAAGAAAAAAAATGCACTTATTCAGCTGAAACTGAAAAGGTACAAGGATCAATATGATTGAAAAATATCTACTAAGGCTCACTAATAATCAAAATGCCACATACCAATCAATGCACCACCTTATACTAAGCAAAAAATATTGCCAAATAACCACCAACATTTCAGGTATTTAATTACAAAGTTATTATTTTGAAAATTAAATGGTGCCACTTGAAGGTTGTTTGACATGAAAATGACATTTTGGAATATGCACTGTATTAACCATTAAAAATGGTTGCAAATAGCCACAAATTCCATCAAAATCCATCGAATATTGATGATTCTACAGGCAAATTTTTGTCTCATACCTACATTATGAATGAACATCAGTTAAGTGTGCAGACGTCTTACGTCAAGAGAGAGACTTGTGTGATATATCTTGCGTGATCCTTTGTTTACTTAACCTTTATTTCAAGGACTAAAGAGAATTTTACATGCCTGGTTTAGGGTTTTGTTTTGAAAAGATTTATTTTCTACTTCACAAATATTGATATCATACCAAAGTGAAACCAAATAATTAAGGGATAACATAGATATGTCTGATGAAAGAGATGCTGACACTGCAACACTCCACGTCATCATATTTGCATTTACATTAAACTTTGAACAGCCATGCATCATAAACAATAATAGATAGAAACTCAATGCCAATGGAGTTTCATTCAGGGGGTCACTCTGCAACTTTTGAGTAAAGCCAGCTCTTTTCTGGATGTATGCTACACGAACAGAATTTAACTCATTACATTGCTACTGCAAAATGACCATGTATACACGAACTAAACACCAAGTTGTTATTCTTTGCATTGAATTAGCCACATCAGGATATTTTTATTTGACAATGAGAATTTGACACACAGCAATGTTTCCTTAGTCATTATTTTACAGTTTGGCTTAGATGCATAGAGACACAATTCACAAATCTTCATTTGCCGAAATGGAATTAGCCACATAATGACCTTTGTAAGTCACTATTCGTTAAATCAAATTAGCCACGTAGCACATAACACATAATTCATATTAGCCATAAAAAGACAGAAAATGTACATTATAACATCACCAATACAGCTGACAATTAAATGGATGAGGCAAAGGTGCCAAAATATAAACAAATAAGCTACACAAAATGTAGATAGATATCTTTTCCATGGGAACGTGACATCACTGCAAAACCTCTACACCAGTGATGCTCAAGACTCTGATCTGTACTTGGGTCTTCAGATTCATTTAACATCATCAAATTGCAAAACCCGACATACTTCAACAGTTAATGTAACTTAAATGGCCAAAATGGAAAATTGCTCTTACTTTGCTGTCTGAAGAAATATAGGTGACATTTCTCCCTCCACGGTGTTGATGACAGAACCTCGTGAATACAGCCATGGCAACCCACTGGCAAGGAGATAACCATGTCCACCACAAGAGAACCGGCAAGTATTGAGACCTTTTGCCATAACATCTGCCATGTAGGCCTTAAGTCCACATGACAAAGCATGAAGCTGAGGAAAAATTTCAGAAATTTCAGGAATTACAGCTCAGGAAAGGTACAACCTTGCAAAATGCTGCTGCCATCCTTTTTGCATAGTGTTTTTATATCTGTTATCTGGGCAAAATATCATAATGTGGTCCAGCCTACTGCCAAGGGGACTTGTTCAGCAGAAAAATTAGTGAAATAAGGTAAGTAACCCCTATTTTTATCGTACAACTCTAAAACTGCTCAGAAATCGGAAATATATATAAAACACTGTTTTACTTCTTTTTGTTCACATCTATTCCCAAGAAACTTCAACTCTTCCTTGCCAACTTCACTAGTCCTGGAATGAGTGCTACTACATTGTGTTTTGGAAAAAGGATGAAGGTGCAATATCAACAGAAATCCTTGCAGCTAACATCTGAAGGAGGGGGGAGTGTCCAAATAATGAGTTTCATCCAAGATTGTAGCGTAGTCTCACAACCATGTAAATCTCACTGAAATATTTCCTAAAGTGATTTGATTTATAAAGAATTTGTGTCAAATGATTTTTGTCGACAAGTAGCATTCTCAGAGCATTTTCCATAACATGCTGCTGAGAATAACCATCTTAAATTCTTACTAACACCGGTCATAAAAGCACTGCCATATCCCAGTATGGTAAGTGCCATAAAATGCAACAATTTTGAACGGGACAACTTTTTGGCTAGGTGGTAACCACAAGAAAACTGGCAAATGATCTTTGGATATACCTCTGGAAGTCTGGTAAAATCTCCACTTTGAATTGCGGACTCTGAACTCTTGTAAAATTCCATCAATTTCTGAGTGACAAAATAGAAACAGTAAGATGTCGCCAACAGTGGAAACAGCTTGTGTTGCTGAGCCTGGTAATCCAAAATTGGAACTTCATGTGGTCTGAAAAACAAAGGATAACCAGTAGAGAGAGGCAGAAGTATTGATAGGTGTTAAAACTCCATGAGGCTGGAATGGAACAGTTAAATTTAGCGATAGTTTTCCAACTGGGCTCTCACACATTATGGAAATCAATCACACACATGCGCTTCTGTGACACAATGTCATGTGCAGAAGCCAAGCATAACACCATACATGACACTCTTTTGTGTAATTTGCTTTACAGACTGTTTATCATACAATGGATGTGATGAATTGTGATAAGATTTTGCCTGACACATTTTTCACTGGGAACTTTAGATAAAATGAGCCACTTTAATTCCAGTTACATGCCTTGCATTTATTGTTCATCAGTTCATGTGGGATTGGGTCTAATGCAATTAAGTATGAATTACACATCACATCAAATTTCACATTCAAGTACTCACTGGAACGATGATGTACTGAATGCCTGATTACACTTTCAGAACCAACATTTTACCCCAAGACAAACCCACTGACCTAATTATGCAATGAGTTATTGAAGCGTCTGGATATGGCACAAAGGTCATTGCAATATACTAGGAGTGGTCATGTTGCATTCTTTTGAGATTTTTAAAGAGGATAAGTTGTTTTCAAAAACTTTTAACACTGAAAACTGTAACAGACTCGGTTCACTTTGCCTGATTCTCTTTGTTGGTATTAGATTGATTGATTGGATTAATTGATATAAAGACTGTGTACTATTCAAGGGAATTATCCATCACCATACCCTGCGAGGGAATTATTCACCACCATACCATGGTGTCCATACCTCCAATATTAGCCACTGAAGACGTTAATTGATAAATGAAAATTCTCGTTGCCACTTTGGCAGGGAGTCTGTGAACAGTTGAATTGGAATGACAATACACACACAGTTTTGGGCACTGTTGCTTTTTTTTTTTTCAAAATAACTATCCTATTTTCACTTCTTGCTGAAGAAAAAAAAACCCCTTTAACTCTGCATTGTCTCTTGTTTACCATATATTTTAACATTCACATACTTGCTTTCTATGATGCCTTGCTTCCGGGCCACACTGTATCGAATCGCTATGGTAACTGCCTTTGAGAGAAGGTTTGCTGTATCAGCAGCCAGATTACACCTCATTTCTATCATGGTACCATAAGTGACCTTGGGGTTGCCATGGGTGACCAGCTGACCAGTGGGGGTGACCTTCAAATCAGGAGCAGTCAGGAAACAAGCTTAACAATTACATAAAATGTGAACCAATTTTAATATTAATATTGAGAGATTTGTTCATGAAAAGTTACTGGAAGGGGATGGTAGTGGGTGGGGCAGGAAATATGCCATCAGAGAGGTGAAGCTGGAGTAAGATATCAGAATTAACTGGTATGAAGGAAAGGGGCAATACAGATGTACAAAATTTCCATGGAAGATGATGACAAGGTCTGTAAGTAGTTTCAGCGCAGACTGTTGATTGATCTCTAGTTGAAAACTCGTCGATAAAACACACATGATACTCCGAAAACATGTTACTATGTATATTTTATTACTTTCAAAATGCGATCATGAATATTTATGTTATTTTCATTGTGGTTGTTACTAACCTCCAAGTACTTCATCAACATCTGGTCACGAGGTATTCTAACATGATCGAATCTGACGTAACCGTTGGTAGACCCGTTGAAACCCCACTTTGGCCCAATGTCACCTGGATAACAACCTGTGTCCAAGCAAATGTATGCATAACAGTAACTGAAACTGACAGTCAAAGACGTAGGGTACAGTTGGGCTGGTGAGAGGGTTGGAATGGGACAGAGAGTGACTGAGTCTCCTACTCTCCAGCAACTACTATTTAATAAAAAAAAAACATATTTAACAAAAAACAAGTCATTTCATACTGTTTTAAGATCCCAGTCAGGAATGAATGTAACACAGAGGAGAATTGCAACAATAACCTACCAGGGTACAGTATCTTTCAAAAATGTTACTACCGACGCAAAAACTGTTTATAAGGAATAGATGGTTACCAACTGTAGAACATGAAAGAGGGAGCTGAAAAAATATACACCAATTGGAAGAAACTTTGTCCTTCATCCCATACACAATCATGAATCCAAACTCACATGTGGGACAGAGAAGGGAATGTTTACTTTTTTGTTTGTTGTCATTGGCATAGATGTTATCCTATATTTACCACAGGAGAAAGTTCTGCAACAAAATTATCATTTGACTTAAAAACTGTAGTTGTGTCGCAAGTCACAAGGTTGTTAGTACATTAGTGTTAGAGGTTAGGATAAGGTTTAGAGGTTAGGGTAGAGTAAATGACTATGCAATGGGGGATATGAGAACAGACGCACTCAACATGTCTCCCATGCCAATAATGCCCAATTTATCTTTTTTTTACCTGGCATTGGCTTGTGGGTATCTCTGTTTCTTATTTGGACCAGGAAGGCCTGAGGACCAAACCTGGCTCCATCTATAATCAGTTGAGCTAACACGATGGCATAGTTTACCACTATCCCCACTGTAACAGAAAAAGACAATGATATGTGATAAACTGGGTTAAAATAGTTCATTACACATTTTTGAGATGCAATTTGATAATTAAGGAAGTTTACTAAAATGTTCATCCAGTGAATATTCTGCGAAGCATCTCAACTTTTTAAAATTTCCATGGAATGAGGTAAGTTTGATGAATCTAGTTATACTGACCACTGTGCTTTAAGTAATATAGTTAACAAAAAAAAAGGAAAGAAAGCTAACTACTGTGATAACTCGCTAATCTCAGTAGAGGGAAGTTGCTGGTAAGGTTGCACAAATTAAATCTACAACATTGTTTCCATAAAAGAAAGAAGAAAAATTGTGGCAACAGACATGATGAACAGAATCTGGGCTCTATTTCATATTATATTACTTGAAAACTTTATAAACAATTGTTTGTAACTGACTTAAGAAGTACATGTGCATAGCTAAGGAAGAACAAAACTTTGTAAGATACCAATGATTTAATATGAACAATGTATCTTTTGTGGCACTGAAAGAGGTTGCAGTGACCTTTGACCTCGTGCTAGAAACTTTGTTGTCCTTCGACTGTTTGATTCAACTTTTGAAACTAAAAATGATGGTCGGTTCATACAGTCTTAAAGGATTGGTTCTGTCCCTTAAATATCTTTCCCTTCTTCAAGCTCACTTAGTTCCTCTACCCAGCAAATCAAATGCCATGTGCGTTGCCATTTTCGAGAAAGATCTCACCGTTCAAAATTTCCTGCCAAATTTAACAAGTTCAACAAGTTAAGAAAGTTTGCAAGTAATGCAATGCTTTGGATCATTTGTAAAGTTATAAGTTTAGAGCAGAGACACAAATGAATTCTTCGTAAATTCTTGTATGAAATGGAAGTTACCAATGTTTGTGAAGTTATGAACAAGATTAAATTTAGATTATTTATAAGTCCAAGATACCAGTCTTCATAACCTTTGTGTAATAGTGCCCTGGTATCATAGTAAATGCTAGTTTTTGAATACCAAACTGGCAAGTGGCATGATGTTGTTTTACTCCTGTGCTGAATACTATGCTTCAATTTTTTCATCGCAAGAACAACAGCGCAACCAGCTCAACAGCTAGATATGCTTTAGGTGAAAACCATACACAAAAAGACCCAACTTCCATATGTACCTTGTCTCTGGATATTTTAAAGCCCCTCTTCATTGAAAAACACAAAAGTTGGTAAATTTCACATCTACAGATAGAACACAACACATACAAATAGAAAATGTCACTTTCTACATCACGTATTGGTTTGAGAAAGGAGAATGTAAATTTCATCCACCTGTGGAAATACCATGGTGAACGAAAAAATGCTACGAAATTCACAGCACGACTTGATGATTGCACAAAATGGAGAGCGTGTGCATGAGAGGTATATTGAACTATGTTATTGTGAAGTGAATATGCCTATCATGTATGACAGTCAAATTGGACCATCTGATTATCCAAAAAAAAACCCCCTATAATTCACTTGTTAGATACGTTACACGTTCGCCTGAAAATTTAACATTAATTTGCTTTTGAAAGTTCAGTTATAGTGCTGGTCTTTTCAATGCGAAAAAAAGAGTTTTACTGGAAAAGAAAATGGCAGAATATGCATGAGCTACTGACACAGCATAACGAATTGTCCATGATATGCCCGATTGTCACATGATCAATGTATGTCAATCTATATAGGTTCCCCCCGGTCGCGATCGTCTAAAGTATGCAAGTGATCGTTGCCATAGCACATACCGAATGTATTGTAATGTACAAACTAGAATGTTAATGTATTGTTACTTTGTTAATACACTCCGGGCTATTGTATATACATGTATCATAGTGATCGTGAAGGCGTGACACGATCCAGGAGGTATGCAGAACAAATACTTTTATTTTGCATAGAATGTTGACTTGAAGTGAGAAGCATATATAGCCATTGTTTAGGTTTATTATTATACTTAACGTCAATTTTGTAACTCATATTTCGCCTAAGTACTTAATGGGCAACTTTAATGAAGTAATGTTGATTGCATTATATATAACCTGTATATGTATTGCACTACCTGTTGAAGGTGCCAAAATGTACCCCTTCTACTCTCCTACCTACCCAAAACTATTTGACAATATGTCGAGCTTTATGCAGTACATTGAGATGGGAAAAGATGTGGGCCTTGCTGGTGACGCATTGTTAGCCTTCGCTAAGGATAGGGAGGCCAGGGATGAAAGACAAAGGGAAAGGGATGAAAGGCAAAAGGAAAGGGAACATGAGCTTGAGATTAAAGAGTTAGAATTAAGAAGGGCAGAACAGGAGGCCAAATTTAGATCCTCAGGGGCAGATAAGGCACCCACGGCTTTATCAAAATTACGTATCCCATGTTTTGATGACAGAATTGATGACATAGACTCGTATCTTAAACGCTTCAAACGTCATGTCACCTCTTTAGGGTATATTGAGGATGATTGGGCTATGCTTTTAAGTACAGTTCTGACAGGCAAAGCCCTTAGGGCATACTCAAGGTTGTCGGACTCTGAATGTGAAGACTATGCCAAGCTTAAGTCATACCTGCTGAAGCTTTATGACATGAACTCAGACGGATTCCGTCGCAAGTTTAGGTATTCTAAGCTTGAAGCAGGCGAAACGTATGTTCAGTTAGTTGTGCGATTGTCTGAATATCTTAAGCGGTGGCTAGAATTGAGTGAATTGACTCAGGATTTTGATGGTCTCACAGAGTTGATAATTACTGACCAATTCTACAGCGTATGCCATAAAGACCTGAGAATATTTCTCAGAGAAAGGGGCCCTAAAAACACTAATGAGTTGGCCATGCTGGCTGATCAGTATATAGATGCCCATGGGAATAAACAGACCAATGGTCAAAGGTCAAAGGGGTCAAAAGATGTAAAGGATCAAAAAAGAGGTCATCAACCGGATAAAGATAAAGACTGGAATAGAAACAAAAAGTGTTATAACTGTGATGTCATTGGACATGTCTCACGGGATTGCAAAAGGCCAAGATCGGGATTCCAGAGCAAAAATCGGGGTGAAAGGGGAGCAGCTGGTATACAAAGTGATGGGGTCGTACAAGATACAATTGATAGTTTGGAGATGGGGGTTGTTGCCTCCTGTCAAGTTGAAAATGATGACAGTTACCGAAGTAAACATTACGTCATCATGGGAAATGCTGTCAAGACAGAACATGGTAGTGTCCCATTCAAAGAAGGGTACATTGGAGAGAATAGAATCAATGTTGTTCGTGATACGGGTTGTAACACTGTGATAGTCAGGGAGAAATTTGTGGAACGATCATGGTTAACTGGTGAAGTCAGACCCCTGAAATTGCTGGATAACACTGAACGTTGGTTTCCAACAGCAATTTTTGAAATAGACACCCCATATTTGAAGGGAGAGGTCAAGGCACTTGTGGTTACAAATCCCTTATATGACTTGTTCATCGGGAATGTTGAAGGGGCAAGGGACCAAAATGACCCAGACCCAAATTGGCGCCAACCAACGGCGAGTGATCCCGACTCTTTGGGGGGTGCTGTTGAGACTCGTGCTCAGAAACAGGCTAAAGACAAACCAATTAAGCCATTAAAAACTGGTAAAACTGAAAACCTTGGAATTTCTAAAGAGGAACTCGCAAGGCTACAGAAACAGGGCAAAGATTTGGTCAAGTTGTTCAAATTGTCAGAAGAAGGCCATCTGAGGAAAACACGAGGCAGAAATAGTATCAAATTTGAAGTGATCAATGGGGTCTTGTATAGAAATTTCCGTCAGGCAAATAAGGGGAAAGAGGTGCGCCAAGTTGTTGTTCCAGAAAAACTGAGGACACATGTAATGAGTGTGGGTCATGATTCTCCATTTTCTGGTCATCTTGGGGTCAAAAAGACATATGATTGCATAACTAGTAACTTCTATTGGCCAGGCATACAGGGTGATGTGAAGTTGTTTTGCATGTCATGCGACATTTGCCAAAGGACGATTGAGAAAGGTAGAGCCACCAGAGTACCGTTGGGGAAAATGCCTCTGATCGACACTCCTTTCCGTAGGGTAGCAATTGACTTGGTTGGCCCATTGTCCCCAATTTCAGATCGGGGAAATAGATATATTTTAACCCTCGTTAATTACGCTACCAGATTTCCAGAGGCCATCGCCTTACCCAGTATCGAAACTGAAAGGGTGGCCGAAGCTCTTATTGAAATATTCACTAGAGTGGGATTCCCTCAGGAAATTCTAACCGATATGAGAAGTCAATTTACTTCAGAACTCATGAAGGAGATCAGTGTCTGTTGCACATAAAACAACTCACGACTACACCTTATCACCCAATGTGTAATGGACTTGTAGAAAGGTTTAATGGGACCCTAAAGAAAATGTTAAAGCGCATGTCTGCTGAACGTTATAAGGATTAGGATCGTTACTTACCTGCACTCCTTTCTGCGTACCGTGAGGTGCCACAAGAGTCCCTAGCATACTCACCCTTGGAACTCCTCTATGGGAGAAATGTCCACGGTCCCATGGACATACTAAGAGAGTTGTGGACTGGAGAGGTGGGAGATGAGGAAATCAAAACCACCTATCAATATGTGTTAGATTTGAAAGACTTAACGAAACATGCGAGTTGGCACAGAAAGAACTGACAAAATCATCGACTAGGTATAAGAAATTCTATGACACGAGGACTAGGGATAGACAATTCAAAGTTGATGACATGGTCCTCATTTTGCTACCCACCGATAGTAACAAGCTTACTATGCAATGGAAGGGCCCTTACTCTGTAGTAGAGAAAGTCAATAGATACGATTATAGGGTAGATGTTGACGGTAAAGTTAAGACAATCCATGCAAATCTCTTAAAAAGGTACTTTGCACGAAAAGGGACATCACCAAGTGAGATTGCATCAGCTGGTATTGCATTAAAACAGGTCAGTGGGTCGTGTGCTGTTGCAGATGAAGTCGGCGAAGACAACGCCCTTGATATTTGTCTTCCACCTGTAGCATCGGCTGAGGATTTTAACGATGTAAACATTAATCCTCATCTAAGCAAACCTGAAACTAACCAAATGTCAGAATTGTTGAGAAAATTTGAGGATGTGTTAACGGATACGCCAGGTACGTGTAAGCTGATGACGTATAGCTTACCACTCGTCTCTGACGACCCTGTGCGTAGTAAGCCTTATTCGCTTCCATTGAGCATGCGCACTGCCGTAGAGTAGGAATTGGTGCATATGTTAAGGTTAGATATAATTGAACAGTCCCAATCGCCATATTCATCACCGATTGTTTTGGTTAAAAAACCCGATGGGTCAAATAGGTTTTGCATTGATTTTCGTAAATTAAACAGAGTCGCATTATTCGACCCTGAGCCCATCCCGAATGTTGATGAATTGATGGCAAAATTGTCAGAAGGTAAATATTTCACCAAAATTGATCTAGCTAAAGGATATTGGCAGATACCTGTTGAGGATGCAGATAAAGCCAAACTGGCATTTGTAACACACGCGGGAATGTTCCAATTTAAGGTCATGCCTTTTGGAGTTGTAAACGCGTCAGCAGTATTTACGCGCATGATGCGTCGTTTACTAGATGGTATTCCAAATACTGTAAATTATATCGACGATATCTTGATATACAGCCAAAATTGGGACAGTCATGTGACTATATTGATGGGAGTATTAGAGAGGTTAAGATGTGCCGGGTTGACAGCACGACCGACAAAGTGTTTCATGGGTTGTACATCGTTGGATTTCTTAGGCTATCTCGTTGGAAATGGGCGTATGGGTCCACAGGCTGACAAAGTTGACAAAATTTTAAATGCACCAATCCTGAGGACCAAGAAGGAAGTGAGATCCTTCATGGGATTGACTGGTTATTACAGTCGGTTCATACCCAACTTTGCCGCAATCGAAGCCCCTCTGACTGATCTTACTCCGAGCAACCATCCGAACAAAGTTCAGTGGGGGTCAGCTCAGGATGCAGCATTTACAACCCTGAAATCGAGGTTAGCCAATGCACCAATTCTTCGCTTGCCTGACCTGAGTAAGAAATTTATTCTGAGGTGTGATGTCTCCGATATTGGTGTAGGGGCTGTCCTCATGCAAGAGGAAGCAGGTATCAAACATCCGGTATATTATGCGAGCAGAAAGTTACAGCCACGTGAGGTTAATTACTCGACTATCGAAAAGGAACGTTTGGCGTTAGTATGGGCACTTGAAAAGTTTCAGAAGTATCTATATGGTGTCGATTTTCTATTAGAAACTGACCATCATCCGTTGGCCTTTATAAACAAAGCCAAAATTAAGAATAGTAGAGTGATGAGGTGGGCACTACCTTTACAGCCCTACAGATTTGTTATAAAAGCGATCAAAGGGTCAGATAATCATGGTGCAGATTTTTTGAGTCGTTGTCCACAGTGAGTATAGGTTTGCTAACGTTGACAGATTGACATGTGTTAGTTTAAAATTCATTTGTGAAGTAATTTCTTGAGGTAGGAGATATTGTCACATGATCAATGTATGTCAGTCCATATAGGTTCCCCCCCCCGGTTGCGATCATCTAAAGTATGCAAGTGATCGTTGCCATAGCACATACCGAATGTATTGTAATGTACAAGCTAGAATGTTAATGTATTGTTACTTTGTTAATACACTCCGGGCTATTGTATATACATGTATCATAGTGATCGTGTAGGCGTGACACGATCCAGGAGGTATGCAGAACAAACACTTTTATTTTGCATAGAATGTTGGCTTGAAGTGAGAAGTATATATAGCCATTGTTTAGGTTTAGGAATGACCATTGCTATACGTTAACGTGGATCCATAGTGACCGAGGGTTACGCCCGGTCTCGTAGCAGAAATGCAGTTAGGTGCGACGCAGTTCTGTTATCGTTATGTAGTTGAGGGTCAATACATTGCAGGTATTCCCTCGTAGTATTCCAGCTCTTACGCTGACTTGCAGTTACCTTGAGGGTCGATATATCTAGTATTCCCTCGTCATTTGCAGTACCTATGTTTCAGTAGTTTGGATCCCATTACGTCGTATTTTGTCGTTGGTCACGGACATCGTAGCAAAAGCCGGTTTTCTCCCCGAGAACTCCGTAAGTTTGATTTACTTTGTTTGATATGTATTTCGTTGTTAAGAGATGGGTTGTTAAGTTTTTTTTTATCATGTATATATGTAGGTGTTGGCAATTTTGAAGTTTTTGAGTGTTAACATTGTGAAGTGTTGTGTAATTCTGTTGTTTTATTTTATGAGGAAAAAAAAAGGTAAATGTGTACGCAAGTGCTATATATTGGTATGTTTACGGAAACAAGAAAATATATATTAAGGATACGAACTCAATTGGAATGTGAATAAGCCTGTGATATTCTTGTCTGCAATATTGTAATTTGTTAATACTATTTTGTAAAAACATTCATTTGCATTACATTTCTAGGGCTTTTATTTGGAGTTCAGCAATAAATTTAAGAAGAAACTGGATCTCTCTTTCTGACGTTATTGGTGTTGGTGCGGGCTGGCCTTGGCGGGGTTGAGGATCCTGAAGGAACCACGTGACACCGATAAAATGCTTTCAGCCTGTTTCAGGACGATTCTTCTGACTTTAAATATCCTGGATAGATTTCGTCCGATGAATAGGAAAGTTTGATGCAAAAGATGGAAGGCAGTGTAAACAAATCAGCATCTATAGCATTCACTTCACCCTGGAATATTTTGACAAGCAACATATAGACACAGAATGATAGATTATTCAAAAGAAGGCAGGACGGCAGCCTTCTTTTTCAAGAAAAAAATTGTTCACATATAGAAATTCAGTTACTTTAAATAAGGCATCTTCTGTGACTCATCTAATGCGCCATGATTGATGAGATGTAAACATTTGCTGCTATTTATCGGTGAGACTTGAATGTTGTAATTCAAGGTCCATCAACGATGGACTGTGCATTAACTAAAGGATAATGGCCGATCAGAGGTTAGTGAGAGTGCGTTCTCATGTTTAGCTTGCACTAGTCCCAGAATGTGCACTATCCTCAGCTAATGCACAGGTCTGGCTTTGGTTAACCTTTTTCATTCATACGAGGCAAGATTTTGATAGAGAGGACAAAAATGAAAGAAAACCTGGGTTTGTAGGTAGCCACATTTCATTGAAAACCAACTCAAAAATAGCATGAACCATATAACATGTCAACAACGTTCGTGTAGACAAAGTATCACCATAGACAAAGTATCACCATTGTTTTGTGTCAAACATCAGCCCAGAAAACACTGTCGATCTATGTTTTTATCGTATTCATCCACAAGTGATTTTTCTCTTTAAATTTGACTGTCCATTATCCAACTGATAATGCACCGTCACACGACGGTAATGGACCAACAGGAAGTGAGGATTCTTACCAAGTACTTATGAACAATGATTCAAATTCTTTTTGTCAATGCCATGTTGGTGCATTACAAAAGCAATACTTCTCTTTCAGAGATTTTAATGACTTAAGTTTCCACAAAATTTCAATGTATCCCCCAATAAAGCCAATATAAATTGATCACTACTAGTGTCTGATTTCAAGTCACTTCAGTTTCAAAGAGCACATTTGTCAGAGTATAAACTTGCCAATCTTCCATGGCATTTTGTAACCTTGATGCAACTAGAAATGTTCTCTTGACCAAAGAAGTCTTCTTTGAATATATCTTAAGTTGCGAACAAGATGTTGATGTGAGGCTTCAAGTGCCTGCAGTGAAAAACTTAATATTGTCAGTGGAATATTCCTTTATGATCTTGATAGTGCATAGATGCAGAACTCACAGGATCCTGGCCACCATTTCATGGAAGATATTGTTGGTGAATGCAAGACAAATTCTTGGGTGTCCTTGTCAAATGTGGCTGTCGTTTCAAGACCATTTAAGTATGTACCTTTAGAGAGAAAGAAACACGTACATATGACGTACTAAGAGTAAACATATATCTTCACAATACTGAGTTAACACAGGAGGTAGTTTCAAACAAACACATTAATAAGACAGTTATACAATGGACTAAAGTACTAAAGGACTGAAGTATTAAATGACTAATGTACCATGGATTAACTCTGCTTATATTTTTTTTAATGGCAAATGCATACGTCATGTTTACCATGTCCCAGTTCTGTTTGGGCATAGGACCCCAGGATCTCGTAGTTTTCGGCCAGGGGCAGCCATTTTGCTAACTGCTGGCTGTTGGCAAGTCTCCTGATTGTTGGTGTAAACATTGCATCGTGGATCCCAAAGGATAGGTCGTTGATGAACACACTGAAAAGAAAGAAAGCATCAGAGAGAGGGAGCGCTATAAGAGAAATCATTGCTAAAAAGACCGCAAGGGAACAAAGAACTGTACATCAGCGAAGATGGGGCTTGCACATGAGACTAGGTCTATCACAGGCATGCAGTTATAAGTAACAAAATGTACAGTAATGCGCACAAAACAAGCATAACACTCAACAAAATGGCTTCGTGGTTTGATTATCATAGAGAGGATGCAATAGACTATTAAAAGATAATGATATATTTCACCTAGCAAATTCAGCATTTTGTCGGAAAAACTAAATGAGCCTGTTTGATTCAAGTGGAATGTAGGAGAGGTGGTTCATGAAAGTGATACAAGACAAAAAAAGAAAACAACATGCATAAAAGAGTGATATGTAGGTGTGCTTGCCGACATATGTGGCACAATCCCTGGCAACATGGACGTGAATGGAAGAGGCACATGTAGTAGGAGAGGAAGTGCATCAGGACTATGATACGATAAAACATACAGGGGCTTTAGAGGCATGGTTGACAATGCACATGATGCAATCAATGCTTACAGGGACATGAAAGGAAAAGGCACACAGTTGAAGAGATGGTTATGAAACAACAAAAGAAATTGTGAATGGCATATACAGTATACATACCGAAGCATTTGGGAGGATGGCTGTTGATGGACAAATTACAATAATCACTAACGTACAGTAGACATGAATGGAAGTGGCATTTGTAGATAAAAGGCGATTGCAGAAAACATATAATACCAGTCAAGAAATCAGAAGGCATAATCAAGAGGGGTATTTTATAGGCAGGCATAGCAGGAGAGTGAACAGGGTGGACAATGTCTAGTTGTCCCAAAGGCCCTAACCAAATGGGAAAAAGCTTTTCTAGGGAAAATAGGTTTGTGATATTTTTGGTTTGGGGGCCTCTCACTGACTCTTGTACATGGGCCCTCGAGGGTCTTGCTACACGGACGTATGTAGGAGAGGTGGTTGATGCATTGAGCATTGATTTTAAAGAACTGGAATATATTGCATTAAGACAGTCTGTAACAAATATTTGTTAGATAACAGTTTTTTATCTCAAACTTTGCAGAAAGACAAGAATTCTACTGTTTTGAAATTGCCACTTTCTGTGTTCTCTCCTGTTTGCTAAATTTAAATGGATTTTTGTTTTGGAAAACAAAGGTTGCAAAGATAGAATTAAGTACTGCAATCTGATGGAACACAAAGATTGTGTCACGCGCTGACATTTTCGTTGTTGGATCACACTTCAAGACAAAAACTCAACATCCCAAACAGTTTAAATTCTCCCAACCATGGCACTTACTGTACATCTAGTCTCCCCCACAGTCTAAAATTCCTCAACATGTGTAACTACAACAGGGAATCCCTGTGAACACTACAGTGTAATATGAGCCACTTTGCATCTTTCAAATTTGTTGTCAATCAAAGAGAGGAACCAGTTGAGAATTCTGCTATTTGGAAGCCAAAAATATAGCTTGGGATGATGATTTATTGCCTTTAAATGACATGACAGTTGTTTGGAAATGATAGGAAAATACTAAAATTGTTATACACTTGCACACTTTCAATTTTCACATAATATTCTTGTCTTCTCCTTTTTTTATGTGTTTGATGTTGTAGGTCTACTGTGATTTTCTCCACAAATACCGCGGTATGTCTGTCTATTCAAGTTTGTCGACCTGTTGCCACCAAATGCACCCTTCATGATAATAGAAACTATGCCTAAGTATGAAGTGCCTTACCTACTGATGACGGTGATCGTATTATGCTTAGTATGATTTTTCCCACCTGGTCAGTGTGCAGTCACAAAGACATGCATAATCATTGTTCATGACCTAACAGTGAGACTTTGGAATCTGATATTTATCAAGTGGGACTAATCTCCCTGGAAGACAGAAGTGTAATCAGTGACTTAAATCGGTGACAAGGTACAAGGGCTATGACGAGGGTCCTAATGAAAAGGAAAAATTTAAACAAACAATCTTGTGAGCACTGTTTGCACAAGTTGGTGGACATCTTTAGTGGGTCAGATTCCACCATCAGATGTTACGGTACAGCTTACATTCTGCAGTGACATATTCACATTAAAATTGGTGGATGACACTAAACAGAAAATTTCAATCAGATTGATTGTTTTGGGTTACAATTTGCAGGAACCCATTAATATGAGAACATTCCAATATTGATACAACAGTCAAAAGCAAACAGAAAAGCATGAGATTCAAAGCAACAGAATTTAAGTCTTTCCTCCCACACCCAATGTACCCAATGGTACAGCTTTTAGGAATGGGGGTAATCATGGCTACTATGGTGTTGCATACGAGCTGGTGTTACCATGGAGGTAAGATGAGAAGGATCTAAATCAGGAAGTTTAATATATATGCTAATTTAGATTTTCGCCCATGTGATTAATTTCAATTCATAAGAGATGAGTACTGCCTAGGGTGCCATTCACTGCTTACACCCTATCAAAAGGATGCAATTATGGAAGCACAGGAGGCCTTTTGAAGTGCAATCAGTGTTACAGCTTTCGGAAGATGCTCTTGACACAAAACGCTGATTTGTAGTGTCTATTGACTGACCTTTATCACGAAGTAAAGTAGAAATTGCACACAGAGTGAAATTTGCTTCGGTATAAACAACTGAAAGTGATGCGCGGTTGTTCGCGATGAATAAAACTACAATTGTAACATTCCACTTTCACTATGTCGTGATGGTGTGCACCTGACTTCAAACAGTGTTACACAGCTGGCAATGAACTTCATTAACTCCTTACGATCTACCATCTCCAGTTCTGAAATTTTTCGGAATCCTCACGACGAGGAAATGACAGGGACTTACCAATAATAGCCTACCCAATTCATGTTCACATCACGTGTCGAAAAATTAATATTCCACATGCTGTAACCAAATCAGTTAATCAGAACATTTTGCTGACTTATGCCTCTCCTTCTAAAAGAAAATATTTTGTCACATTTGCTGTTATCAATGCAAGTTCAGTTCGCCAAAAAGCTGCTGCCATTTCAGACGTAGTTGATGAGTAACTTGAAGATATTTCTGCCATTACAGAGATCTGGTTTCGTGACAACGGTGACGGTCTCATTATCACTACTCTCACTAATGAATGGCTACTAATGATTCAGGCAAATACAGCTTTTTGTGCCATATGACACCAAATGAAAATCCAATAGAACTGTAGGATAGCATTTCTTGTAAAATTTGCAAGACACCAAAATGGGTAAAATAAATGCTTCTAAAATAGTGCAATTCTGACGGCTTCCAACGTTACACCAACAGGGAAGAAAGATTACCACTACTGTACATTACAGATTTCAGTGAGTTTGTCTTAAACCATGACGGACAGTCATGACAAAGACTCTAGATTCTTTTCTGTAAACTCTCCTTCTACAAGAGCTGTGATAACAGACCTTGCAAAGATTATGAGGAACAGGTGTACATGGCAGCTGCCTACAATGACAAGACACTTCTTCTATCAACACTGACACAAATATGCAAAAAAATGTTGTTGTTGTTACCAGGTTTCTACGCATAATGTTTCTAAGATTCATAGTTATGACTAATTACTTGGAGGATTACTATAACAAAGAAGCATTTTTAAGTCATTCTTTCCACTACCTACTGTATCTTCAATTTATGTTTCACATATATAGTCATTTGGAAATGACCCCCATTGTTTGCCAGAATAACCCTTCAATATCCCTGCAACTTAAAATTACCAGTTGTTGATCTAAAATCTGGTCCCTTGTGCCATACTTATCTTTACAATGTGGTTGTGCATTCACCACTTGGAAATGACACTAATGTTTGTTCCAGTCTCAATGTACTCTGAATTGGAAGATTTAGCAAGCTGTAAGTTATTTCTTCCCTTACTTTCCACTTCAAAAATTTCATGAATATTATTCGGATAAATTGCCCAGATGACTTCACAATGGTACTGCTTTTTAGAGTCATTCACAAAATTAAAAAAAAAAACTGAAAAATTCATAGCTTCACAACTAAGCACCAAATAAGGATGTAATTTTAACACTCGAACTTGCAATGTTATCGAAGATGAGTCCAAATTTGATCCACAGATAATCCCTTTAAAGACGTTCTTACCTGTGAGGTGAACTCACCTGTAAATGAGATTACTGTCCTCAACACTGAGATTATGTTTTTGTCTTAGTTTGACCCACTCACAGTTCCTCTTGATGGCAGTCTCAAAGAGTTCTCTGTTGTTGAGGTGGTAGCGGTCCTGGTCATTGAAACACGGATTGGTTTCTATGAGCGATTCTGACGAATGGAAAAAAAAGGTTATTGGTAGATTACTTGCCCTCACATAAATTTATCCAAAATACCTCGTTTTGTTAGACTGGTGAATTAAAATTGCCCTCACACAAATGTACATAATATGTCTGGATTTGATTGGTTGGTGAATTAAGCTGCCTTAAGGGTCTTCACATCTATGTATCTCATATTATACATCAGATTTTTTTTGACCATTTGGTGAATTAAGCTACCTTCATGTAAATGCTTCAAAGGTATATCTGGTTTTGTTAGGCAGGTGAATGAAGTTGCCTTCGCAATCTGAGATATATGTCGTTGTCTGACTGGTGAAATGAGTAAATTTGAATTTACACTAAGTTATGTGCATGATGAAGTATACTTGGTTTTGTTTCATTGAAAACATCCACAACTGGCGATTGATTGTAACTTCCACGACAATCATGTGTACAGGGATTTGGTTTGGAGAGCTTTGATCAAAGGTAATATTTAAATGAATACTTGAAGGGCCCTCACAGAGAAAAATTCACACATACAGTGTCCTTCTTAGATGCAGACAGGTATTCCATTTTGAACTCTTGTTTACTTAGATGACCAGGAATTATTTTCACTATTTTCATTTCTGCAGTGATAAATTTATCCTACATAAGTTTATGTATGATTTCAAACACTGCAAAGAGTCCTTTAAACAATTGACCACCATTTAAATATTCTTTCACAGAAACAATAAATGAAGGCACCATAGAACAAAACCTGTGAGACTTCATCCTACCACACTTAATACAAGTGACATGTAAGAATGCAGTTATCACTCATGAGATTAGTGTAGTTGAGACATGAAATTTTCAAAAACATGCATATCAGGCGCACTTTTCCCTTGATTGCCAAACGATATCACAGTATCACGGGGACAAGTTTGCACCAAAGCTCAACTGAATAAATATACTATGTGTTGTGTATCAAAGTTACATTGTGCAGCCTAACCGTAACCTTAATTTGGGCATGACACTTTATGTTCATATGAGACAAACTAGTTCATTGAGGTTTAATACAACCCTTAAGGTCTGATTTGTTGTTTCAATTTGGTATTTAGTGTGTGATAGAAATCTGAAACATTTTTACCCTACAGTGTAGTACATCATTTGGGTCATTTCACAAACGATATTAGGAGCAAAGTCTCATAAAGACATCGTTTGTCGATATTACAATATCACAACAGCACTTCAGGAGATAGCAGTTGATCTCATCTAATTAGAATGTCATTTAATCTGTGTACTGTGTTTATTCTGAAGATAGTAACGACTGGTTAAAGTCAGCATTACAGATGAAAAGAAAAGAAAAGATTCAATCGAGCTTTTGGTTCGCCAATATGTGATGCTACTGTTGTCACCTCACCTGTAAACTTTCTCCTCTTATCGTAGCTTTATCGTTTGTTGATGTCGCAATATCGCAACAGCACTACGGGAGATAACAGTTGATCTCATCTAATTAGAATGTCACTTAATCTTTGTCCTGTGTTTATTCTGAAGCTAGTAATGACTGGTTAAAGTCAGCGTTCTTCAGCAATAACTTTTTTTACAGATGAAAAGAAAAGCAAAGATTCGATCTAGCTTTTGGTTTGCCAACATGTGATGCTACTGTTGTCACCTCACCTGTAAACTTTCTCTTCTTATAGTAGCTTTATCGTTTGTTGATATCGCAATATATCGTTTGCCTCCTCTTATAGTAGCTCCATCGTTTGTCGATATCGCAATATTGCATCAGCACTATGGGAGATTACAGCTGATCTCATCTAATTAGAATGTCACTTAATCTTTGTACTGTGTTTATTCTGAAGATAGTAACGACTGGTTAAAGTCAGCATTACAGATGAAAAGAAAAGAAAAGATTCAATCGAGCTTTTGGTTCGCCAATATGTGATGCTACTGTTGTCACCTCACCTGTAAACTTTCTCCTCTTATCGTAGCTCTATCGTTTGTCGATATCGCAATATTACATCAGCACTA
Organism: Stichopus chloronotus; assembly: GCA_021234535.1. Taxonomy (NCBI): domain Eukaryota; kingdom Metazoa; phylum Echinodermata; class Holothuroidea; order Aspidochirotida; family Stichopodidae; genus Stichopus; species Stichopus chloronotus. Next base: position 32,120,608 of record CM037830.1, read on the forward strand.
CGGGAGATTACAGCTGATCTCATCTAATTAGAATGTCACTTAATCTTTGTACTGTGTTTAATCTGAAGATAGTAATGACTGGTTAAAGTCAGCATTCTTCAGCAACTTTTTTTACAGATGAAAAGAAGAGCACAGATTCAATCGAGCTTTTGGTTCACCAATACGTGATGCTACTGTTGTCACCTCACCTATAAACTTTCTCCTCTTATAGTGGCTTCCCCCGACTATCTCTGCGAGTTCTTGGGCATTACAGGTCGATGCGGTCCTCTCCTTGATGAAGTCAGGATTCACTGCCAAAGTTTTTCTCAGGGTTGAACCAGATGGATGACTAACTGCCATTTTGACTTTTTGGTGATGTTCTTGTCAGAGGTGAGGAGACATTCTGAAATAAAAACTGAATTCTTTCAACAATGGTACTGGTGAATTTGTCACTTAAGTACACCCATATCTAGTTCTTCAACTGTAAGTATAAACTGCATTCCACTATCAAACCAAACAATTAAGACTACAGTAGATCTCTTCCATCACACAGAGCACAATTTGGCTACAGACTTTGGCACCTAAATGTAAAGTTTACTGGGGTTAACTACTTTCTGTTAACCCAATTGCCTGGATATTTCATCCAACCTATGTTTTACCTTCTTACCTGTTGTATAGCCTGTCCACACATAACAGAGGGATGACACATTTTCACAGACAACTTTGAGCCCAGAAATATTTCAAAACCTCACCATTACACTTTCTCTAAGGCTTCCAAATGCAACTCAGATACACCAAATAAATACAAAAATCTAAAATCTTATATCATGCGAGACTTGTCCATTTGTGGGGCTTTCTTTCCAAAAATGTAGTTATTGGCGATGAGTATCAACTACGTTGTCGCTGCTGTGGAAACAATTGTGTAAAATGCCATAGCATGACCGCTTTCAGGCACACTCAACTAGCTAAAATCTGACCTTGCAGTTGCAATAGGGTACCGTCATAATATGGTTATAGTAATTAAGTGTTTCTAACACACAATGTGGTAAAGAAAAGCAATACATCCTGGCAATTTAAATATTTAGAGTCTTCTTAATAGTACCTACGAGCACATAGCTCTTACTTTGGCAGGATTTCTAAAGGATTTTAACATAAGTACATAGTAAATTGTATGTCATTCCCATTTTTTTAAATGAAACATTTAAATTCACATGGATTAAGAATCTTAGTTCTAATACCTTTCAAATGATGTAAAACTTGTACAATTTACCCACCCAGATCATCCCCAAAATAGTGATTAATTATAGCCTAGTTTCATAAGCTTTACATTTTACATATCTGCAGGCACCTACACTACTAGTTTAGCTTTTGCCAAGCTCTCACCATCCCACAAGCTGGCACATATTTCTTTTTTTAAGATTTTGCAACATTGAAGAAACAACATTACTTCATTCAAATGGAATAAGGTTGTTATAATCTTTCAAAAACACTATTGAACTCTTTACTGAAAACCACCCTGCTCATTCCAAAAATATGATGTTTTTTTGCAAGATCCGAGAAAGATTTGTGAAAATATAAGGTACATGTTTCAGATGGAGAGGGCTGTGTGTCAGTAAAATAGACTGTGATTGGCTAAGCATTGTGAATGGTGCATGCAAACAGCTGATCAGCATCATAGCAGATAGTTATGTACAACCTTGTTGTGCTTTGCCCAATGGTAATTCGTAATGGAAAATGCCACCTGAACTGTTGAAAAATGATATACAAAAAAATCATATCTCAGCTGTCTGATCACTGATTCACGTTATTGTTGTTTTTTTGCTTGATTACTTTATGCCGCACTTCATCTTTCTATACTTGAACAGGAATTATCTTTCTACTTTTTTGTGTGTGGACAGGCGAACATGGTACTATCTCTAGATAACTTTATACTATTTGCTATGTGTAATATATTAACCACGTATTCAGCACTATTTCAACAAATATAAAGGAATATCTTTCAAAAATTTTATTCTTCTGCTCGTGTCAGTGCTGTCACTGGCAAAACCACAGTCCTATTGTCTGTTATCAATGCTACTTATTTAAACCTTGATGTTACTTCAGATTACCCGACAATAACAGCTAACGATAAGATGATATTTTGACTGACCTGAACTACTAGATTTTGTCCTGAGGATAAAGTGTCTACTCAACAATCCATACAGCAATCATCAACAATCCAAACTCAACGATACATTCACTGCACCAACTAAAACCGACTATAACGGGCAAACGATATGGCGAAACTCGACGTAACACCACTGTACTCACTAGAGTCCGTTGCTCTATATTTATGTCTCATTCTGGAGGCTTTGTAGGCCTCTATTAGGGATGCACCAGATATCTGGTCCAGCCGAACTTTTCAACCAGATAGTGAAATAAAATCCAGTTTTTGTTCAGGCCAGATTTTTGTCAAAGTCTGGCCGGGGTTTTTCATGCACTTTCTTGCAATTTTCAGAAGATGTTGATACATTTGGAGCTCATACAGTAGATCTCTCAAAGAATTATAAAGATTGAATATGAAGGAAAGGTTGACTGTAGCAATAACAGCATACACACAATTTATGTGACATTCTGACCATATTTAAATCACTTGTTATAGTAAGGAAACGAATTGATTATACAGTAGGATACATCATACTGTGCAATTAAGAGCTTTCTTCCATCCATATATGTGTACGTTTCCCTTTCAGGATAATGTTCATCATTTTTAAGTCTTTTAAGTACAGTGTCACAAATTAACCCTGCTAGGAAAAAAGCAATGTTATTCACATGCTATCTAAGTGAATGAGAACAATCCCAGAAGTAATAAATATCGAGCCAGCTAACCAAAGTGAAACCTTATCATTTCATGGCAAGCATTTCTCTCGTTAGGTAATTTCTATTAAAAGCTAACATGCATGATTTAGTCTGGACTTGGCTGAAGTCAAGACGAAGTTCACTATTTGAAGTGAAATTCGTGGTTTAACTGCGAGAGTTGGCAAGTCTGCTTCTGAATACCCAACATATGAGCCTTTTTTGTTTTTGCAGACATATCATTTTGGTCAGAGGACTCAGGGGGTTAACACTGCATACAAGGCTACGCAATTTATGTGTCATCGACACATCGTATAACCCATACAGGTGGTCCACTTCTAGAGGATCGCTACAAATTTTGTGCAGGTGAATGCATGCTGATCCAATCAGGCTACATGAAGGGAAGCTAGTTTCAGAGCAATTGCACTGGGGCAAAAAATCTGAACCGCAAATATAACATCTGCATACATTTTCACACATGCACACATCTCTCTGAAAAATGAAGGGCTCAAAATGTTCTGTCATTTATATTATGGTGGCTGGAAGCAATTACTTCCCATAAGTTTGGCTAAAATTCAGTCTCACCCTAAACTTACTGTTGCCCTAAAATAAAGTTTTTCCAAATGTTAATTGTCAAAACTTGACTTGAATCCTTTCAGTAAAGGTGCGATGTGCGCTTGGAATGAGTTCCAAAAATTTTGCTGCATAGAAATCCTGAATTTGGTTAATTTTCTCCAAACTTGATTCCAACCATCATTAACAACCTTGACTTGTAGTTACTGATTCTAACTTAGGGCTGATTTTGATTTTAGGACAGCCTGTAGCCCTAACTTAGCATAAACAGTTCTGCTACTAGAGAGATGCTGCATATTACATTGCAGATTTACTATTTCAGAAGTACACTTTCATTTCCATCAGCTTCTTTGGTCCTCCTCTTGTAAGTTACTAAGGACCCTGTCTTTAAAATCTGTGACCACTTGACCTCGTGGTCCAAACAGACAAGGAGGTTTGTAGGAATAGCTCTGTTGTTTTTAAAGCCCTAAAAAAAAAATACTTGATTTTTTCCCCTGGATAATTTTCATAAAAATCACTTTTTCCTTACTGGAGAAAGCATCATCATCACCAGTTGATACGGATTGGAATATTTGCAAACTGCAGCAGAGATATTTTTTGGACAAGATGTGCAGATAAATATTTTCTGTGTTGCATATTTGAGCACAGAGAATACGTATAAATTGTCAGTGATGTTGTAAATTATCATCATTAGTTAGGCCAACTACACATGTAGAAATGTAATTTAGTAGTAGATGACATAAAATATTTGTAAATTTGTACGGATGGCCATTACTTTTTTTCTAATGAGAGATCATGTCTACAAGGTTTTCAAGATTTGACCCTTGCTGACACTGAATGACCTTTGACCTCCATTAAAGACCAAATGGTTCTTGTACTCTATGAGATATGTACTACATACTGGATATGACATCTGCCAGGTCTCTTCTTCTTGAGGTATGATGTTTACAAGAATTTCATAATGAGACCCTGTTGACCTCAAATGACCTATGACCTTCACCAAAGACAATGGAATTCTTGTATACTCAATGAGATGCACCAACATTCTTAATGGAAGGTCTGCCCAAGTTTTCTTCGTTTACAACATTTTCACAATTTGATGCCTGTTGACCTCAAATGAACTTTGACCTCTACCAAATTCAAAATCGATCTTGTAATAAATGTGGTACACTTACATACCACATATGACATTTGTCCAAGTTTTTCTCCTTGAGATACAGTATTTACAAGGTTTTCACAGTTCGAACCTTCATGACCTCAAATGACCCTTGACTTCCATCAAAATCAATAAGAATGTTGCACTCAATGTGGTACACCAACATACCACATATGACATTTGTCCAAGTTTCCCTTCTTGAGATATCGTGTTTACAAGGATTTTACAATTTGACCTCTGTTGACCTCAAATAACCTTTGACCTCCACCCCAATCAATTGGAAATTGCAATCAATGTGGTTCACCTACATACCAAAAATGAGATTTGTCCAAGCTTCCCTTGTTGCGATGTTGTGTTTACAAGGTTTTAACAATTTGACCCCTGCTGACCCCAAATGATTTTTGACCTCTACAAAAACATCAGGGCACTTTTAGTCAATGTGGTTCATCTATGTACTACATATGACATCAGTCCGAGCTTCGCTTCTTGAGATATGGTGTTTACAAAGTTTTTGCAATTTGACCCCTGTTGACCCCAAATGACCTGTGACCTCCATATTTGTACTCAATGTGGTACACCTATGTACTAAATATGACATCTGTCCAAGCTTCCCTTCTTGAGATATCGTGTTTACAAAGTTTTTGCAATTTGACCTTGTTAACCAGAAAAGACCTTTGAACTTTACCAAAAACAATAGGGCAATTGCACTCAATGTGGTTCAGTTATGTAGTGAATATGACATCTGTCCAAGTTTCCCTTCTTGAGATATTGTGTTTACAAAGTTTTCACAGTTTGACCCTGTTGACCCAAAATAACCTTTGACCTCTACCAAAAACAACAGGATACTTGTACTCAATGTAGTTCACCTATGTACTACATATGACATCAGCGTGAGCTTCCCTTCTTGAGATATGGTGTTTACAAACTTCTTGCAATTTGACCCCTGTTGACCCCAAATGACCTTTGACCTCCACCAAAAACAACAGGATACTTGTACTCAATTTGGTACACCTATGTGCTAAATATGACATCTGTCCAAGCTTCCCATCTTGAGATATCATGTTTACAAAGTTTTCACAATTTGACCCCTGCTGACACTAAATGACCTTTGAACTTTACCAAAAACAATAGGGCAACTGTACTCAATGTGGTTCACATATGTAGAGAATATGACATCTGTCCAAGCTTCCCTTCTTGAGATATTGTGTTTACAAAGTTTTCACAGTTTGACCCTGTTGACCCAAAATAACCTTTAACCCCTACCAAAAACAACAGGATACTTGTACTCAATGTAGTTCACCTGTGTACTAAATATGACATCTGTCCAACCTTCCTACTTTGAGATATTGTGTTTACAAGGTTTTCCCAATTTGACCCCTGCTGACCCCAAATGACCTTTGACCTCAACCAAGATCAATAGGGATCTTGTACTTGATGTTGTACACCTACATACCATATATGAGATTTGTCCAAACTTCCCTTCTTGAGTTATCTGTTGATCCCAAATAACATTTGACCTCCACAAAAAACAATAGGGTACTTGTACCTAATGTGGTACACCTCTGTACTAAATATGAGATCTGCGCAAGCTTTTCTTCGTGAGATATCTTGTTTACAAGGTAGGCGTCCTAAACACACATACACACACACATACAATGCCGTGTGATTACCTAGGTTATCTCATCCAAACCAAAAATTGCAAAGTCTCCACTCTGGAGGGTGCACATTTATCATTTCGTGAAGGAACTTACCTGAAGCATATGACCCAGAGACGATACAGTTCAGTAAATGGGTCATCTAGACCAAATTGTAATTGGTGAGTTGCAGTCTATTGTTTTCATGCAAGGTATGGAAAAAACTGAAACTACGTACTAGGCCTACCCCAGAAATGGAACTGGAGGATAGTATTCACCTGTGTGCCACCTGACTGCAAGCAGGTGGCTGATGGGGAAGGGAGTCAAAGACTCATATAATCCCCCCAAAATAGTCTCTAGGCCTAGTAAGGAAGGATTTGAATCTTTTGATGGATTTACATTCCACAGCTTCAGATGGTAACTGGCTCCAGGCATTGATAACTCTTTGAGTGGAAAAGTTCTTTCTGGTATTGTTTACTGGAACCCTTATAAATCATGTGGCTTTGCCCTCTGGTAAACCCATGCCTCCTTTCGAAAAGAATTTCAGTGCTTGGGCTAAGCGATTTCATTGCCGTTCCTATATCTTATGGTAATTTTAAATCCTGCCATAAACCGCCCTTACCTAGACTGGGCTTTGGCCTACCCAAATCTGACAAATGATATTGTTACTAAACTAAGACAGGGATAGACCTAACTTAGTACAGCCTACGAAAGTTCAAACAAAGTTTTTATCAAACGAGGTTCATGGGAATGCCTTACCGGTGTCTTATCTAGCGAGTAGCAAGCGTGACAAAATGTACCCAAAATTTTGTTGGCTCCTACTTGTTGTTTTCCACCGGCCGTTTCAATTTGCAAGTAAGAGGAGGCAGGAGATATATGTCAAATGCAGCGTGGCGCAGGATGCAGGACAGCTATGTATCTATTGTGCTAGACGACCAGACAGACAACTAATGTGACCAAACAGCTGATCGTTACCCTGCACTGCACTAACATAACAGTTCTTGACTTGTAGACTGTACGCTACGTAAGACTTTAGCAGCCATCATTTTCAGGACAAAGATTATGTCACTTCATGAACTTTGAGTTCGTGAAAATCCACTATTAAATTACATTCCCCCCACTTTGTACCGGTAAAATATTGCTTTACTTAAAATAATCAAAGAGTTTGAAAGTAGTGACTTTCGCCATATATTTTGAGAGAATTTTCGACATGTATATAGATCACATTCTTTATCACAAAAGGCTACCGTAATTTAAAACCCTCACCGGAAGTGTGGACACTACTTCCGTGGGACGAACGCGGGAAAATTTACTTTAATTTATATACAACAACGCGAAATCCAGCCGGATTGGAGATCTGCGAGAATGATACATAGTACATACATGTACGTACTGTAACTTGTAGATTGCTGTAAAGTATAGTTACGGTCACTAAGGTGTGCTGTTAACTGCTCAAGTCCTAACGTTAGGCCAGAATTCCACTCTTGAGCGGTAACCTGGAAGCACCATGGGTTGTTGAATTTCGTGCAGACAGGTAAGAAGATTACCAAGAACAGCAATCCAAAATTGCCCGTTAGCCAAGGTTGACTATAAGTGGATCATGTCGGTTAACTTTTGAAGGTTGTCATGTACCCAGACTACAGTCCTAATTTACGCGAGGCCTAAACTGTTACTGTTATCGTCAACATAGCCTAGCCTGTGTTACTAGTGCTTGTGTTATACTATAGTTAGGTTCCCACTCCTACTGTCCTAGGCCTAACTTCCTAAGTAACACCATACCCCATAGCTTCATGGTAACACTGACTACTGTTAAGTTTTTCTTAAATTTGCATTAAACCAAGTTCTGTAGCCTAATTTAATGATAACATTAGGCCTAAGCCATATTAATATTATTTGTAAACAAAGATTCACTCTGGTTTAAAACTGTTTGTTCAGCCTGTTGGGCATAAACTTCCGTAGCTTAGAAGTGGCCAGGTTGTAAAGTTTGTTGTGCACAGAGGATTTATTCTCCCCCCTGCAAAGATTTCAGCATTATTGCACAAAGGATGAAGATTCCCCACGCACTTTGCAAGCTTTCCAATCTGGAGATGCATTTAACCTATGTTAGGCTGTAGCCTAGAAAACTTCAGAGACACGTTGGCAGGCATCAAAGGTCAATCGTTACGCTTGGCCCCTATGTTGCTACTTGGCAGCCTCAGTTTGTTAGATCATTTTGTGTTGGCTTAGGCTATTGTGTAACCATGGAATTAGGCTTTGGACTTGGGCTAACATGTCTGGTATTCGTTTATGTTGTGGAATATGGGCCTATGGCATGGATACAGTCACTTTCTGCCACAAGTAGTTTCTGTCCTCGTAAAAAGGGTCCTACTTAGTACTACTATGAATGATTCCCAGATAACCACAGTCTTGGCTAGGTCTAGGCTGCATCAGTGCAAAAACACAGCAAATAACCATGTTGACTCATTGTAAGTGGTACTTTGCAAATGAAGGCACTAAATAGCCATACTTGTCGTACATTCTGTTGGTATTGTTTTAACAATGTGGGATGCACATAGCTAGTCATAAAAATACCAAGCAACTATACAACTTGCTGATCGACAAGTACTGTAAACTAAACATGAATTATGGGGACTGCCACTTACAACTCCATACACCTACTGATTCTTTTTGACTTCTGGATAATTCATTTTCTTGTATTTTCATTATAAGTTTATTTATCTGGTTTCCTTAATACTGAAGCACAGCACAAAATGTGTAAGTTGTAAGCAAATACTTTTTACCCCAGGTTTTCTGAGGTAGAAAGCAGAGGGCACAGAATACCGGGGCTGAAAAAAAATTGAACCTTAACAGGTCTAACTCTACAGTGTTGCTGTTAGGTTAGCATTTAGCTACTGTCCAGCAGGTTGATCTTTTTTTTTGAAATGCATAATGAGCAGGAGTCCTGGCTTGAAAGCTGTATTGGCTGTAGGCCTCTAAAGTTACAACAAATGAAATGTAAGTGCCAACTAGATATACTTCAAATTTGTAGTGAAGGCTTGTAAGGAGTGCCCAACGAGGTCAATGGTGATGGGTGTATGGAAAAGATGAAAACATCATTGTTTTTCTTTTTTATGTATAACTGCATAGCTGTATATTTTGATTTGTTGTAAGAAGTTTTTTTTACACAATCATGTTTGTGTTTTCCTTCATGCCAAGTATTGTTAGAAATGAACTGTGAGGTGTTCGTCACCGAGGTGGTTACGTTAATCAGTGAATTGCTTCATCCACCTCAGAGCTCAGTGCTGGATGAAAGTAGAACCAACCAGGTTGCAAGATGTCTGATGAAGAGTATGAGCTGGAGGAGATGGATGCCCTGACTGCATTCCTGGATGAAGAAGCAGAAAGGAATCCCTATGATCATGAGGATGAAGATCCCAGAAATAAGAGCGCATCTGCACCGAAGGAAGAGATTCCAGAGGGTGAACATGCAGATGGACACAGAGTGGAAGGAGGAGTGAAAGAAGTAGATCACGAAGAAGAACAGTATGCTGATGAAAGAAAGAGCAGAGAAGAATTAATCGGTACTAGTATAAGATATCTGCCCTGTCTTACACTTTTGTCTGCACCTTTTTTTAAGACAATAGGAAGATGCATTGTGTGTACTGTTTGTCTGTGACTGTGACTGTGTGAATCCTTAATCGGCTTGTAGACAAAATTTGTCTAGATTTGAATTTGCTAGATACTGTGGCTCTCAGTGAGTAGATGGTTGCTGTCTAACTGTGGGAGAAACACCACACTATGAAAAATGCTCACATATTATTTAACTTTTTACAAAATGATCCCAGATTTGACCAGGATACTTCTTTTAACTAGCAAGTTTTGACCATTAAATGCTTTATTCAGACTTGTCTCTAAGCAATGGTTAGGAAATGTTGTCGTTGTTTCTGATTACATGTTTCTGGCTCATATTCTAGTATGAATCTGATGCTTGGGAAGGTTGGGGGTGAGGAAATTTAGGACAGACAGAGGTCACTTAGAAACTTCACCAGCCTTCAGTGTAGACAGTAGTGTACCGTTTGAATGAAAGTGATACTTTTGGTACAACTTTCCATGGATAGCTATATAGCGATTCAACGTGATTGTAGTGATGATAATGAAAGGGGAATGTGAGGAAACACTGACTGTTGACAGGAAATTGAGATCAAAGGTCATCTACATTAGTTGTCATTTAGTGACTGCATAGTAGGTTAAAGGTCAAAGGTATTCTATGAGTCTTGTAGTGTGAAGACTTTGTAAATTTACCAGTATTCAATGCATCATAGTTTATTCTTAGTAATCGCTATTTCACCCTCAGTGCACATATGTTATTGAATGCCATTGTTACAGCTATACATATCAATAACTTTAAAAAAATATTGTCATTTCCTACTTTTTCATTTTTGATGTCTGTGAGTGACATGTAAGCTCTACCATTGAGGTATTACCATGACCATGACAACCGACAAGCTTGTTTGACATGTAGGCGGTTGTGACTCTGGATTAACATGCATCCTTTCCATTGTCTCTCCTTAGAGGAGGTTCGGATGCTGAGGAGAGAACTGAAGAAACTGAAAGCAGAAAAGGAACAGAGAAGTCAGGGTTCACAGGAACTTTTCTCTCTGGCATTGTCAGGGTCATGTGATAGCCCCACTCTCACGAAGAACCTCCAAAAGAAACGTTCAAATGCTACCAGGAAAAAGCCAAATGCCCTATATGCAGAGCGAAAACAGTCGAATGAATCAAACGGTAATTATATGAGTCAATGGGAAAAGATGGCCACTTGGAAAAGATGGTGACCACAGTAAAGAAGTGACAAATTTATAACAAAATATTTTTCATACAAACAAACAATACACAAGCAATGCACAAACAAACCAAAAACAATCAAACAAATAATTTTTTGTTAAGAACAAAAAAAGACAAAACAATTTTACAACAAAAAAAGCTTGTAACAAACAAATAATAACAAAACATAATTTACAAAAAAACGTAACAAACTAGTGACAAATTAACAACTTTTACACCAGAAAAGTTGTTCACAGTAAACATGTAACACAAAACTATATCAGCACTTTCTTTTTCTCCTTTTTTGAAGCAACCATATGCCAAAGACAGTGCCTTTGTCTTATTTGTAGGGGTCCTTTCTAAATCACAATTCCCACTCAAAAATCCTTCCTCTACCTCATTTTCTGAGTCATGCTCTGGCTCGAAAGTCTAGTCAAATTAATAACCCTGCAAAGCATCTTAGGTCGAGAATCCTTCTTTTCAGAGAGTAGAGGGGACCGTGGCTGTATTGATATTGGAAGGAAAATCCACCCACATGGTCGGTGCAGGGATAACTCGGACCAATGTGGCAAGCTTAAGGATACGTGCGGGTTCTACTTACATGATCAACATGCAGTATGGGACAAATGTGTTCGCCCTGTGGTTGCGCACGGCGAGCGATTGTTATTGGTTGGTCGGTTGGTTGGTATTGGATGTATTGTTGATTGACAAGGCATCATGTGACATAGCTTTGTGCATTGCAAGACGAATATACCTGGATCATGTAGTCTGGACAGGATGTATATATTCATCCTATGCAGTTAGTTGGTTAAGTTTGCTGAAATCATCATCATGAATTGGGTAGAAGCCCTTAGTTTCAATTATAATGTGCACCCCTCCCCTTCCCTTGGGGGATAGTTTTCATTGCAAAGTTAGCAACAAGAAGTACTGAAACTTGTTTTAATGGTCATCATCGGCTGCACAGGTAGGTTTATCAAAAGTGTAGTTTACGATTGAGGGTATACTTACAGGAAAATATACTACTAGGTGTAGGATTAGGATGTAAACCATTTATTTTGGTATATCTTGGTCCTCATCAAGATTGCATGAAAAATAGAGTTCATAAAAGTAGTTTTGAGAGAAAATGATGCATGTTGTGTACTACTGTAGATGATCTTAATTTAAAAAAAAAAGCAGCTATGATTTCTTGCTAGGTCACTAACACTTAGGATTTCAATGAATCAATTTGTTTCTTTTAGTTCTGGTGGAAGGACTGTAACGAGTCTTCCAAAATGATGTTCAATTGTTTTTTAAAGTTGTTTTTGCTTATTGAGACATTCCTCACATTCTCTTCTACTAGAGAAAACCAAACAGATCATGCTGCAGAACAAAGCTATTGTCAACTCCATCAAGGAGAAAAAAGTGGACACAGAGGACAGAATAGACCGTATTTTAGATGGTAACTTCTTCCAAGATTTGTTTCTCAGTTCTAGAGAGATTTGTTTCTTTTTTTGCATGTCAAAGTATATCAACGATAGACTTAGTCAAAACCAGAACACTAGCACCGTTATGTCCTTTGAAATTGGTCTTTTGTTGCTGAAATCAATCTTTTGGTCATCTTTTACCTTCCTATACGTCCTTTGTATCTTCCCCACAGAGGTACAAGATTCAGTTACTGAGGACATTTCCAAAGGGACTGAGACAACCTCGAAAACATTCCACGAGATTTTTGGATCGTTAGAGAGTTCGGTAAAAGAATCCAAAGAAGAAAAGTCCAAAGGTGCAGTCAAGAGTGAGTTTACCATCACAGATTGAGTTGTGATGCCGGTCTGACAGTTGGTCTGATGAATTGATCTGATGGCATTGTTTGATGGTTGGTCTTACATGTGTTCTCATGGTCTGGTCCAACATGGTTTGATGGCTTTATCTGCTGATTGATCTGACAATTTTGACCTGGCATATTATCTGATGGTTTGATCTGATTTTTGGTCTGATGGTTTGGTTTGATTAGTCTGAGGTATGGTCTGATGGTTTGATCTGACATTTGGTCTGATCATCTGGTCTGACATGGTGTGATGGTTTCTTAACAAGGTGTGATCTTCTGGTCTTATGGTCTGGATATTGCCTGATAGGTTGACCAGACTTATAGTCTGATCGTCTGGTCTGATGTAGATATGATAGTTTGAGCTTTAGTGTGGTCTAATGATGAGTCTCACACTTTGGACTGATTTTATGACTGATTTGATTAAGTGAGACTAACGAAGAGAGTTTATCATTTTGCGGAAAAGAAAAAACAGTCACAGAAATCATAGTACAACATGGAAACACGATGAAATTGAGACGAAGTAGAAATTAGGTAAAAAATCTGAAGTGTCTAATGTATAGCAATGTTTGTGATTTTTGAAAGAATATCTTGTCAAGTGTGATCCAAGAACTTTGAACCCCAATGACAATGTAAACAATTGACACAATCTTCATGTTTGGTCAGATAACATGCATTACAGAACTCTAGCTTTGAAAATTTAAAAAAAAATTTCCAACACTGAAACAAATTCAGAAAACAGAAAACGGATATTGTCACTCACAAAAGTGTAAAATCTTGTCGTCTTTGACGATGACTTATGAATGAAAGAATGAATGAATGAATCAATGAATGAAGTTTCAATAGTATGGTAATTATTACCATTAATGGGCATAAGGTTTCTTCTTTGTGTGACAAAGGGGTGTTTTCATATTCCAGATCAGATTTATTTATGATCCCAGGTAGCTGTGACATTGTTGAATTGTCACATCAGGAGTGGGAATATGTAAAACCTGCAAATTAAACTTGGGGAAAAATGAACACTTGAAGGACATAGTTTTGCCAGCACTATGCATGAGAAATTTCATGAAAGTTTGCCTTTACCGGAAATTGTACATTCAGCATGTATTCGATGTCCATTATTCCAGAAGATGGTGAAAATACAGAGAAAGGTGCAATCCCTGCTGAGACCACAGAAGAAAAGACAAAATCCAAGACCTCATTTCTGGAAATGTTCGGTTCTCTGGCGAGTTCAGACGAGGAAACAGAATCGACGTCAAATGACAATCAAGAAAGAGAGAGTGAGTCATTTTCCTGAAAGATTCATGATCTGAAGTCCACGCTCATAGTGAATTGAATATTCTGTTGCATTGTAATCCTGGATGGGTGTGTCACCAATCCATGACCCCTCTCTCAGGTGTAAAAGGTGCAATGGTGATATTTCTCCATTGTTCTCTTTGATATTAAAATCAAACGAGCTCTTGTATCGTATAGAATGACTTGCCTTTCTTCGTTAAGAATGCCACATTTTATATCCATTTTCAGAAAACATTTTAAAACTTTCCTGTTCACGCTTACGAAAGATGGGAGCTCGTCTGAGCACCTTAGTGCAAGGTTTTGTCGCTTTATGAATGCTGTTAATTTAATTTATTTTGCTTGATGAAGGAAAAGAGACCTATGCATAACACAGAACTACTCCCGCATCCTCCTGTCTTTGATTTGCTTTAGATATCTATGGCAGTGTGCTATTTTTAAGTTGTTCTCTTTGTATATGATATGGGTTACTGGTGTAAGTGAAACTTCCTCGTATTTATGACCTGATGAGGAAGATCTTCCAAAAGAGTTTCAGTTTTCAAAAATGCTTGGAAGGATATTTTTGCCTTTGCTTGTTCATTTGTTTTAACAATTGCACAATTCTTCCAAACCTATAATGAGTTGTCAATATTGCAATCGTCACAGTAGATACCATCTTTCCGATAGGATAGCAGGTGATGCTGCAAAACATTCTCAATTTTATCACAGAAAATTGCTGTTTTTGCTATATATTTTTTTTTTTTGCTGTTGCTATTTCTTTACTTACTTTGACCTCTGACCCAAAACACTCCACTTTGTTTCATTCCTCCATCTCAGAGAAAGCCAAATCAATGAGAAACAGCCAGACAGAACAAGTTGAAGAAAAAATGTGTAATTTGGGTGGAAGCAGTAGCAGCTTCTACCAGACTACGAAAAAACGAGTAGCTCACACACCAAAACACTCACCACCCAAAGGCAGTCTATCAAACAGTAAAGGTAATGTTAGCCATCGTTTACATCTTTGTAAGAATGAGCTTTGTTATTTGAAATATCCATTCATTTGATGTTCTGTTATGTCTTTGTCATCTTTTATTCCACTGACCTCCATGCCAGAGGCATGGGGTGGGGGGGGGGAGAGGGAGGTGGGGGGATGATCAACTACCTAGCTCCAGTTTGGGTTACACTTTATTCAGTTGTTTGATATTGAAAACTCCCTCACAGCAATGGGTCCATTTGGTTGTTGAATCATCCAGAAATTGCTGTATCCTTAGCCTCTCTAAAAGCCACACATGTACAACCTCCAATTATCACATGAAAAGTTGACCCCATCTCCGATGTTTCGGTCTCGCTCTCTTAAGACATTTGTGTGTATTTGTTCCACCTTCAGATTCCCACGAAAGGGCAGTAATCTCATCTCGAACAGGGAAATCGTCCCGTCCACTCAGCACAGAAGAACCCTGGGAAGTTGAACATTACTCAAAAATTAGAATCAGGTAAGACCAGAGAATGTTTTGCTACATTTGGTAGTTTATATGTAGATGTGACAATCTTGTTATTGTTAATACACAAATGTGGAAAAGAGAAAATTTTTTGAAAGAACCACCTGTAACCATTCTTTGATCGTATCGTGATTGTGAACTGCCTGATTAGCACTTTTCTTTTAGCTGGCACTCTTAATTCCTTGCTGGCGGCAGCAGGAATCGGTGAACTGAAAATAAGATGTGTGTCTGCTTTTGTGTTTGGTTTTGTCTCAAGATCAAAAATTCCTTTAACTTCTGGGATGTTTGTGGCACTGACAGTATTTGAGTAAATTAGCACTATTGTTTTCCATGGATGTAAAAGGTTATCTGGGATTAATATACACCATACCTTATACCTGTCGTAAACACTGCATTTTCAAGAAGTGAACGTGAAGGTCTGAATTTCAAACTTCATATGTTGGTCGCCTTATGGTGCGTAGATGGTCCCTTGTGTCGTAGAGTTCTCAGGACAGTGGAGGACAGTATAGGCCAAAGTCAGAAAAGCTTCTAAACGCATTTATCTCCAGATGCGAAAATCGATAGAATACATTAACGTAATGTCCTGCGTGGAGATCAAACACCACATTTGTCTTCAACAGAGGTTTATGTCAGAAAACCTTCCAAAAACTCAGAATCTCGATATTCAACTTGGTATGAACATAATTTATCAAAGGGACATGTGACATCAAAATGAGTCAAAATCGTACGGTTGCCCTATCCTCAAACTGGTTCTTTAGACCACTGTCAGTGAGTGGGTGATTCCTCTTGTTTTCCAATGTGGGAATAATGACGTATGCATCTGCATGTATGTTTTGATTTGTCTCAAAATGAAAAATTCAATTTCAATTTGGGTGCATTTGTAAGCAGTATCTGAAAAACTCCACCACTGGCTTTCTATGATGTCAAAGGTCATCTGACGTCAATAGGCGACGTGGTGTTAAGCTGTAAAATGCATGTTCAGAAGAGAATGGGACTTGAAAGTGAAAGTGAAAGTTGCTTTAGCCAGTAGAAAGCAATTGATGAGTAGATGATTCCTATTGGTTTTCATAGACATTTCAAGGTCAAGAACCATCAAAGTTACAAAACCTTGTATCTCCCGTTATCTAAAATGTAAAACTTGTTTTAATTTTAAGACACAGAAGTGATGACTGTGTCACAAACTTAACATCTAATCAGTGCAAAATTTTCTGCTAAGGTGTCAAGGAATTGCAATTCTTTTGACTTTCTTGTTTTGTTTTAGATCAAGTTAGGATGGTAAAGTTGGTTTGGATACAGTGGACATTATAGACAGTCATGGATTTTACTTGATTAGAATAATATTGCAGACCACTCCAAACTACGTGTCACAAATGGAGAATATTCAATAATGACCATACAAGCCATTTTCCCATAAAAGTAACACCCACTTGGTCCACAAAGATATTGAAATAGTAATGCATTTTACGATAAATAATGTTCAAGAAAGCCTCATATACAGCAAGATGTAAAAGTTGTCCCTTGTTGTCCCTTGTTATCTTTTGTTTTTGTGCTACTTCTACATCATAGGCTCCGTCAGCTTATTCAAAAATTTTGGCATACAGTTTCAAACAATGTGTGTCTATACATGATGACTCAGAGCAGACTGAAAGTTTTTGACATGTAGTTTCATGTAACTATGGACTTTACGAGAATATTTTAAACATTGCCTGGCCTATTCGTTTAAATCTTAATATTTCCTAGTATTTAAAGGAAACCACATTTATTTCTTGCATGTTGGATTTGGAAGGTTCACATTTAGAGTGAAGTTTCATCATCACCGAAGGGGGTTAAATTCTATTGTTGTTTTTTCTTTTGTTGTCAGTAGTCAAGTTGTTTTTCTTTGTTTTTAGTAATCCAGTCGTTTCTATGAGTGCTCTGAAAGTTAAGATGCAGCAGAGGAAGATGCTGAGGCTCTCCATCTTGAAAAGACACATCAAAGGAGCAGATGTGGAGGGGGATTGGGTCACCATTGGAGTAATGATCTCAAAGAGTACACCAAAGACCAGCAAAACAGTGAGTAGTCTCAAGCCCACGTCACAAATGCATGATTCAAATAGTGACTCACCTGAACGGATGCAAAATGTCAACTTGGAAATTGATTCACCTTTTCAAGACCACCATGACTTAAAGGAAAATGTGATGCTATTCTATTCCAAAGGGCTAATTCTGATCGAATCAAATTACTCTAGTACGGCTGAAAGTTGAATTATGCATACGTGACATTGTCATGTGACCTAGTCATTAGTCCGGTTGAAAGTTGAATTATGCACATGACCTGGTGATTAGATCCGCTCAAGACCCTGTCACACAGTACCGTATCAGCTCGATGTACACCAGTGTAGTGTACGATTTTTCTTATTTTCATCTTTTAGCAAAATGAGCATTTAGGAACGTGTGACTGCAGGAACGAAGTTGCAACTGACATGTACATGACCTGAGTTTGTTATGACCAATTGGTCAGCATCACCAGTGGACACCACCAAAAAAAAAAAAATAGTAACAAAAAGATACAGGACTTACATTGTTTAAAACGAACATTTACTGGACATGAATTGAACTGTCTTCTATGAGTGACGTCTCTGTTACAATCCATTGCAAGTTTCGTGCATATGTATTATGTGCAGTTGTCCATACGTCAATGTGAAGTTACCCTTCCTTAAGGTATGTGCATGTAGTATCTACCACAGTGTTACCAGATATTTGTCATTGTGTAAGGCTACCCACTTCTCGTCATGTAGTTACCCTTCTTTGCTGTATGTTTATTTATCATCCATCACTGTGTTACTCACTTTTCGTTATGTTATGTGTAGTTACCTACCTCTGTGTGTAACTACCCTTTTTGTGTGTGTTTCAATAATCCTCTACATATTGTTTACAGCACAATATGTTATTCTTTCATGATGTCACATGTTTGTACACTCTGTCATGTAGGAGGAAATAGTCCTTGTGAGGCATTTCTTATTCTTATACACACTCCCAGTCTCCCAGTGCAAATATATTTTCAGGTTACTGAACGTCATCAAACATCGTCCAATGGGGTTTGCTTAATTTTGCCATTCCATTATTTTCACAGCAGTGGTAAACATCTGGCCAATTCTGATGTCCAATCTGATTATTGGTTGATCCCTAATGAAGAGAGAATTGAATGTGTTGTAAATTTTTGTGTGATGAGGAAATGATGAGGCATGATTGTAGTAACTCTAGAAACCATTCAAAGAAAGTATACTTGAAAATACTCTTAAAGAATTCTCCCTCCTCTGAAAAGCATCTTATTTTAAATGAAGCTTTTTGGTCCCTTGTGTCTGCAAAGGAACCTATGCAGTCAGGTTTGTGTGGGTGTGTGTGTGCATGTGTGTCTCTGACACTTGCTTGTGTATGCTCTAGATCAATAGGGAAAGTCGGATGAATGTCAAACTTGGTATGTAGACTCGCCATATTGAGAAGATGTGCCCTATTGTTTTTGGTGGCGGTCAAATGTTGTTGTGGGACACTGGGGGCAAAATTCTGTGTGTCTGTGACACTTGCTGTTGTTTCTTGTAAATTTTACAGTCATGAGTGAGTTGGTCCAATACATTATTTGCATCAGTTTTGACTTTACTCCTATATCTGATATTGTTTTGCAGGGAAAGCAGTTTTCAATTTGGAAGTTGAGCGATCTGTCAAGTAATTGTCCGGTAGTGGCCTTGTTTCTCTTCGGTAAATCTCACGAGGACCACTGGAAGACCACAGAGGGCAGTGTTGTTGGATTACTCAATGCTAAAGTCATGCCTCCTAAAGGTGTAAGTCAACAATGTAACTCTTAAATGCTTATATTTTATTGTCTTTGGGAAGGAGACTTACATTTTGAAAGCAAATGAAATGTTTTCACAAACCAAAACAATTTTGTTAATTTTTAATTGTCAATTTTCTGATCTTTTCTGATTTTTATGAACATCCCCGATGATTTTTTTTTCATCTTACAACTTTTATAAAAAGAACGAAATAAAACTGACATAAAAATGCACTTCTTTCATCTCACTTAGCACCTGGTGCACAGGAATGATTGCAATTAGAATTCCATGTTAAGTTTTGCAACTGAATCACATAGTCAAGGTGTCCAAATAAATGCTACCCAGAGCCGAAGTTTCACTAGCATGCATTTTACGTGTGACAAAATCAGCATGTATGCTTCACTTCAAATACTTTATTGCTATCTGTGTACAATGATAGATGGCGTTTTAGTGACATGCATAATGAAATGTTATATCACATTGTCACCATAAGGGTCTTGTAACGTGCGACAAAAAAAAGCTGTCTTCATTCAAAAGTTCCAGAGAGAAGAGACCCTGAATGAAAATCCGTTGGAATGGTGTTTATATCTATTACCATTTTTGAGATATGACTTTTCAAAGTTTGATAACAAATGCAGATATGATGACATGGACTGTTGCAGAGTGTTGGTTTTTCTTTTGTCAGGCCTACATAAATTGTCTCTTGATCACTGGGTTTTACAATAAGTGATATCAATACTTTTTAAAGAAGAAAGCAAAACCCACAGAGCAAATGGAAATTCTCCATTGTCCTTGAAATAAAGGTTAAGTAAACAAAGGAAAACATGAGACACATCATAGGAATCCATCTCTTGGCATCGCAAATTTGCATATAAAGCAAGCGTTTGCTCATGATGGAGGTTTAAGACAGGAATTTGCCTGTAAGATTGTCAATCTTTGATAGAATTTGTGGCTAGTTTCTTCATCTCCAATGATTAATACAGCCAATACTCCCAGATGTCATTTTCATGTCACACAACCATTAAAGTCGTATGCTAGTGGAAGCTCTATTCTCTGATACTCAACCGTGTGTTGACTGCAGGTCTGAATTTTTCACCCAGAGCAATCACTAAGAGTTATTTCTAAACTTACCATGGTGTATGTCAGTGAACAAAGGCCAAACCAAAAAGCATAGTAGTTAACTGAACTTTGAAACAAAGTATGTTCAAAAACTGCCTGCCTTAGACTGGATGAATACTGTACAACAATGTGTGGACAGCAAACCTTGAGTAAACAAACTCTGTAGTCATATTGAATTCATAACCCCCCTCCCCCCAGAATGTGTATAGCACCATGTTATAAAAAACTGTCTGCTTTGGAGCATAACATATTGTAAAGGACAACTTTCTTTTAAAAGGTGGCGCTCTTCTACAACTCTGCCAGCTCTATACTTTCAGCCCATGACACAGTATGAGACTTGTTTCGCTCTTTTTGTTTGATCTCTATGTTCTTTTGTCTGAAAGGGAAGTGGAGACAGGGTGATTAGAATCATGTGGTAATCGCATGTTGTCATAGCAGCATCTAGATATGCTAACCTTTTATCCAAATTAGTTTCTAAGTAAGTTTTAAGCAGAAGTTAGCACCAGGATTTAGTGGATTTGTTTGCAATTTGCCTACCTTCAAAACATAAACGTTGTGTTGGGTGGGCATCATTTTGTTACTTTCGACAAAAACTGAAAGGGAAAAAAAAATCTCAACTTAGTGCACTCCCAAAGGTTTTCATCCATGAAGTAATGATGTAATAAGTTAAAAAATCAAATATATTTATAAGTTTTATTATTATTTTTTATGTGGTAACATGTCAAAATGATGTAGTCTCAGAGGTATCACTCAAATTTGATTTTTAACAACTTTTGTCTTGCAGGGCTCTGAAGATATATCCCTCAGTGTTGATAACCCTCAGAAGTTGCTCGTTCTGGGTAAGTCAAAGGATCTAGGATGGTGCAAGGGATCAAAGAAGGATGGAGGGCGCTGTACCATGTTTGTGAATAAGTAAGTGTACAATTCTTGGGTCATGTTACCCCTTTCTATGAGGTTCTGTTACTATTTCATCACTGATAAAAGTTGGTCATTGTCATTTCAAACGCTGACTTTTTTTTTTCTCTTCTTTTAATTTAGAGCGGAATGTGAGTGGTGCGATTACCACATCCAGACCCAGTACAAGAAGCAGTGTTCAAAACGTACCGATTTGAATACTAGGTAATTATGCATTGTGTGAATTGACTGTCGGTGCATTTCACGGGTTGTGTAAATATAAAATGAGGAATGAGTAAGGGATGAACTACACATCTCGTGCTCACAACTCAGTCATTGGCCTAGACAAATAGATCTGTCCAAAGCCTCACTATAGTATAGAAGTGAACTGTTAGTTCTCCACATTTACCCAAATTTGAAATGTAAAGCAACCCCATTCATGTTTAGTCTTATGTGACATGTTCCACACAGTCAATGTGACATATCTGTTGGTTCCTGTCACTGTAGACAAATTAAATTACCATGCATGGGACAAGTTGGAACATCAAGGGTTGGTGACAGGTTGGAATTTAACACACCATTTCACAATTGGAGTACTTCTTTCCCTTGAGTTTAATTTCAGCTTGTTGACAAATGCAATATTGAACCTCGATCAGGACAGCGCAGTTTCGGTCCCTGCATCTATGACACTGACCAGGCTCCTGGAGTCATTGCACATTGAAGTGGTGGTACGAGAGCTGCACATAGAGGTTCAGCCATTTAAAGCATGCTTTTTTCCAAAAATCACCTTACTTTAATTTCTCCAGCTGGTTGTAGGTAAATAAACACCTGTCACTCCTCTGAATGAAATATTAAGTGAAAGAAAGCATGGACCATGTTATGAAATGAGTAGATTACTTGGAATGATATGGTCATTGATGTATTCTGCGACTCACTCAAACCACTAAATTGCAAATGTTGAAAAATTCTGATATACTTGTTGGACGAGATCAGAGACCGTTTTGTAACTTTGGGAGAAAGAGGTGTAGGGGTGGAGAGACAATACCTTGGGAACACGGCTTCTATTAGCTAACATAGTAATCGTCCCATTGCGAATTGGGAGAAATAGAAGGCTAGCAATCATAACATCTTGCAATGTCAGGATGATGTGTGCATATGTGTGTGTGTGTGACAGTGTGCTTGTTTAACAACAACTTGATGATATGTACCATATTTGCAAACATGTTTATGGTTTCTAAATATTTGTCTTACAGCTTCTCTGGATTAAACCCTACGACTGCGCTGAAAAAAGCCACACAGAATTTTATTTACGAAGGCAGGATGTACAATCCCACAGAGTAAGAGAGATGTTCAGATGTATTGATAGATATGCATGCATGCATTTTTAGAGAGAAAAAGTCAAGTACTTGACTTTGTTATGTGGAAACTTTCTGACCAGTTGTCACAACAAACAACATCTTGAGATTATCAGATTCAGCTGAAAAGGACTATCAACACTTCAGCATAGTGCCTGACAGTCAGTAACAGTTGACACACTTTAGTCTATCCAACTCTGCCAATGTAAACACAAAGCTTTTGCTCCATTAAATGCATCAGGTAAGTATACTCAAACTGGATTTACCCTGAAAATACTTGAACTACCCCATCTCTGCAAACATCAATACATGGCTGCCACCTTAGAGCATGCTCATTTACTTAAAATAGATTTGTGTATACAGCAATGATTTTTAGGAGCCATGTTTAGCCTAAACCATGCAAATATCAATGTCAATATATACAAACGTCTAAAGGCTCATGCACCTACAATATCCAGACTGTCGGATCTGTTGACAATACACGCTGGATACTTGTAGCCTAACCAACCACACAAACTTGAGTCATACAGTATTCTATCTACAATCTTGTTTGGTTCTGTTCAATTTGGAGATGCTTACAGTGAAATGTGCAGTATTGGGGTAGGATTAAATGTCCAATGATGTACATCAGGAAGTGCATTAAAGTCAGTTACCTCTGATGTTTTGAACTTTCAAACAAAAAATTGGAATATTATATGTTTCATCAGATGTGATGTTACAATAACCTAACCCAATAGCTGAAGTGTATGAAACACATTCTGCAGATATCTTCATCATTAAATCTTTAATGTGCAACATGGAGTGCAGAAAGTAGATAGTACTATATCTGTCAATGTTATAACTGAAACGCTCAGTATGGATTGTCTTATTGTCTAGGAACCATTCGCAGCAAATGTTGTTTGTGTCTTATGTAAAGCAATTTGAATGAGATAGGTGGCAACTAACATCGTCTTAAATGGATTGTGTTTGTTTAATACCATTCACTGCATCTGTGAGCTACCCTGTTAATATTTCCTTTCTTCAGTTAAGGTAGCACCCTTGTATCCTGAAAAGTAGATTGACCTATGTTTAACTACAAACAGAGCACAAAACTTAACTGATCACCTAACTGATCAGAACAAATATTGCCATGGCAACCTTGTCCTAGAGAGATATCCCTTGCTTCAAATTCTCTTTTGGCATTTATATTATTCATGCAAGCACCTACTGTAGCAGACCTATTTACACTTGGGCAACCAACCCTCTCAAATACATGTTGGCTTTTCCTAGCAGGTTGTCACCACAGAGATATGTTGTCTACTTCCATTAATCGACACTTAATTGTTTGTGTATTGTATATTCATGGTTGCCATTTCATGTCTTGACTATGCTGCATTCACTCACAGTTTTTCAGTCATGTGTTTTTTTAACAGCTACTGATATTACAAGTAAGTGATTGTGATTATTAAGTGTGTGTAAAATTACTTCATGAAATCTTTCAGAACATTGCGCTTCAAAGTCATCCATATACAGGCAAGGTTTTCCGATCTTAAAGTTGCACAAACCTCACTTGATCTCACAATGCACTCATGATTGTTTAATGTTATTAAACCTATGTTAGGCCACACAGTCCACAGTTTTGAACAAAAAAAAAACAAAGAACAAAGTGCTGTTAGGTCAGTAATTGACAAATGATCTAATGTCTTCCCTAGTTGGACCTGCAGTCTTGGTCAAAATGGTTGGGACACTTTGCCGTATGTTGCAATTATTGTACTCAATTTTAGTCGGGAGCATATAACATGAAACCACGTGCCCCTTACCGACGTTGTGCTATAGGAGTGAATGTATACTGTGAACAGTAATCCAATAGCCAACATTGAAAGGGGGAGTGGGGTGTCCCAAGGTATTTGGTCCAAGATTGTAGCTACAAGCCTCAAAACTGGCCTGTTCACACAAGGGTGGAGTAAAGCGTAACAAGTGCACCGAAAGGTGCAAAACCTGTGTCCAGTATCAAGTGGACGTGACCATCTCGCTGTTGGGTACACTTCGTGCAGAGAGAAAAGTTCAGTCCACGTCTCTGTATGATGTAATCATTGAAGTGTATGGTTATGATGTACATTGGGTATTGATAAATGTGCAATATGAGATATTACACAAAGAGAGATGAAAACATTTCCACCACATTTAAAGTAAATCAGCCAAGGGAGAAGCCCTTACCAATTTGATCCAGTACAAAAGTGACAAATGTAAGGAAGTATTTTTGTGTTTGATAATTTTTACTTATTAACAGAATGTCTATTCCGATTTCCCATCCCCCCACACTACCAGTCATTTCATCACTCAATGCATCTCACAACATCTTAGGCTTTGATTGTTCTACCATCTCTTGAATAAGTATGAGAACATTTGAGCAATTTTGTTTCTCTCTTTACAATTTACCTCAGGAGGATAAAACCGGCCAAAAACCCAAACAAGAACATCACCATGAAGAAACTGCATCTAAAGTACAGGGATGAAATCAAAGAAGAGCTGAAACCAAAGTGTGTGACTTTACTTGGCAAGGACAAACTAGAAGATGATACATTGGTCAAGGTATCTGGATCAACCAAAGAATTGTAAGTGTTATAGGTGGTGCTCCCACCAGTGAAGGGCCACCAAATATTTTGCAGATTTTTCCATGTTAGTCGGTGCTGTGGCCGAGGATATGAACATGGATGCAGTTGAAGCAATGATGCAATTAGCAACTGGAATGTTTGGTTAACCATTCCAGGCCAGATCACAATAAGATCATCTTCCATTTCAAGGTTTTCCCATCTGACGGAACTAATCTTGAGAAGAAAAGATACCAAATTTGATCTAAAATTGTTAAGTTGATAGCCCCCTGACATGAAGGTATTTTATATAATGCACAGCCCTTCTCCACGCTTGTGTGGTCGCTTACTGTCGTAGAATAGTTGCCTATCAAGACTTGAGTGATTATTATTACTTATTGATTATGACATCACAGTAATAAAATGGCAGACTAATTAAGTCACATTAACTGATGTGGTGTATGTGGGATGTAATGGAACCAGGAAGTTATAGATGTTGTTTATATTCAAGATTGACATCCGTTGAGTTTTAACAGTGGTTTTAAATGAAGTTATTAACAATAGTTTCAACAATAGTTTCAACAATGGTTTCAACAATGGTTTTTGAAGTAGATTAAAAGTAGTTTTGAAGTAGTCCTTACCACACTGCAAAAGAGTTACTGGTAAATTTCAAGGTGCAAAGGTTCCTTCAAATTCCCAGAATGTTGATTGAAGAGGAACTGTAGTGGGTGTTCTAATTTCAACCTTCACTTAGCGCACATTTATTTACAAACAGCCAAGAAAGCAATGGTGTTATTTTCATTATTACTTCTTTCCAATTATCACTTCAAAGTTCCTGCCGTTTTTGTATTGCCATTTTTGGAAATGTATGACGCATCACATGCACCCGCAATGCTACATGACTTGTAAAGGTGCATGTGTGACGTCACAATTCAAGTAATTTCACAACAGAATGGTGACCTGCGGGTGAATAAAAAGTATATGCTTAAATATTTCACATTTTTTTAGACGTGAATTTATTGTATAACCGAATGTTGTCTCCTTGTTTGAGAAACTATATTTGAAGTACCAGGACTGTTTGGAAGGCTCTGCAACAAGTTTCTTTTAAAGTTGGAATTGGGAACCTAATTTTTCCCACCCAATATACTTTTGATGAGATATGAGAATCAATTCCATTACAATCTTTGAGTTTTATTGAATCTTAATTCAAGGTCTCACAACAACAGTGTTCATCAGATATTACGGTCATAACTTGGACATGTCGTAGCATAGTCTCTTCAACTATGTTCAAAATGGTAGCAACATTTCAGCAGACTGCCCTCATTTATGATTTTTTTTCCCCTTTTGAGATAGTACTTATGTTCTGATATTCAATTTCATTTCCAGTCACTCATTACTCAGTCAGCCATCTTCAGGATCTCAGAATTTCATCAGACATATGGTGGATGCAGAGAAGGGTCAGTATATCTGTTTACCTCATGTACACTCCTGAAAGAGTCATGTTACCGACGCTAATGTACCCAAAAGCGGAATGTCTAACAACCAATCACAAGAGATGTATTAAAAAGAGCTTTACCTGCAAGTACGGCATGTAGCATGTATACACTGTTATATATTGGTACAATGCCATGAACCTATGCTGAGTCATACTCGCATGTAGTTAAACTTAAAGCTTGTGTGACATGCTTACAGGAAATAGCACCCTTCATCCAGAAGTTACAAAGTAAGCCCTGTGTGAAAATGCATTGAAATTTTGTTTTATGTCGTTTACTGTTTTTGAGATATGACATTTCAAAGTTTGAGAAAATGCAAAACAGATGACTTGGAGTGTTGCACAGTGTCAGTATTTCTTTTGTTAAGCCTATGTATTTTGCCTCTTAATTACTTAATTACTGAGTTTCACATTGGTAAGTGATATGGACATTTTTGAAGAAGAAGATCATGCCTCCAAAATAAAACCCTCTGGGCATATAAAATTCTCAAATGTCCTTGAAATAAAGGTTACATAAACAAAGGATTAACAAAAGACATATCATAGAGGTCCATCTCTTAAAGTCACAAATTTGCATACCTAGCCAATGTTTATTCATGATACAGCTGTGAGACACTAATTTTCTTGTAAATTAGTCAATCTTTGATGGAGTTCGTACCTACTTTTAATATTTTCAATGCTCAATGCACCCAATACTCCATAGTGTCATTTTCATGTCACATGACCTTTAACGTGTAGTGGTATTGTCATGTGAGTATATGATAAGTGTACTACTTGCAGGGGTTTGGTCATTTAATCTTGTCATGAGCTTTATTTTTTGTAGCTTCATGCTTTTGAGCTGCTCATAAACAGTGTCTGGTTACATCCTCCAGTGATGCTAACAGTAAGTCTGAGCTCTGCGCTTTTGTCTTAATAGTACAAGTTCCAAGTTTAATGTTATTCAGTCCCAAAAGTGAAATTCTATGCTCCCAGTAAGGTCATAAAGTACAAGTACTGCAAGAGGTTTACAAAAAATGAGAAGAAATATAAATAGGCGAATCTTTTCAAACAAAGAATGCAAATACATAACAGGTTAGCAAAACTAAAATGGCAAGGAGGATAGTGATAATATAAAAGATGATGGGAAAAAAAAGATACTGTATACTTAAAGTTACATGATATA
Organism: Stichopus chloronotus; assembly: GCA_021234535.1. Lineage (NCBI taxonomy): Eukaryota > Metazoa > Echinodermata > Holothuroidea > Aspidochirotida > Stichopodidae > Stichopus > Stichopus chloronotus. Next base: position 32,148,561 of record CM037830.1, read on the forward strand.
ATACAGTATGAGGCCCAAAATATTAGAAGAACGAAGTAAAAATTAGTAGGATTAACAATTAAAACGATCTTTGAAGAGTTTAATACCCCCGGGAAAAAAAGATTTATTTCCGTTTGTAGCAGCGTAAGGGAATTGTGGCACTGTTTATATCAGCAGACAGGATGTCGGCTGATATTATCAAGAACAGCAGTGGCAATTGATTTTCAATGTAACATTGCATGACGAGGAAATTGTGAACTGATCGTTCCCTAAAATGTGGCTCGCTTGTCTAATAATTGAGTCAGTGCGTTTCTTATCTGTCACGTCCACATTCTCACTCCAACAAAGAATTCCATGGAGCCAAACGCTGCATATCCGTGAGTGAATGAAAGGGTCAAAATGTTGAGTCTGTTGTGTGCCTGTAAAGTGATAATATCCCTGTATTATACGTGCCAAGGAATGGAATCTTGCAGAAAAGATTTGGCAGCCATTTTATGAAAAGTACATAGCATATCAGTTCGGACCTTTGAGCACATCCCTACCTACTACCTTAATGATGTTTCTGGCAACACCAGTGCATTTTATCTGAGATCTATGAATCAGTGTTTACTATTCGATGATTTATCTTTCAACACCAGAATCACCAATCACAGCCTGAAATTGTTCAAACAATCATTTACAGTAGAAGATGGTGGTATCTGATTCAGTCATGTTTGCTTTGAGTCAGATTTACCTCGAGTTTCATTATGGGATAAGGAAGAAATGTTAAAATGACCTAAAAGGAAAGTGAATTTATGAGAGTGTGACTGAATTGATGTTAACCACATCCTGTTGTGAATGGAGAGATAAGCAATTGGCGAAAAAGTTCAACTCTTCCTTAAACAACTAGGTGTAGTCACGATCAGGGACAAAATATTGAGGTACTGTATGAAAAGTACATTGTGAAATATTTTTGTCTTGTTCTTGCATATACAGTAATGTGTATCCTTTGTAATTGCTTTTTATGACATCCACCTTCTACCCCTCCAAGTTTATATTTAGAATGTAGTGTTCCCATGACAACCAGAGTATATAAATTACAGTCATTCTGAGATTCTTGTTGTGTATAGCATGTATCAATCTCATCAATGACTGTTTTCAAAATCTTCATCTCAAAACATGTGTGTGATGAGTAATGGAAGATGCATCATTTGAAAATTTGGGTGAACAAATAACTTGAATTTCTATGCAAATCCATAAGAAACTCCTTGAAAAGAAGGCTGCTGTTCTTCCATATTTTGAATAATCTATCATTTTGTGTCCACAAATATTGGATATGAAACTGTGATTTTTTTTTCTCTAAAAGAAATGCCCTATTTCACTTTAAGACCTTTATAGAATGTTTTACCTTTTTCCCCTCACCAAGCTTGTGTTAAGAATGTAGATTGCCATGACAACCAGGACAAAAAGACTACCTACAGTCATTCTGAGATGTTTTTGAGTGTATCCCTTGGTAAAGCATTTCATTACATACCCCACCCAAGCCTCCCCCCTTCAGGGTCTCACCCAAGGATGTATTAAGTATGTATATCACCATGACAACCAGGGAACAAACCTGCATTCATTCTTCGATGCTCTTGTGTGTATCCATTGCAAAGGTCTTTGTAGCATCTTTCTTCCACCCTAGAATTCCCCCCAGACCCAGAGTAGATACAGTCATTCAGAGATGCTCTTGTAGCAGATAATTTATATCCCTTGTAAGGGCCTTTGATAGCGTCTTCCCTCCAACTTCTCTCAACCAGTGCATCATCTCCAGAGCATGCATCTCGGACCACCAGTGTAGGCACTTACAATCATTCTCTGAGATGCTCTTATCCTCTGTCGATCATTGGCGTTGCTAACCGACAGTTCTCACGTTGTCTCCTTTACAGCCCAGAACACCGTCCCGGTAGCAGCTGCGGATCTGCTGAAGGACCATCGGAAAAAGGTCTTGTCGTTGATAAAATCACGAAAGATGGAGAAGGATGTCACTGCTGCAAAGGAGGGAAACAAAGAGAATAGCCCCGAACTCATGCGACAAGGTGATAGAAAAGAGAAGGAAAAACGAGAAAAGAGCAGACAAGACATGATACTAGACAGACTAAAGCAAGGTGTAAAATCAGCCCAGACACGGGAGAGTGTCAGAGATGTCGAGGGGCCGGTCCTAGGACTGAATCTTAAACCAGGTGAAGATGTCGACCTGAGTGAGGACATCAGCATTGTCAGGTCCAAGAGATCTCACAGGATGACACGAGAGGAGCTTGCAAAAGCGAAGGCGAGGGCGCTGGTGAAAAGAAAGGGACAGTTTGAGAAACCAGATCCAAACAGGACAAAGAAGCCTTTAGACGAGAGGACTTTGAAAGAAATAAAGACGAGAACGGAACATAATCTTAAATCATTGTCAGACGGTGAGAAACAATTTCCTGAGTCCTCTGACCAATTTTTGGTTCCTTGCATCAGCTAAGGTGCCTACGCAGTCAGGTTGGTGTGTGTGAATGTGTGTGTGTCACTTGTGCAGGTATGCTCTAACTCTATAGGGGAAAGTCGGATGACAGTGAAACCTGGTATGTATGCATGTTTACCATATTGAGAAGGTGTGATTTATTGTAAAACTCCAAAAACCTTGTTAACAGAATATCTCAAGTAATAAAGCTTGGACAAAGTTAATACTTGGTATGTGGCTGAATTATGGTAGTGGTGCCTTTGGGGCATTACAGATTTTGGGGTTGAAGGTCTAAATGGGACATATGGACCATTTATGAAATCATGCTAAAAGCCTCTTCTCTTGGAGAGTGCATGTTATTAAGTGAAAATTGTGTCACATTACTCCTATGGTAGTGGCTCCTTCAGGTTGTCCAGGATTATTGGTCCTATATGGGGCCACGTGGACCATTGATGAACTCATGTTTTTCTGCATATTTTGCTCACAATGTGAAAAGTTTATCAAATTAGCACTGTGGCTTAGTAGAACCTGGGGTGTTCAAGACTTTTGGGTCCAAGGTCCAAGTGAGCCATATGGGCCATTTTATGAAATCATGCAAAATACTCTTCTTCTATGAACTGTGTGGTATTAAGTTGAAATTGTGTCATGTTACTACTATGGTAGTGGTTCTTTCAGGTTGTTCAGGATTATTTTTCCTACATGGGCCATATGTATAGACCATTTCATGATATCATGCAAAGTGTTTCTTTTTCTGCATATATTACTTTACCATGTGAAAGGTCTGTCAAATTCGCACTGTGGTAGTGGAACCATCTGCAGTGTTCAACGTTTGTGGTCCAACTTCAAAATGGGCCATATGGGTCATAAATTATTACACCATACAAAGTGATTTTTTTTTTTACAAATTATATGTTACAATGTTGAGGGTTTTTCTTATTAATACTATTAATACTACGGTAGTCAATACTTATGGCTGATCAGCATTCTTAGGGACAAAAGGGGCTATATATACTGCCATTCATTTGTTTGTATTATGTATAGCATGCTGCTGAATGGGTATTATTCAGCTCTTGTAAGAGGTACATTGTCTTACAATATAGTTAATCAATATTGGGATGTATTGTCTATATTTAGAATAAGACAAGCCATCTGTATTCCTATCAATCACCTTCTGCCTCTGGGGTCAGTCAGTCAGGTCAGAGAGTGCTGGGCAGCTCGCAATTTGGACATTAACTCTCTGTTTGAAAATATAGGTCAACAGGGGGGGAGAGGCAGGTTCCAATTGATGGTCGTTAACATTCCAATTGGTTTTAGTTGAGACTATTTCTGCAATAGCCCGCAATTCCTTATTTTTTCAGCATTTTGATAAAGGACATTGCATGCTGCATTCTAGTTCAGATAAGTATGGTAGTGGAGTACATTTGGCTGATCCATGGTTAAGACTAAAGGACTACAGTTAAGAATCATCACGCAACGAACCACAGAGCCCATCAGAGTCTTGTTCTCCAGTTTCCAGCTGCAAAGACCCATATATCAGATGTTTGGGAGTGTCTGTTTCAATCTGTAACTGGCTATTTTATGACATGAGCTTACAGATGCAAAAGCCCTTAAGCCCTCTTCCCCAACCTCGCAGGCATAAGTCAGGGAAGTGTAATTTGTGATGGTCAATATTCTCTGATTTCAATGTTCTGTGGTTTCTCCCTTGGTATTTGCAACCTGCTTCTACCTAGCAGTAAACCTTCTGCCTAGCAGTAAGCAAGGAGGTTCTACAAGGACCTCCTTGCAGTAGGTAATCCTTGCTATTCTCACTACTCGCTTGAGTGCACACAGATAAAGCTGGGATTGTGTTGACAGGAGATAATTTGTGGTCAGTTCCTTAGTAGATTTCACTCTGTAGGGATATAAGGAAATATTGTGGTCATACAGGCAAATTATCACAAGAGGGGGCTTGATATTTTTTTGTCTGTTGCTGCCTCAGGAGATTTAAAACTATTCAGAATAACTTACAACATACTGAAACAAATTAAGTGTATCTGTAGAAAAGGAGTGTAGTAAAATGAGAGGTCCATGGTTCAGGGGCTACTCTACATGATGCTTCCTCATTCCAGAAAGTGCATGTTTCAAGTGAATGTATTGATTACTCACTTTTGTAACATGTCCTCAAAGCAGTGTTAATTTACATATATCCACCTCAGCCAATCCCCACTCCATGCTCGCAGGGCTGTCTGTTGCCAAGACAAATTGTACATTCTTTAATTAGAACAGGTACCCCGACTCAAACAGACTACATCACTGACATCCATTGAATGACTGTCACGATATTTGCTTGGCTACTTTGGAAAGAGGAATCTCCCAGTAACCCTTGAGTAAATCAAATTTACTAATGAAGTGGGATTGACCGATTTTGTCCATGCAATCAGCCATTCTAGAAATGGGACTGCTGTCGGACTTTGTCGCGGCATTAAGTTTCCTATAATCGGTGCAAACCTCAAAGATTTGTCACGCTTAGGCACTAGTACACACGGGGAGCTCTGACATGTTGTGCAAGATTCAAGATGTTATCAGTTATATCCACCTTAAGGACTACCTGTCACTCCAGGAAGTGGTTTGCATGTAGGTTTTGATACCCTCCGGCCAAAATAGGCTCCCTTATCGCCATTTGAAGAGAAAGTGTTTCAGACTGGTTTCTTTAATAACAAAACATTGTGAATCTGGTATAAACCAAGACTGATTCTAAAGGTAACAGTATGAGAACAGTGCTAGAAAGAGAGCAAGTTTATAGCTGAAACGGCTCAATGTACTCATCACTTCAATCCCTGGTAATACTGGGTAAACACTGTTTTGGTAGGTATTTCAAATTGATAGATATTTCATTAGTTACACACACACACATAACATCTTCCTTTTACAGTAAAGCTTCATAATGAACTATGATTTCAATATTAGTTTGCAACACAATAAAGTTATTGGTAACGTGAATTTTCTATGTAACTTTCATCAAAAATCATATTTACTTCTGCAACATTTTGTTCAGTCCTGCTCATACAGTGAATGAAAAGTGTTTGCCCGAGTAAAAATTGCATGTTGTTTAAAAGCGATTCTCAATGAATGTAAATGAGGCTATGAATGCATTAACACAAAAAGAGATGAAAGATGGTAGTTGAGTTGCATTTTTCTTTTTTTTTTATAAAATTTTTTTGTTTTGAAAATGTGTGATAATTGCATGTAACGGTGTCCCATTGAAGGTAGTTTTACTGCTTTCTTAGCCATGCAACTTAAGTAGTTGGTCGTGATTTTTATGCCTCACTTTGTCTTATCACAGTAACCATGGTGATACTCATCATATTCTGTCATGATACTTAATTTTACCCTGATGTTATCTCAGAAATGGTGGTGATGTGTGTCAAGTTTCAAATTTATTTTTTTAAAATCCACATACAAAGAGTTTTGTACATATAATAGCAGTCTGTTAAATCAACATGCAAATATGGAGAATGTATAACAAAAGCACAGAAAATTAACATAAAATATAACATAAGAGCAAAGATTCTAGGGATGTTTAAGATAGGACACTCGTGCCTGAAAGTGTAACGGGAAGCACAGTTCCATTGGAAAGGACGCCATGATTCGTCCGTTAGGTAAAACTTTCTCCTGCTGTACACTTAATGGCAAACAAATTGAAGGTGTTACAAATTACAGTAACACACCTATTGGAACCTTGCATATCTCTTTATTAGTTTCCAAATAACAAAAAAAGTCAATGTGAATTGTTCAAGAGAAATTATTCATTATTCATGTAGTTATTCTCCTATAGATTGCATATGACATTTACTTAGTTTACCTACCCACTGAGTAATGGCTCAATTCCCATTGGGCGTTAAATATGACAACACTTCTGTTACATCATCTCGTGTGCAAAACTGAGTGAGTGTCCTATCTTCCCCACTTTCTAGATTCGGATGGCTAATTAGATTTTGATAGGCTGGATGTAAGATGGAAGTTATGCCTTTTCACTTCTTGTTTCTTCTGATATTATTTCAGTAACCATGTGAGAAACTCTAGACCACCAAGGCCACTGGTACATACTAGTAATTCAGTCATTTCCGTCCATGCCATAAGTTTACGTTAACTTTGCGTTGGAGATTCGTTTGTCACGGTGTAACGGTTCCTTTGTTGAGTTATCAGCACATGAATAATTGATCAATGAATCAACTATCACACGTCAGGTGTCACATTGTAGCTAAGACATTTCAGAAAATGACATGAGTATTCTTGAATTGGCAAGCTTTGAAACTTCACAGAGTTTTGCACATACATTTTTAGGTAAAAATGCCATGTCCATTTCACGTCACGGTATAACGGAACTGCCCTTATGTCTTTTACTTATTGTTATTCTGATAGAAATTCCTGACCTTCCACTCCCATTCATTCCTGTGGGAATTTCTAATTGGAATGCATGCCTTCCTTTATATTGTTATGTAATTATCTAGTAATGATGGTAATATTAATCAAGGTATTCCCTACTTCAAATTACTCTGATCTCAGTAATTGTGGTGAAGTTTATCAAGTTTTTGAGTACTCCATCTTACTTTTTAATTATCATATATATCCTTGTTCAGAGAAAGAGGAAGAAGAGCAGCCAGCAAAGAAGAGGCAGAAGTTGTTCTTGGGAGAAGTAATTGATATTGATTGCGAGGAGATTCAGGCAATCTTGTCAGGATCATCTATATATGAGAGCGAGGTAAGGCTAAGAGAAAAAGAACTCTCCATGTCGAAACAGCTTTGTCTCCCTTGAACTAAACTAGTGTGATGTGACCTCTTGAGATGTTCAACAAGTTGTTTCTGAAGATTCCACAAAACTTGATACTTCTACTGCAAGTAAATCTTGCATAATTTTTGCTGAAAAAAAAAACAAAACAAACTTGTTCACCCAAATTTATGGCTGCTGTTTAATTTACCTAAGGATGATTTTCTTCGAACCATGTGTTGGCTTCACACACTATGAGTGGTTTGATTTTGCATTGCCTTATAACCCCTGCTCTCTCTCTTCTTTCTCAACTTCCATTTCTGTCTGAGACAGCACAGTGTGAATGAGCTCATGGATTTTTATAAGAAAGTGCATCATTTGATAATGTTGTCTGTATGAATGCAAGGCATAAATGTTTCTTCTAAGACGTAGCATGTTCCTTTGAAGTGATCTTCTCTTGATCGGATTTTCGCTGCGTTTCGTAACATTTCAGCTTCAGGCCGAACTGGAGGAAAAATATTTCAGTGATATGGAGCAAAAGGAAAAACTGGAGCTTAAGATGGATGCCATCATGGAGAAGGAAGTTAAGGTCGTCTCGTGTCATCAGGTCAGTCCAATTTCTTTTGTGTGTTTTTTGCTTTTAGGTTTTTCTTACCAGTTGTTAATTACTGTCCCTTCGCGTGGAGCAAAATAGTGTGAACAAGTTGGTGAGAAGTTTTTGCTGCATCAGTACTTGAATTGCTAATTTCAGTAATTGAATAGCAGTCTAATTATTTTGTTTAGCGGAGATTAGAGAAACATTGTGGTGTGGAAAGATTGAAAAGGTTATTTCATTCAAATGTGTGTTGAGAATACAGTTGTGGCTTTGACTTCAAACATATCATAAGAGAATTCAACTTCTCAGGTAGGACCAGAGAAAATATTAAATTGTAGCTATTGCAGTTTTGCGTGTGACATCATAATAAGCAACTGTAGTTACCCTGACATACTGGATGGAATCAGTTCTTCGTGTAGCTAGTACCAGGTGGTACTGTCTAAGTGACACTGAGTGGTCGGTACTATGATACTTTCATATCTGTCATTGTATAATGGGTCACAGAAGGCAAATGGTCCTTAACTGCATAGCCGTGGGCTGTACAAATGGGAGAGGCAAAACGCCCAGGCTGATGTCCCACCTATTTCCTGAAAATGAAGAGGCAGATGCGTTGGTAATGAGTAGCCGTACTTGAAAAAACGGCAATTTTCCAGATTTGACATTTCGGTGAGTTTGCATATCTTGGCAAAATATCAATTTTAGGAAGTTAACAATTTCGATGAGATGTTCTGACTTGGCAAAATGACAATTTACCAGATTTTGCTATGTTGAGGAGATGGTCTCACTCGGCAAAGTTTGTCTGTTTAAAAAGGTGCTGAATAGCGTCGAAATGACAAATTTTAGATCTCTGTCATTTTGACGAGTTCATTCAAAATGACAAGTTCATGAAGATTGTCATTTTGCTGAGATGGCTCTTCTTTCTCTCGCACGTTCCTTCCACACTTCTGTAGGCATCTCAGCATCACTGAATGTAAGATGCACAAACTATGTAAACAAGGAATCATGACTGAATGAAGTAGGCAACACATTTTTGTGTTTCTTTTTCAAAGATGATCGTAAAACAAAGAGTCAAAATGTAGGGTAATGAATTCTGTTTTGATGCCAAGCTGTGGTACTTGACGTCATAAAAGGCCAAGTGAATTTTTTTATGCCAAGCAGTTTTTCAAAAAAGACAAATGTCTTAAAATTCAGGGGTTAGAAACTTTGTCTGGAAAATGTTTTCCTTTGGATCCCTTTCTGCATTGCCAACTTTCCCCTGTTACCTTCTAGTGTTTTCTCTGTCTCTCACACACTTGATAAATTCATGTACAACTTTTGAGTAACTGCTTTATTGGATTATCATGGTTCTGAAGGTGTTATCTAACATCATAGAAAGTTGCATGCGAAGTATGCTGCGTTAATACGATTTAACACGTTCGCAAACCTCGAGAGATTTCGATGTACGCAAATGGCCGACGGCTCCCGCAATGAGCTTGTCGTGATCAATTACCGTGAAGACATGGGCAGGAATTGAGAGAAACCTTGTAAAGTGGCAGCATTTCACGGATGTTATCTCAAGGGACGACATGGGGCGGAAAGTTGTTAAAATTTCAGCAGGATGATTACATTTTGGAGCCTGATATTTTCATCTAACTTGGCAGATCTGGCATTCTGGAAAAAGTCATAGAAAAAGAGGTAAATGTCAAAAAAATTTGTATATAATGTAAAAAATGATGCCAAACAAAGTTGACACCTATCGTGTTTGTGCAGTATGATCACCATGTTACATTTAAGATATTTAGCCCACCATTTTCCATATATCAAGTTACATAATGTTCTCCACCATGTTACCAAAGGGCCGGATGATTTGGTCAAAGTATATCATTAGTAGACTTTCGGTGCATGGCAGAGTTGCTAATTTTTTTATTTAAAAAATTCATGATTTAAATCAGTGATTTAATTCAAATTAATTTAAATCATTATTTTTTTTAAGAAAATTCATGATTTTAATCATGATTTTAATCTGCTTGATTTAAATCAAACAACCATGGTGCATGGTTGTATTAAGAAATTGAAGAATGTGAGTAGTAGATATTGAACTATTGGAAAGAGTAAATCACAGGGAATTCTACAATAAAGGAGCTTACTTGTAATGTCGGGTTGAGGTGGTGTTAATGTGAGGTTACTGTAGCAGTCAGTTGGGGAGCAAGGATTCATTTATACTTGTAGGGGATGAATACAGAAAAGAGAGTGCTAGAGGAAAGAGAAGGTGAGGGGTTACATCTTCGTTTGGGCGGATGGAACGTTAAGTGATGGGTGTTTGGGCTTCAGTGGTAGGGTCTAAGGGATATATGTGTTTGGCATCAGTAGGATAGTTGTATGGGCATCAAGAGCAGGTGTATGGGCATCAGGGACAGGTGTATGGGCATCAGTGGAAGGGGCAGGTGTATGTTCATCAGTGGTAGGGAAATAACATTAGCATCAGTGTGTAACTGATAAAAATTGTGTACCGCTTATCTGAATATTTTTAGTTTGTGGGTGGGCTTGTTAACAAGTGCTATGTTAAAGAGGATGGGCGTGCATTCATAGTACGCATCTTTTGTGAGAGATGTTTCAAATAAATGGCTATGTGATGTCCTTCCAAAACTCATTTATGCAGAAACCTCCACCCTGCTCAGTGATAGTAACAATGTATATTTTTTTTTATTTTAAGCTATGGTCTCTCATAATGTGTGAAAAGTTTTTGAATTATATTGTACAATTATGAAATATGGATAATAAATCGTGGTCATTATACCGCAATGTGAAATGGACATGACATTTTTACCTAAAAATTTATGCTCAAAACTCTGTGAAGTTTTTCTTGTCATTTTCTGTAATGTCTTAGTCTACAATATGACACGTACTGACACACAAGTTCATATTTTCTGTAAGATTGAGGTCGCAAACTCTCCATCCTGCTCATCTTCTCTGTTAAAGTGATACTCATACTGGTTTTACATTTGTTCATTGATTTTTTCTCCCCACGTCTTTTCTCATTCTCTTAGTGCAAATTTACCTGGTTTGGACCTTCAAGCCTCTGTAAGGCTAACAATCATGAGCTAAAATGGCACAATGCTGTTCAGAGGTTCTTTAAGTGCCAAGGTTGTGGAATAAGGAGTATATCCTTCTTCAGGTATCCCACAAAACATTGCAGGTAAGCTTGAGAATTATGCTTGAGAAAATGCTTGAGAATTATTGTTCTGTAACAGAACATCAGAATTAGGATATCCTATGTTAAGTTCTTTACATTATGATGGTATGTAATGTGTATGAGCCCTGCCCACCATGTTCTTTATCAAACTGGCATTAGGTTTCATTGCTAGTTCACAAAGCATTGACGTGTGTTCATTGCACCTATCAGTGGGAGGCCAAACTTTTGTCAATATTTTCATCTGTGGTATACTGGAATTTTAGGGACCATCTGAAACCTTTGTCAAATTTACCGTTCCAGAGGTCTTCACAGGTAACATGCCATGCATAGGTGTGACATGACATCCTCAGAGAACATTCTGTGGTACATCACACACATTACTTCATTTCTGAATTTAGTTTTCAGGCTGCTTAGAGTTTGGAACATGAACACCCGATATCAAATGGTGGATGTCGAGTAATTTAAATATTTTTGTAATTTCAAACATTCTCAGTTTGCAGCAACTTGTTTCATGATTGATTACACAAGATTTCCTCTGCATTGTAGATAGAATCTCAGCTTATACCAGGAGATAATGAACCATGTGCTCTGGAGGCAACTACAGTCAGCTCAGATAACCTGCAGATATGCCACTTTAATTGGATTGTGAACTTGGATGCAGTTCCACGGCCATTAAACTTTTAAGCTGAAGAGTGCTTAATATATGCATTCATGCATCTCTGTGCATGTGAACAGTGAACCTTAAGGACAAAACATTCATGGCAGACATCACATATCATTAATGACATGGTCCACACCGGACAGACTTGTCCAGCACGTAGAATGTTAATAACATGCCCATGCACAGAATGTTGAATGACAATAAAATTATATAAACAAAATTCCAATGGATTTTCACTCAGGGTTTTACTTTGCAACTTCTGAATAAAGGGTGTTCCTTTCTAGAAGCATGTCACACAACCTTTACATCTCTTTATGTATTGCCTCTTAAGTACTAAGTTTCACATTGGTAAGTGATATCGATATTTTTGAAGAAAATACATGCTTCCAAGATAAGACACTCTGGGCTTATAAAATTCTCAAATGTCCTTGAAATAAAGGTTACATAAACAAAGAATTAAAAATTAAAATGAGACATATCATAGGTATTCTGTTGTATTTGCAGGATGACAACAGGAGAGTCACCAAATAATGAGATGACAGTTGACTATTAAAGTTTACTGCTTTATTACGAGCATTTCAGCGCCGGAACAACTCTCAAACGAGGGTGCACTTTCAATATCATTTCCATACATGACAACTCCTCCCTCTTTAAGTTTGAAGCAGTTTCTTTTCTTAACATGAAAGTAGACATAAATAATGATTAACTTTGTAAATGTATACCTTGCTTGTTCAATACACTTAACATGAAAACACCCTTGAATATTCCAAACACTCAAAACAGTTAAAAATGCATCAAATGTGTTATCTGTAACAAGTAAAGCAAACTATTTGTACGTCACATAGTCTATCATCCAAGCAGCAGGCGATTTCCTCACCCTACTGGACCTTCTCTCATCTCTTTCACTGAGGTCACTAGTCCCTGGCTCTACCAATGGTTCGTTACCATTTGCTTGTGGATGTGCTTGTAGAGTAGGTTCTGGGGCTACTTCATCCCCCGTGCATTCTCTCTCTATAGTAGAGGGAATGACTTCAGTTCCTCCTGGGATTTCATTCCTTAAATCCTCTACTCCAATACCTTCTGTACTAACTGCAGGGGTATACTTCCGGATATGATCTAAATGTCTCCTAACAACCTGTTGGTCCTCCAACTGGATTTTAAAGATGGTGGGTCTAACAGCTGCTGTAACTATCCCTTTTAACCATGTGGGGCCAGGTGCAAAGTTTTTGACCTGAACTCTATCAGAAACTTGCACATTCCTACTTTTTGTCTTTTTGTTTTTCCTTTCTCCCATAGCAGTCTGACGATGCCTGACTTTCCGGGCCAAGTTGGGTCTGACTCGGTCAAGTCGACTTCCTATGTGGCGTCTGTACAGAAGTTCACTAGGGCCCTTCCCTGTGGTTGCCTGGGGGGTAATTCTGTACCTAATGAGGAACTTCTGGAGCTTTTGGTCTAAATCTCCACCACCTAGTTTCTTAACTCCCCTTTTCACAGTCTGAACTCCCCTCTCTGCGAGACCATTACTAGAAGGGTGTTTGGGCGCTGTCTGAATGTGCTCAACGTTATTACTGGCTAAGAAATACGAAAACTCTTGAGACACAAACTGTGTGCCATTATCACTGACTATTGATTCAGGTATACCATGAGTTGCAAATAACCTTCTCAAGGCAACTATTGTTGAGGCAGCAGTTGCCTTAGTAACATGAATTGCCTCTATCCACTTACTGTAGGCATCCACAACAATAAGTACATATTGGTTCTGAACACAAGCCTAGTCAATGTGTAATCTAATCCAGGGCCCCTCCGGAAATTCCCAAGGGTGGATGGGTGCAGCCTGTGGCTGACTTTGATTTTCTTGGCAAACCTCACATTGACGACACTCTCTTTCCAGGTCTTTGTCTATGGCTGGCCACCAAATATAAGATCTAGCAAGTGCCTTCATTTTAACTATACCTGGGTGAGTGGCATGTAGTTCTGCAACCAATCTTGACCTTAATTGCTGGTCACTGGGGACTACCACTCTGTGACCCCATAACAGGACTCCTTCCTCAATACTTAACTCATCTTTTTTACTAAGAAATGGTTTGAATTCATCAGCTAGATCTGTACTCTTTGGCCACCCTGTCAAAATATATTGTCTAACTCTAGCTAGAACTGGGTCTTTGTCAGTTAGAACCTTAATTTATTGTGATTCCACTGGGCGATGTGCAATATCTTCCACTAACAACTTCACCTGGTCTTTAGACTCTGGGAATAGATCATCATATCCCCATGCTACCTCTTGATCACTGTTCATGGGCAGGCGGGATAGGGCGTCTGCATTTCCATGTGCAGTGCCCTTTTTGTGTACTATTTTGAACTGGTAGGCAGACAGCATTATTTGCCACCTAAGCATTCTTGCTGATGCCATTGGATTTATTGGTTTCTCACTCCCGAACAACCCAAGAAGGGGTTTATGATCAGTTACCATGGTGAATTCTCGTCCTTGTAGGTACTTGTGACACTTCTTTAGACCAAATATCACTGACAACCCTTCCTTTTCGTACTGAGCATAATTACATTCACTTTTTGACATCATTCTGGATGGAAATGCTATTGGTCTTTCAGTGCCATCTGGCATAATATGACTTATAACAGCTCCAACACCGTAAGTGCTAGCATCTGTTTGCAAAAGTATTGGTCTTGATGGATCAAAGTGTACTAACAAAGTATCACTATGCAACAATTTCTTAGATTCCTTAAAGGCTTTCTCCTGAGTAGGACCCCACTCAAACTTTGCATCAGGTTCATTTGAACTCTTCCCTTTGGCCTTACTTTGCTTTCCTGAAGTACCAGATGAAAATTCCTTTTGCAACAGCTGGTTCAGGGGGACAAACTTTTGGGATAAATTGGGTATAAATTTGCGATAATAACCCAGAAGTCCAAGGTACGCTTGTAATTCCTTTTGATTTTGAGGTCGGGGGGTTTGCTGGATATCCCCAAGCTTGTGCTCTAGAGGGCGCAATCCCTCTTTATCGAGCTGATGTCCCAAGTAAACAACTGAATCTTTGAAGAATTCACATTTGCTTTTCTTCAATTTCAGCCCATTTGCCTCAAGCCTCTCAAGAACCTTGTTTAGGCAATCAAGATGTTCTTCGTTTGTTTTACCACTGACAATGATATCATCCAAATATGGCTTACACCTTGGGATATCCCCCAAGAGAGATTCCATGGTCCTTTGAAAAATTGCAGGTGCTGACGCAATTCCAAACGGTAACCGTTTGTATTGGTACAATCCCCTATGCGTGTTTATGGTTGTGTACTTGCGGGCAGATTCATCCAATTCTATTTGGTAGTAGGCATGTGACATATCTAATTTTGTAAAATACTGCCCTCCCTGCGATTCTTGTAGTAAATCCTCCAGGGTGGGAATGGGGTAATGCTCCAACCTGAGCACTTTATTTGCTGTAAGCTTGTAATTCCCACAGATTCGTACTTTGCCATCTGTTTTTGGAACCACAACTATTGGGCATGCATAGTCTGAAAATGAGACCTGCTCTGTGATCCCTTGACTTTGCAACTCTTTCAGACATTTATCTACCTTTTGACGCTTTGCATATGAGACAGGTGCTGCTTTAAGAAATATTGAATCTTCTGTGGTGGGGTGCACCTTAGCTTGATAACCCACCAATTTTACCTGTAACAGTTGAGCCAAAAACCTTTTCATGTTTCACCAGGATAGCTTCTAATTTTTCCCTGGCATTCTTTGCTCACTGGCTCGGTCATGTGCACTCCACTTACAGAATGAGACTGCAAATTTTCATGAGAATCTGGAATATGCAACCCAATTCCAAACTCCTCCATCCAATCTCTTCTTAAAAGATTGGCTCCCTCTTGTACCACTAACATGGTCAAGGGCTTTGTTTGACCTTGTCAACTCACATTTACCCTTGCTTCACCAATAATTGGAACAGGGCTACCAGTATATGTCTTCAGGTGCACATCAGACTTAGATAATTGACTCCCTGAACTTATAGCTTTGTAACTATGCTTTGACATAAGTGATTAGGGGCTACCTGTGTATACCTCACACATAACCTGTCTTTTGTTAACTTGTAACTCAACATAGAATGGCTGGTTTTTGTCCAACCTATTAACTTTATTGTCTTCTAAATGATTTAACTCTGACTCTGAGTCGCTGTCAGACAGCTCTGATGTGCTGGCATACTCATTAAGCTTATTTGCCTGATCACAAGATTTTTGCTTATTGTATCTCTTTACGCTCTTACACTGAGACTTAGTGTGCCCCTTTTTAGGGCACTTAAAACACTCTTGATCTTTGAAAGGACATTCTTTGGGCTTATGCTTCCCTGAGCCACACCTCTAGCATTTGCGATCTGCGTGGGGTTGACTCATAACCTTGCTCTGATTCTGAGCTTTTGGCTTGGCTGTTTTGGGCTTCTCATGTACTTTATTTACACTTACAGATGGTGCAGCCATTTTCTTTAATTTTTC
This sequence comes from Stichopus chloronotus, assembly GCA_021234535.1. Classification (NCBI taxonomy): domain Eukaryota; kingdom Metazoa; phylum Echinodermata; class Holothuroidea; order Aspidochirotida; family Stichopodidae; genus Stichopus; species Stichopus chloronotus. The sequence goes on from CM037830.1 coordinate 32,164,670, forward strand.
TACATCCTTTTGAGCTGTTTCCATTGCAGTTGCTTTTTCAAATGCCTGTTTAAAATTAAGTGATGAGTCACTGAGCAGTCTGCGCTGTATGCTGGTATCTTTTAACCCCACAACTAACCTATCCCTTAACATGTTGTCAAGTTCCTGGAAATTGCAACCATCACTTAGCTGTCGAAGGTTCGTGACAAACTGTGAAATTGACTGCTCCTCATTTTGACAGCATGTGTAAAACCTGTACCTTTGCACTATTTCGCTTGGCTTTGGCATGTAATGGTTTTTTAAAGCCTCTACGTTCTGGGCAAACGTTTTCTCTGTCGGTTTCTGGGGTTGTACTAAAGATCTCAGGGTGTGATACCCTTTACTTCCCAAACTAGTAAGGAATACTGCTCCTTTCATAACCATCATCTGTTATGCCATTAGATTCAAACCATGCTTGTAAGACCTCGGTCCATTCTTCGAATGAAGTAAATTTCTCAAATTGAGGCACTGAACCTACAGTGGTTGATGTAGCCATTTTGGGGCTTGTAATGGAACCACTGTCCTTTACTGTAGGACTATTATGGCTGAACTTAATCCAATTTGGTTACAACTGCCAAACTAGAAAACAAATAGTTTACACTGATACCTTACACACACTTGCATAGGCTATATGCTTCATGTATACAAAAGGACAACAAATATAAATGTACTGCACAGTATATGAAAATGTATGATATAGGTATGCTATGTGAATACCACTTGGACCAAAACCCTGGCTTGCACAGGCTTCCTCAGGATTAAGGAACAATGGTTGGGTTGGCAATGTAGTAAATGTTCTTGGCTTGGTTCATCAAACTCGTAACAAGGCTATACTAGGCAGTGGCTTTAGCTGGCGAAGTAACTTCCACTGAGACTGGCCTAAACTGAAGTTATACTGGCTGAGTTGATCCCTAGGCATTTGGCTAAAACATGGGCTCTGGTTGATATATAACAATAACATTCCAGTAAGACTGGCCTAGGCTACAATGTTACTGTTTGTTAAAATGTAGAATGGCTGGATTGATCAGCGTGCATCCGTGGCTTGTCATGATCCCCTATCAGATCTGGCGTGGTCTGTAGGACAACCCTTGGCTAGGCTATGATGCAGTTATTAGAGGTCAATCTATCCTTCTGGCTGGCACTAACCTACTTCAGGCAGATTATTCTTTCAGCTACTCACTGGTAAGAGTAACATTACTCAGTTTGAGCTACTGATTGATGGCTGACTGGCATGAATAAGCATAACTTTTAGTTCACTTGGTCAAATTACTGGAACTGGCAAACCACACAATGTGAGATGGCGTTTACTTGGGGTGGAATCTGGTTGCTTGTGCATTGCCTAGCTTCATTGACATTGCTAGGCTTATAAAGAATAACATCGTTAGGCTGACAGCCTGACAGTTACAGTTAGTCACTGTATTATGGTCTGTACAGTAGGCTACTACTAGCCATGGCATTATAGGCTAGCGGCACGATGGAGGCTTAGCCTTAAACTAGGATACTGCCGGTGGCTGAAAAACGATACTAACGGTGCAATAGATGAAACATCCCATCTTCGTCGCCAATATTCTGTCGTATTTGCAGGATGACAACAGGAGAGTCACCAAATAATGAGATGACAGTTGACTAAAGTTCACTGCTTTATTACGAGCATTTCAGCGCCGGAACAACTCTCAAACGAGGGCGCACTTTCAATATCATTTCCATACATGACAATAGGAGTCCATCTCTTGATGTCGCAAACTTGCATAGTTAGGTAATGCTTATTAATGATGCATCCATGAGAGACACTAATGTGCCTGTAAAATTGTTAATCGTTGATGGATGTTGTGGCTATTTTTAACATTTTCAATGATTAATGCACCCAATGTAGACTCCAAAATGTCATTTCCATGTCACATGACATTTAAGTGATGATCTGCTTGCCTTGATTGTTAGGCTGTCCCTTGTTTTTCACCAACAGAAATTAATTAGACTCGTTGCCAAAAATACAATGGTAGGGGAACCATGGTAGAGAGTGATTGTTCTGCCTGCATTGTTGATAGATAATCCCCTGTAGACCACCAAAAGATTTTATGAAATAATCTTTAAATCTGCCTGTGAGTCTTCTGCTTGTTTCTCTGATGTAGATAGAATTACAGTCAGGAAAATTGATTTTGTAAATTACATTGTCAGCATCTTTGGCTGCAGTATGTATTCCTATTTTGAACTATAGTTTCTTAGTGTAGGACTCCATCAGCCATATAAAAAAAACTGAGGTAGCCATTCAGCATGAGAATATTACATACGTACATTAACTCAGTTAAAAATTTATCAACGGATGAGGAAAGTCGACTAGCATGTTCATGAAGTGCTTTAACTACAGAAACCTCATACTTTTTGGAGCTCCAAGAAGTCCCAATTAATTAATGACAAGACCAGTGAATGAAGGTCTTCTTCTAAAAACTGAACTGTGATAATCCTGTCATGGCTATCTTGCTGACAGACCTCAACGCAGAAACATCTAGGAAAGAAAATATATATACTGTAGAGCAAAAGTGGTCACAGTGTGGTATTGTTCTCACAATAGCAAACCTTGGTTATCACATGTTACTCACTTTTGCACTTAGATGTTACTTATTCTATTACATATAGCTCAGCTGAGATAAAACCATATAAGGTATTCTCCACCCATCGATTCTAATGTCTTTCAAAATGATACAAACATTTTTGTCTGCAAGTCATTGTTCTTTTTTCCAGGAAATATCTCACACGATTAGGAAAACGAATACTTTAGTAAATATTCCGAGTGCGAGCCTGGTGCTAGAACTCAATCGGTGGTGACGTGGTACCGACAAATCTGCATGGTTTGAGCATTACTGTCGATGTTTGTCTCACACTGTGGATTGCAGTACTTTCCTGATCACCTAGTTGGTGATGAAGGTGATGAACAGTTCATTCTGCACCACCTGATGATGGCCTTATGGGGGTTCCTATAGCGAAAAATTTTATTATACGCTGCGCACCAACCTACGATGAAACTTCGATTAGATAGTGTATACCGGTGACCTTAAAATTTTTGTGTGCACACTTTTATCACAATTTTTTCATGGATTGATGTTTGCCTCATTAATTCAGAAATTTGCAGACATGAGATACCTATTTCAAGTTCCTTGTAAGCACCGTGCACCAACCAATGGTGTCACTTGGCTTAGTGAATGTAGGTGACCTTGAAAACTTTTGCACCCACTGAAGATTGTTTTAAAACTTAACGCACGGCCCCCGAATGAGAGAAAACAATTTAATAGGTAGAAATATGCTTCTGTAGATACAAAATAATCCACATTATTACCATTTTCATAGATTGATGTTTTTCTCATTGAGTAGTTTTAGACATAAGACCCCTACTTGAAGGCTTGGTACATGCAGCTTAAGACATGCAGAAAGTGCTGTGTCCCCCTCCATCTTTGGGGTTTGTAAAGCCAAAAATTTCATTTTCTCCACACCAACCCATGGTGGCACTCCGCTTAGATAATCTTGCTTGTGAAATGTTAAAAATCTTGCACATGCACCTGATATGTCCTTTCATGGATGAATGGCAGTATATGTTCCCCCATCCCAAAACCTTGGGAGCACCCCTGTTCTAATGAGTTTGTGAATCACAGTACTGTTTCCTATTCCTTTTTGGTTGCATAATGACAAATGGTCCAAATTTATTCCCTGTGCCATTGGGACCAGAACAAATTTCCTGTCTCTCACGAGGTGTTGTTCTCAGCAACATATTTTCACAGCAGCTGCCTAAAGGGCAAGAAATTGCCATAAGATCAAAGGCGGGACATAAATAAGCATAAAATTTTCATATAAAGAGCGTAAATTTGTAAGTAAATTTCTTCCAAACATGCTGGGAGGCCTGCACCAATTAAATTTCCTGTCCACCTCCCTGGTTTTACAAGCAAAAATTATCTTACTGAATGTAGAGATTCATGAGGTTTTCATAATCACTGAACTTAAAGAGTGTTTGCATTGTACAACACCTTGCCAGGAACATGAAAAAAAAAGAAAAAAAGATGGAAAGCAGTATTTGTCAATCCTACATCACACATTTTCAGAATCATACTGAAGCCTAACTTTCAAAGCGTTATTTCACACCTGAGGAAGCATCCATGGACATCCAGTCACATGCGTGACAGTGTCTCTCACGTGTGTGACATTTCAATTTTCAAAAAAAAAAAAAAAATTGCACTAACTCTGTTGCTGAATTTACACATTTAAGTGGACAACTGAACCTTGGGGCATTCGTAAGCACTAAGGATTAAATTAGAACCATACTGGTGTCAAACTTTGCCAACTGGGAAGGAGAGGGGGACACTGGATGGAGAAACTTCCCTGGGGTCAATGGAATCCTCCACTAAACTTGATAAATTTATTTTAAACTACACCAATGAAGTTCATCTTGTAACTGAACACACTGTACCCTTTTACCCACTGTATCCTTTTACCCCTAGTCCCACATACACCTGTCTCTTACCTCCTAACTATGCAAATTTTTCAAACAATTCATGTTAAGAAAGAAGTCTTGCTAATAAGGTGAGCACTCATTTCAGGATGCAAATGAGTTATGTCATGGTTTTAAGACACTGCACCATATAGTACGAATGCCCTCCCTTTTCATCTCAGACACAATTATGTTCCGGGTGATCAATTTCAGTGGAAAATGAGGGTACCAATTTCTTTCCCATTATCATTAGACTGAAAATTGCAGTAACCTAACCTAAAGTAAGATACTAAATCCATGTCAACAGAAATGGTGCAGTATCTTTTTAACCACAGTGGTTTATTTATTGTCAGAACTTTGTGAACAAAAGAAAAGGAAGTAGCTTTGTGCTCTTTGACAAGAAGTTGATAGTAAATGACATTTCTGTAGAAAACAATTTCCTATGCTCAAATAACTAAACTGATTCAAATCATGTAGAGCATAGTACTGTAGGTCAAACTGATATTAAGGTGATGTGATGTCAGATCATTGTCCATTTTAAAGTTTTGAGAGACGAGACAAAGATGACTTAATAGCCTACAGTAAGAGAGAAACCATACGGTAATCACTTCAAGCAGCAAAGAAGTAATTATCCTTTGGCACCAGACCCTTCAGCCGCATACTTAGAAGTATATAGGGATAAACCATAATGACGTAAAGTTGGTGGCTGTTTTACACGTTATGTGTGGAGTTTAAATGCCGTGTGATCTCAAAATGACCGTTTGGAGTATTGAGTACATTAAGCATTAAAAATGTTATAAATAGCCACAAATTTCATAAAAATCCATCAAAGACTGACAAATTTACAGACAAATTACTGTCTCGCAGCTGTATCATGAATAAACATTGGCTATTAAAGTATGCAAATGTGTGACATCAAGAGATGGACTCCTATGATATGTCTTTCGTTAATCCTTTGTTTATGTCAGCTTTATTTCAAGGAAATTTGAGAATTTTACATGCCCTGAGGGTTCTAATTTCTAAGCATAAATTTTCTTCTTCTGAAATATCAATTTCATTTACCAATGTGAAACTCAGTAATTAACTAATTAAGAGGCAAAATATATAGGAAAGTCATATCTCAAAAGCCGTAATAGATATAAACAAAATTCCAATGGATTTTCACTCATCGTTTTACTTTACAACTTCTGCATGAAGAGTGCTCTTTTCCAGAGGCATTTCACACAACCTTAAATGAACATTTATCTTGGATCATTTGCACTGTTTATCCACAGTGTAAAAGTAGCATTGTGTGCAATACGAGTTGATCAAAAATGAACATCACAGTCTCCAGCTGTTGTGCATCAAGAAAATGTATCAACGACTCTATGAACAGATTTCACCCCAAACTTGTGTGCAATACGGTTCCATTTGATGAAGATCACCTCATTTGCATATGAATGTCCAGTGATGCTTCATGCACCTGACAGTGAAACTTTACGGCCATGTGGGACAATGGGCAAACTTGATTTTGAATTTGTTAATTGGGTTTCTGTGACATGCACAAAGCACTTTGGTTGTGTTTGTGATCTTTAGGGTAGCAAAATTATTTCATTGCTATGACACATGCAGGCTGTACAGTGTCCTTGTGGTTGCTGCCCCTGTGTGCCCTCTCAAATGCCAGCGATGGTCAAACATTCCTTTCACAGAGCCCAAAAGTTTTTGAATTGATTATTCATGGTCATTGGTCTTCTACTCATGAGGCACTCAAATCATCAATAATTAGTTGTTGCTGTACACACGATACAGCACAGAGTAGCAGGAGTGTCTCCAGTTACATTATTCCCAGTCAATCTTCGCAGCTACACGTGTGTAATGGTAGCAGTATTGCTCGCTCAATTTAAAGTCCTGCTTAGGCCGATAATCGCCTTAGAGCTTTGAAACTGAAGTTTGCATGGGATTTCTGTAGAGTTGAAAGGAATTTGTCTCCAAAGCCTGCGGACATCTTTTTTGTAACGATAAGCTGAACGAAAAAGCTTGTCTGATACACAGGGTAACAGTTTATTTAATAGTGGATAGCACATAAAGATGTTTGCATCAGGTTATAAGATTGTAAAGAGAAGTAACTGAAGTTAAAGACACTGTGAAACACATTCCTCTTCTTAAATAAATACTTTTTGACCTTTTAGTCACTTGTGTGGCATCAAAACTAGTCTGTCACACTTGTGACGAAGTCATGTGTGTGACACTTACTTTATGTTACTATTGATTACTTGCATGAATTAGTACTGGCCTAGATATGTTGTTTTGCATGACAAATAGTCTTGGCATAGAACTAATGCATATAAATTATGAGCTTCATCACATGAACTTCTTTTTTCCATTAAAGGCTTTTGTGATTTTTCAGTGACATGTGTGACATTCATATTATGCAAATTAGCATACTACTAACACAGATTTACAGCTGATTCCACAGTTTTAAGAAGTGAAACTTCTTTAATCATGTTAAAACTGTCTCCCTATGCTAGAAAAGTAATTAACACTTTCCTGGCATAGATAAATAGATAACAAAGAAGGAGGTAACAGCAGCAAACTTTTGTTAAAAATAGCATACTTGGAAGTTTATGCAAATCAGCATGATGAAGGTATAATTGTACAGTGAAAAGTTTTGAACAATAAACCCAAGGTGACCCACTTAACGCCTTAATTGCCAAACTGTGCCATTGTGAACACTTGAATTTTATCTCAATACTTACATGTACAGAGCTATTGTCATGCTAGCTGGACATTTTGGTATTCTCTTAAAATGGTATTAGGGTGTTAATTCATTGTCAATGTGTATCAACCTTTGTCAGCATGCCTCTCTCCGTGTAAGGAAAAGATGTTACTAGTTTAGGTGTAACGAAAAAAGGTACAATAAGTCTTTTTTGTTAATTATTGACCAAAAAAGCACTTGCCTGTGAAACCTTGAAAAAATACAGTCGATCTTCTCCAATTGTTTTGAACATGGTAGCTTTTTCAGTTACCTCCTTGATTGTCTGTTATTGGAGTGTGTAATAGCAAGACAGAGAACTAGACTTTTGAGGTTTTCAGCTCAATTGTGTGCATTCTGAATTTAAACATAAAGTACAACAGAAGAATGTCGTACCCCATGTGTGGGTGCAGTTAAATTACTGGTTGTCACTTTACGACCCACTAAAGCGAAGATAAGCTGCTCAATTAGCTGATTAACTCAAAGGTATTTCATTCCTTAATTAGGCGATTCATTTATATCATTCGCTTAACAGCATCATTTAAGTCAACTTATCCTTACACCAGTGGCTTGCCCGGAACAACAATGCTCTGATACCAGGTGTTTAGCCACCCACATTTTCTGAGAAGATTCTGCAAAACTTAAAGAAACTGTCTAATTGAAATGAATGCGCAGTTACCTCGTTACCTTTAAAAAGTGATGGCATGCAAATGAACTAAATCAGATTCAACCAGATCTATACATCAACCAGATTTTCGTTTTTAATCTCTTCAATAACAACTGAACCGTTTCTAACACATTAAGAACATTCTTACAAAGGAACATTAAACAACCTGAAGTATTGAGATTCAGCATTCAGCATTGCTGCTCTAATTTTTTACACCAGTTTAATGGCCCAGCTCATGCTATGTCAGCAGTGAAAGGTTCCATTGCAGTAATACTTCCAAAGTTGTTGCAATTTCACTGTATTGTCATGTTGCGCATTCCTCTCATTGCTGCTCTGCTCCATTTTACATTTAATTTGTGACATATCCAGCACAACTAAGTCTTTCTCGTTTTCTTTTGATATTTCAGAAACTGCAGAGGTACAAAATTCACTCGTGTTTCAATGCTCAACGTAAGTGCATTTCTTTTTCAGGGATTGATTCCTTTGTTCGTTTCCACGGTGAAATGTGTTATTGCAGATCAATCTGGCTCGTTGTACTGTCACTTGGCTTGCTCGTGATTAATCTGTCCTGTCAGGAGACATTTGCCACTTCTCAAAACGACCATTGCGTCTTAGCTTGGTCATGCATAATCGGTTTCATTGAAATAACTAGACAAGCTTTTTATGGCAGGAGCAAACATCTGGGAAATTACTGACTCATTAGTTAACCAGAAATGCATAAAAAATTAATGAATTACACATCAAATCTCTCAAAAACTTCTTTGCAGTGTTCCAACATGTATCGCCTTGCTTGAAATAAAGCAATCACTGGATGAAGCTAAAAAGTTGGCGGTCACATGCAGTCTATCGTCTAATAGATTCCAGAATAAGAATTACAGCATGTAAGAGATTTGTAAGGGACAGAAATTGATTGTTGACGTAGTGTATCTATTGTATGATGGATGTGAAAGGATAATACGTATATTCAAAGAAACCATCACGCCATGTATAGATTCTCTGATTGTCATTTTTGAGCGACAGTTTGAAGAGTTAGTTCATTAATTATTAGTGCATTATTGATTAACATTATGAGTGCATCCTTAGTATTAAATGCTATTCCAGGTATGTTATAAGGTACAATTGATATATCATGTTCTCAGAAAATTTTACTGTTTGAAATTTTGAAAGCGGCCTCAAATGTGATTTCACATCCCTAACTACTTAACCATCAAGTAAACAATGCACATTTTTTTTGGAATTGCAGTGCATTTTCAGAAAACATTTTAGAAAGCATTGGTACTTGTTAACTTAATACTATGAAAGTGTCCATTTATGTGTGTCTGCGTGATACCAATAAACTTACAAACCAACAAATGAACAGATTACTCCCTGCCTTTAGCTCACTCATTGCATATGGTGGCAGAGTATCGTGACATGTGGGTAGCCTTATGTAATTGGAAGTGCCTATACTGTCAGAATTTACTCGTCATTGCTACGATGAAAGAACATAGTACATGAATCCCAGTTTAAAGATTATTGTCAGTAAACAACTTGTTGATTCACTTTTGATGAGAAACAAACTGGTCTCTATTGAGATAAAAGTGTTGTTGCCTTCATTTTTAAATTCCCTGTGTTCTGTATGTAAGGCATAGAAATATAGAGTGATGTCACGCTAACTACTCTTTACACTGAACAAATGCAGCAGAACACTTTTGGCAGGGTCCTTGCTTCATAAAGTCAAAACAGGTCTGTTTTCAACATTTGCCACGTGTAGTGTACGAATGGCCCGAGAATTCATTCGTTCGATATTTATATAACTAGAGTAAATTTTTGGGGGAAAAGAGAAGGAATTACAACTGTTTGATTTTTTGAGATAACCTGATGATATTTAGGGAAACTACATTCCAACGTCTATCTGTTTGCTACTTATGCAAAATTTTTTTGGTCACTTCCATTGGAAGGTGCTTCAAGGGTGGTGTGGCATAAAAATAATATTTTGGAGTATTGGCTGTATTGATCATTGAAAATGCTGAAAACAATCACAAATTCCATCAAAATTCATCAAATATTGACAACTTTACAGGCAACTCCTACCTTACACCTGCATTAGGAATAAACATTGGCTAAGTGTTCAACTTTGTGACATCAAGAGATGAACTCCTAAGATATGTCTTTATGTTATCCTGTTTACTTAACCTTTGTTTCAACTGCAATTAAAATTTTATTTACCCTTACGCTGATGGTTTTATTTTGGAATTTTCTTCTTTAAAAATATTGATATCATTTATCATCATGTGAGCCAGCTGTAAATAATTGAGGGACCATATATACGCATAGGTCCAACAAAGAAATAGCGATACTCTGCCACAGTCCACATCAATGTATTTGCATTTTCATCAAACTTTTGAAAAGGCATATATCTCGAAAATGGTAATAGATGTAGATACAATTCTGATGGATTGCCTATTAGGGTTCCACTCTGCAACTTACGAATGAAGCTAACTCTTTTCAAGAATTGTGTCAAACAACCTTTAATGGAGCGTCAGTCGTCAAAATTGAGAATTTCATTCTAGGTTGCCCTTGAGGCAGCAATGATTCACAGCAGAGACACTGTAGCCCCCTATGTCAACATGTTGTACTTTCATGCATCAGCAGATGTTGCAGTTTTAACAATTTATGAATTTATTCTCAGTCAACCTGAGGGATATCTTCCTTTCCCATTTCCATCGTGCAGCTTCAATGGGCGCAAAGACAAGGGGATGTTACTAGGAAATTTTGTTGCTGACATTATATTGATTTTATCAAAATATCTTTTAACAATCAAAGTTTTCAGATCTCTTAAACAAAATCACCTTTCAGTGTGTGTTTGTTATAACCGCTGTCTTTGAATTTCATTTGGAAATAGGTGAGGGAAAAGAAGGAGGAGACGTTACTGCTGAGAGGTGAGGAACGGAAGTGGATAAACTGATGCCTGGAGCATCTCGTTCTCATGAGGGGTTCTACACAGGATTTTCCAACTGTGCTATTTTTCGGTTAGATTCACCACTTATTGGTTTGGATGAAAAGAGGAACCTATCAGGTCGTGATTGTTTGTGATGCTCATCCTGTTCACATGATGTCTTGAGAAACATAATTCTGGCACTTCTCGTACTTGGTATGCAGATATCCATCATCAATAAGAAGAATCCTATTATTTTGGTGGTGGTTATAGGTCACCTGTAGTCAACCAATGATAACTTTTTTTACACAATATCTCAAGATAGGAATCATGGACACTTTTGATATTCAGGGTGCGAATGCATTGTACCGAATAGATTTGCGACGGCCACCAGAAGAAAAAAACAAACAAAACCGATAATGTTGTCAGCTCGATATCTCAAGATGGTAATCATGGAAACTTAATACGCAGCATGGGTCAAAGGCCATTTGAGGTCACGAGAGGTCAAACACTGAAAACTAAAGACAAAATATCACAAGATAGTAATCATGGGAACATTTGATACTTAAGGATGTGACTACTTTGGTAGAAGAACCCTACTGTTTGTGTTGTTTGTGTCAAATCGTATAAACCTTGGAAAGTTAAGAAAGGAAGCTTAAACGGATTCTTCATTTGGTACGTAGGTATATCACCTTGATTTATGTTAAAGGGTCTCTAGGATACAGAGGTAAAAGAGTAGAAATGTTGTAAAGATGATATTTTAATAAGGGAAGCTTGGATATATCTGGTAGTGAGTGTTATCCTGTTTAGTTTTGGTGGGGGATCATCTCAAGCCAACACTGTTCAAAATGTGAAAACTGCGCAAACACAACACCTCCAAGAAGTGAAGCCTGCACTGATCTCCTGTTTGTCATGTAGGTGTAGTGGTATACCATTTTGAATGATAACGTCTATCATGTCTGGTGGTCAGCAAGGGCCAATTTTGAGAAAATCACTTTACCCATGTAACGTCAAGACAGGAAACTTGCACACTAGTGTAGTACGCATTTGTACGTCATGACTTCATGATGCTTAGTTGTCAGTCATCATCTTAAGCAAGCAGGTGTCATTGTGTGTGAGCAGTCATTACATCTCAATTGGTGACACAATGAATTACCGTAATATTGCAAAGACCAAGGGTGTTACACGTCCTCACCGTACGTGCTATGTCAGATTCATAAGAAAAAAAAATTACTTATAACTACATCATGAGAACCACGACACATGTATGCATTCTGGTTGAATTTTGCTCTTAATTTATAGTAAACATTTGATTACTCAGTTCAGGTGAATGGTTCACAGTTGAAACCATCCCCTCGGGGGAATCAATCTGCATTAATTACTTTTAATGAGTTTCAATTACGACTTAAAATAGCCAAGGAGGCTGGCTTGTTGGTTTCTCTGGTATTTGAATTGTATTGACACACTGGTGATGCACAAGAGACTGTTATTGCAAGTCTGAAATGTTACAGAAGTAAAAACAGTCTTTTTCTTCACTCCTCTCTGTGTGTATAATTGTGTACATCTGCTGTGTATTACTATGAGCATTCCACGTTGTCTGTGTTCTCCTAATGGCTCGTTTGCATTCTTGTAAAAATATTGGCTGATAGCTTTCCCCCATAGCTCTGTCAGTACTTCTGTGTCCCCATATCAAAAGCTTTCTGTAAAAGTTTGTAAGTTACTTCCTCTCCCCCCCTCATGAAACTACCAGAGTAAAAACTACCCCAGTAAGAACATGGTAGACCGAATATCTACCTGAGTTAGTAATGCTATCCTGACTGCAACATCCTGCGCACAAATTCATCTTAAATGACTGTGTATGACTAAAATCTTAGATGCCCAGTGATCAAACAGATTCACTCTGAACACAAAGTGTAGTTATGACCATTGATGCAATGTGTTTGAAATTTTACAATGGTCGGTCAGGTTAATTAGGTGCACTGAGCCACATTCATCGTAGCATATGATAGTGTCGTCAATCAGCAGGTTAGTGGCGGATTGCAAGGTGACCATTTCCCCATGGGCGGGTCTGACCAAAATGTGCAAAATGGTAGAGCACCATAGATCATGAACATCTGTGGAACATCTAATAGAGTGGCAAAGTGTGTTGGGTTTTTCAACTCTGACAGTCTTGTCAATAGCTTTGTGTAACAGTGCTAACTGAGAGTACCATCAATCTGAATCAAGCAAGAGATGAAATTTTTATTAATATCAGACAAACCATGCAGATGTCTTGCTTTTCATAGCAAAGCTTATTGTAAGTGAAAAAACTTTGTGTAACTGAGATTCATAGAGTTTCCTTATGGGTTCTTTTTCCTATGCTAGTCTTTGTAAGTCCACATGCAGCATATAATTCAATGATAGGAAATTATTTCAGGAGACAAAAATTAACCCTTGCTGCAGCCAAGTGTATAAAGGTGGTAGCATTCACCTAGTCCCTCACAAAATTTCCATAATGTGCTAAAATTATGTCTCGAGAAGAACCTTTCTACATGACAGAACATGACATGATACCCAGATATACCATAATGGTTAGGGTAGGTATCTCTCGAGAAGGGATAAACATTATGATATCATGCAGGGATTGTCTGTGGCATTTGAAGCAATGAAGCTTAGTATTAGGAGGTTCAGGGTTTGATCCCTGGCCGGATCACTGTACAAGATGGGTTTTTTTGTGTCCAAGAAAAGTCTAGGGTTTTCCTCGGCCCATCAATCTGAACTGACTTTGTGAAAAAAAAACAACTAAATTTGATCTAGAATTGCAGGTTATAGGCCACAGGCCTCCTCCACACATGGTTGCTTAGCATTGTAAAATAACTGCCCTTCAAGGGCTGAAATGTTGTTATTGTTGCCTGGTGAACATTCTCGCTGGATGGAAAGCAATGTACAGTATGTGGTAGAAAGCAGATCTGTCACCTCAGAGGGGAGATACTTCATGTAAGCTTGCAGTACCTCAAACTCAGGTGAACAGACAGAAGGAAAGTGATTTGACTGAATATCCTCTACGAAATAGAATTAGCAGGTGTCTGCTCAAGTCAGTTTGAGATTGGTTTACCTGAAGTGTATATCCCACTTCAGAAACCTGCTGCTAAAATGCTTCATCTGCCCTACACATTATTCCCACGGTCTGGATGTGCGCATTAAGTATTTGCCCAGGTTTTCTCACACATTTCTCCTTTTTCAGCCGACGCAATGTGCTTCCATGAAATGTCATTCATCACTCAAAAAAACGATACAGAAGTCTTTCCGGAACTCACCTGATAGCTGCAGTAGGCAGCCATAATGCGCACTATGTTCAGAGTTCACGAAGAGTTCATCTGACACATGGTCAATGCATTCACGTTTGATGAGGAACCCAGATCTGAACACCTCGTGCTTGGTTCTTTCACAGTTCAGTAAGAACCGTTATTAGACCTAATGCTCTGTTCATGGGGAACCAATAATTCATATGGATGTACCCTTCATTTTTTTTTAAATTACGAAATCATGAACATGTTGAGGAAATTATTGATAAAATTGATGAAACAAAAAAAAAATGATACAGTATGTGACAGTTGTATGCATTCTTCATGAGGGTAGTATATCATTGTGATACATACATACGTTTTGTATCCAAGAATATATTGTTATAGAATCACAGTACTAGTGTTGATGTTATTGTTATTATTTTGCATTTATTAGACTCATGCTCAAAAATGAAAACCATCAGGTAGTCGTGGTAATATTAAGTCAAACATACTGGCAGATGAGCTCATGATATGAAATGCCCATGAGATCTCTGACCTGGCTTACACAAGTCAGAGAAGTGTAATTACGAGTGATGATCAGTGATTTCACACAACCCGTGGGCTTCTCTATTACATGTTGCCTCTGTCCTGCCCAGCAGTAGGTAATCCTTACTAAACCTACTGTTGGCATTAAGTGCACACAGGGCAGGTAAATCTCAGATGGTTTTGGCAGAAGAGGTAAGTTGTTGATAACTTTCATTCAGTGTCAGCTATTACGGAGAATCATGTTACGTTTTTAACTCCACAGGGTCACAACTTGTTACATACTGTTTTGATTGGGGTCATTACTATGCATAATAAGTATGTAACAATTGCAAGGTTCAACACATTACTGAATACTGTAATTTTTATCACTTCTCAAAATTTTTCTTGATGTGCAGATGATGGATGTCTGGTGGGAAGCAGTCTCAAAGAGTATTATGTAATTAATCAATAATCATGACTCCAATGAAGAATGACTGGATTGGGAACTTAGGATCTGTTGATTCGAAACCGATCCAACTTTTGCCACTTTCAAATGCTCTCAGTCAACACATGGAGTTTTTCCTCATGAATCTTTCTTAAATTAATTGTCAGTTAAATGAATTCTAAATAACTCTGATTACTATTAGACCCACCATTGACAGTGTTGTTTTATCATCAAAGTCATGTGCGTAGGTTAATTTGATCTCGCTGCTGTTACCGGAACACCAAATCATTCCAGGCGCTAAAGCAAGATATGAAAAAAAAAAACAGAAAACAGATGATGCATGAAAGTCAGTGAGTCAATATTCTTGAAAAACAAAGAACGATCTACATACCAGTTTTGAAGTTAACAACACCTCCACCCTTGAGATAAAATGTTTATAAAGTTTCCAAACTAAGACCTCTGCTAACCTCAATTAAGTGGCTTTTATTCCTATTTACAACATCAAGTGCTACTAATGTCTACATGCAAAATTCCAGCAACAGTCTCATGAGATATTTCACTGAAAAGTTTCCAAACTTCTAGTGACCTCAAATAACCTTTGACTGTCATGAGAAACAATTTAGGGATCATCTGCTCACAAGGGACAAACAACAGTCAAATTTGAAGTTCCAGCCATACTTTCCCCATCTTGAGATAAGGTGTATGAAAAGTTGACGGAGTATGACCTCTACGATGACATGAAGTGACCTTTGATTAGGGTGGCCATTCACTGATGACAGAAAAGGAGGACACCCTTAGCTAGTCTACTGTACCTAAGGAGAGAGCTACGGTTGGTTGGCATATAGCATGGAAGAAAATTTAGGCTTCAAAAACTTCCCAGTCAGCCTGAAATGGCACTCTGCAAGTGTTTTGTGTACGGAGTTGTGGGAGTAAGATGTTGCCTAAAGACAAAAACTGTGTCTTGTTGGCCTAGAAGGTACACATTAGAATTCCCAGAATGGAGGAGTATCATTTAACCCAATGAAGGAGAGGGTGCTTGAAAACCACACTGTGCTGTGCATGGCCACCCTACATTTGATGTCCAGAAAATATGACATATGATCTATTCATCTAGGGCAAGTCATGTTCATAGTTCCAGCAACAGTCTTTTAGGACATATCACCATTTCGAAGGTTATCAGATTTTCACCTCTGGTGATCTTAAAGGACCTTTGAGAAATGAGAGAAGTACAGTATCATCTACTGACATAGTGAAAGAACAAGTTTGCCAGTGAAGTTTCAGTATATTTTACCTTCTTGAGGTTCTGTATTTAAAAGGTTTTAACAAGAGCCAAAAGGCACTTTGGTTCCTTGCATGAAGATGCTTCAACTTCAAAGGGAAATGGTTCGTCTAGAATACATCAACATGGCATACAAAGAAAACAACTTTAATCTTTCTTAAACCATTCACTCCCATCAATAAACATCTGCAAAAGCTTCATCTCCTCAAAACTTTATGCATGTGATGATGAGGAACGGAAGATGCATTGTTTGACTTTGGAAAAGTTTGGGTGAACAAATTATTCTTAAGCAACAAATAACTGAATTTCTATCTGTGAGAAACTTATTTCTTGACAAGAAGAAGGCTATGTCCTTCCTTATTGTGAATAATCTGTCCATGTCCATAAACATTGGTTTTAAAAATATGGATGTTTTCTGTCAAACAAATGCCTTATTTCCCTTTAAACCCAGCCTCAGATACGGAGGTCAGAAACTGCAGAGCAGTGGTAAAAATCAAGGTGATTTAGCAGCCTTCCTGTTATACATCAAAGTTTGCTGATACCATAGAGTATTTTTTTTGGGGGGAAGGGGCATAGAGTATTTTTTGGGGGGAGGGCACGGGGGGATAGTGACCAATTGAGATCAACAAGACCCTGATGACCCATTTACTAAAAGTACAGTGCAGTAGTTGTGTGGGTGTACCTCCTATGCAGAAGTAGTGACACAACTTGCATACCTGTGCATGTACACTGTATTGTCTGTATTCAGCACAACCTGTGCTGCTGCATTTACTTTCATGTGTTTTCACTAAAATGTCAATAACTTGACTTTGGAGCATCATGGGAGTGTAGTTTGAATGGATTTTTACAGCACCTATCCACACACCACAAAGGTCACAAAGGTCAAGTGGGGTCAACTGAGGTCATCGTATGCACTTCACATAAACGAATAAAATTTTCCTTTACACCACCCCCCTTAAAATGTTTTGTTGGAGAGATATCAAAGAAAACATCACTTTCTGACCTTCTGACCCTTTCATATTAATGTATTTTCTCCATCTACCAATCTATCGTATCCGGAAATTGTGTCTCAATTTGAAAAATTGTAGACACAAAGTTACAGCAACTCAAACAAATTCACTTTTTTGCCCCTGGTGATCCTAAATGACCTTTGACCTATACCAAAAAAAAATAGGGTACATCTACTCAATATCATCTGTACACACCATCTTTGAAAAACATTCAGCACTCGGTTTTTAAGTTATCGCGTAACATACCTCGCATTCTTATCCATCACATACAAACATACATACATACACACATCACAGGGACTGCATAGGTGCCTTTGCTACCGCAAGGAACTAAAAACTATGATCTACAATGAACTCAGGTGACCTTCGACCGCCATGGAAAAGGACGGATTATCTACTCATCAAGAGCTACTAATGTTGTCACTTTGAAGTCCAGCAAAATTCACTTCTTGAGTTACCTTGCTTAAAATGTTTTCTGACTTACACCTCATTGGGAGACCTCACATAGAGATTTCCCTTTACCCTAGGAGTTTGGGGCATATGTCAAACCCGACCAGATAAACTGATCTAATCGCGATTGACCTCATTTGATACACTTTGTCACCAAGGTCTCCACTTTATTGGTTGATTTCATGGTTGACTGGCCACAGAAATTCTGCACCATCTACAGTGATAAAATACCTCAGTGAAGGTCACACAGTCCCTGTGCTCATGTTCTTGGTCAGTGGACACATAAATCATGTAATTGACTCATGAAACCAGTGGGAGATAAGAGAGTTATTGATTACATCAATCTGGAAGAACTTTTACCCCACAAACTCTAGGGCCAGAAAAACCATATGCACATGACCTTTAACCTCAACTGAAAACAATAGCCTACATACCATGGTTTCACAACGGACTATCCACCTCACAAGCACAACTGGAACGTGAGAAACTACAGTATAGATATCATCTACTGAAGACATTGGAAATCCTAAACTGTTTGAATTTCAGCAACTTTCCAAGATTCTTGAGATAGTGGTTTACAAGCCAAGACATAACATGCAAACAAAGAGTCACCATCACGCAGATTCCTTGCCTGCATTCTGTATAAAGCAACAAGAAAGGGCATATTATACATATTAATTAAATGAACTTGGCACAATCAACACTCCCTGCAAGAATAACAATTTTACAGACAAAGAACAACAAGAATGTTTCACAATATACTAGATGATTTCTGTCATTGCAAATTGATAATTTTATACTTCAAATTATTGATTTACAACAAATTAATACTTCAGAAGTTAGTAACTTGCCTTACAAATTTTTACATGGTAGCATTTTGACATGGTTGCATAGACAAATTTTTACAAATAATTTATGTCAGTTCAGATAGTACTGACATGATATTCTCATCCACACCATTTGTGAGGAAGGCACGGCCGGCCCAGGAAGGGGGTGAAATACTATCCACTGATCAAACTGCATGGATCCATGTGGAGTTCTGTCTTAGCTGGAGCCAGCCTTTTTTACCTCATGCCATAAGTGTTTCCTTTATCTCTGTGTGTATTAGGACAGCCCTGGTAATATCCAACCGTGTGTCTTACCTAGAGCCATGCATTTTCAAGTTACCTAGAACCATGCATTCTTTCTACCCTCATCTGGTATTTGCATTTTGAGTACCCTCACACTGTTAGTTTTGTTCCATACTCCACAGGTTCATTCGGATTAGAGTGAACACTGCAAAGCATTAATTCACAAACATGCAAACACAGGGAGACATTCCCATACTCGTACGTGCTGTTATTTTCCTCTATTTCTGTTTCTCGCCAACAAATTCTGTTAAAATTTTGTGGAGCTATTCAGCATGGTTTCCAAGATCTTACAACTCAGCCAAAACTTAAACAGTGGTGTAACAATAACCTTTGTGAATAGAAGGAATCTTAACATGTATTGAAAGGCTAAACCTAACACACGATCGTTGTAAATATTAAACATTAAACCAACAGTTTCATGACAGACCCATTTGCTTTTCTCATACCTCTCTCTCTGCCTTCTAAAATAATTGATAAACATGCTGACTACTAAACACTAAAGTGTCATCATGCCACTCTCAATGATAACAAATTTGTTCTTTTTTTTTTTCATCCAGAGTTTATTTTTCATCCATCATCAGTATCCTACATGACAAAGGCATGATTGTTTTCATGAAATTAAGGAATCTAGAATTTAATAAATTATAAAGGTTACTGCTTTGTAGAAACAATAACACATTTAAATGAGTACAACAATTGTGTAACAAGGGGATGGAGAAGAAAAGACGATGCAAAAAGGAAAAGAAGGAAATAAGAATGAGAGGACAGAAAAACAATAGAAAAAGCAGAAAAAAACAGTACTCTTGTATCACTTGTGGATGTATTGTCAGTCGGTAAAACACAAACTACAGTAGTACAAAAACAAATGTGTAAACTTTTTGAGGGACACACAAAGGTCATTTTTTAAACACATCTTTGAAAAGCAAGTGGCAATGCTCATTATCTAATTCCTCATTATTCCTTAAGTATATGATATTCTACTGGAAAGTAGTAATTTGTAATGGAATGCTATGGCATTTCATATTTTTCCATTTAGTTTCAATAAAAAAATACAATATTTTGCATGACGAATGAAAGAGTTAAATGGGTCTTGAGTCCAAACTTACCAAGATCGTAATTTAAGTCGAAGTTGTTCTTAAGACTAGGGTTGGAGCAACTTTCCCAACAACAAATCCACATTGCTTCGAGACACCCACATTCCCTAAATAAATTTGTCTTGTTCTTTTACATGGATTTGTCAGAATTTTCCACCCTGAAATGAATATCATAAAGCAAAGCCAAATATCTTTCAAAACCCTACTACCAGCTCAGGTTACCTAGGGTGAATTATGAATGCAGACCTTTCCATTGAGTAATATATACACTATTGCACATAGAAGAAACATTTTTCACATTTACACACACAAACCCCGGAGTACATTCTTAATGTTTGTATGTGTCAGTGATTGGATATCTAGAACTATAACAAATAAGAGTCAGTGATTGGACGATAGAACTATAACAAATAACAAAAGTAAAACCAAATCCAGTGCATTTTGGTTTTGATGAGACTGTGCACTGTAGTTTTTTTTTTGTTTTGATGAGGCTGTGTGCTGTAGTTAAAGGAGAATGAAACCCTGGGAATATCTTTCTAAAATATGAAGGAGAAGTGTTTGACAAAACACTTGTCAAAGTTTCATTAAAAAATATTCTTCCCTTCCCAAGTTATGCACTTTTGAAATCGAGGGAAGTGGTACTGCCATTTTTTCTCAGTTTAATTTCAACAGACTTGAGTTAGTCGAACTATGATGTCACATGACCCCTGACAACAGGAATTTAATGTATTTCTTTGTTTTCCTTTCTCATAATTTCCATGAATGCATATAAACTGTACACAATTTTGGTTTAATTACTGAGGTGTATCATGCAATGATCAAATTATTCACACTTTGATTTCAATAGATGCACAACTGTTGAAACTATTTGTCAACAAATTGTAAAGAAAAGCAAAAGCTTTTCAATAACAAGTGGTCAGATTATAACATCACCATCTCAGCATGGCGGCATCCTGATTGATTTCTATGAACTTTCAAATTGCAATATCTTAAAAAGTAAACAACATATGCACATGAAATTTGGTGATGGATCACCACATGTTAGTCTTTCATTTGACAGCGATGTGTTATTGTAAAATGTTCTGACTTTCATTCTCCTTTAAGAGGATAGTACGGTAGATCAACCTGAAAGGTCCTGTACAATAATAGCGATGAAGAGAATTGTTAATCATTCATATTATATCAGAATTGAAGGTGCTAACAATACATTTGCACCATCAAACGTAAAATTTCTTGTACTCAGCGTGCACCCATCAGAATGTGATGATGTACTAGAATACACCCAAAGCTTGGCAGAACAAATAAAAAATCAAAATACAAGGACAAGAAAAAAAAAAAAAACGATGGCTGCTGAAGGAAGTGCTCTTAAGAAACCCTCATGGGCAGAAAGACAAGAACACTCCTCAAAAAAAGTACAAAGAAAGAAACAAAAATTAGAAAAGAAACAAAAATACCTCTCGGAGCCACCACCAATGACTGTAACCACCCACCAAGAATGACAATTAGAACTCAAAAATTAGAGCATCAATGGTGCAGAAGCTCATACCTCAACACCCTGGTGGTACCATTTATGTATCATTATGTCAAATCATAGGAGCCACTAACTTACACCAAATCATCAATATTGTACTAGAGAATCTGTAGGACTGCACAATTTTCAGAATTCCATAAACTAAAGCACCAACAGTGCAGAAGTTCGATGAGTTCAATTTGTGATAATTTTCACTGGAACTATACCAAATAACTATTGCTTATAATTAGCATCACTATTCACATCCAATGATTTATGAAAACTTTCAATTTTTATTAACTATTCTCCATGGTTTGAACTGGCTGTGGGTATATAAATTAGTACTAATGTGGAAAAAAGAATGCAGGTCACAAGTTTTCCAAAACCAGTTTAAATCATTAACTATACTCATAAGTGGTCACTATATATGTGACAAATATAATAATGGGGAACCCGCTTAGTTTGACCATTGATCTGTCACTAGCTAGGAACTTGACACAAAAGTGACAGGTATGTAAAGACTACCTGAAATTCATGAAACAACTTAAAGTGCCCCTTTAATGTCCGTATACTGGTCAACATATATGAGGGCAATGTAGAGTTTCAGTTAGTCACCAACTGACAGTCCCATTATTCAATTGTAACCCATCCACAATAGGCATATTTAAGAGGCATATGAGGGTTGAAAGGTGCACTTTAACAGCAGGATAGGCAGTTTGCAAAATTTCATGAAATGGGCCATAGGGCCCTCATAGAACCATTGACTACAAATTCATGAACACCCAAAGAAAACCACTAGCAGAGTACACATTGTTATGGCAAAGCATCAACATATTGTACAAGGGAATCTGAAGGAGAAGAAGCACTTTGCAGAATTTCCTAAAATAGACCATAGTATCCACAAGGGAACAAGGACAAAGTTTTTTTTGTACACCCCACATGAACTACCACCCAAGGAACATTGTGTCCAAGTTAAAGGCTGTATTGCATCACCCTAAGCTATATTTTTACCTCCCGGAAAGGAAAATTCTTGACTGGTTCTAAGATAGAATACTCTTAGATTGACAGCAAATTCGAAAGATGCAGTGCAGCTCGTATTACACAGCGTACACAGGGATCCATTGTTTTGATTACACATGTGGAGGAATTTAAGACAGGCTGAGGGAAGGACTAGAGGTAGGTAGTTGGGAGAATTGAACTATCTGGGGTGATGCATTACAGCCTTTAAATATAAATCCATGAAAACATGTGCAAGATAGCAGCATTTCAAACAGAATTTCATATAATGGGCCATAAGGTCAATATGGGGTCCTGGACTTTCTCAATGCCCTCAAGGTACCATTACCACAGCATCATTGTGACAAACCATCAACATTGAACAAGAGAATCTGTAGGAAGAGAAGCATTTTGAAGAATTTCATAAAATGAGTCAAAGGGTCAACATGGGACCTTGGAGCAAAAATTCCTGAACACCCTAAATGGTCCACTACTGTGTCTAAGTTTCAACCAAATCCATGAAAGCATGTAAGCGGAGAAGCATTTTGAACAATTATGGACAGATAGACACAGACAGACAGACAGACAGACAGATAAGAGTGATTCTACATTATCACAATAGCTCACACCAGAGGGCTATGCTGGTATGAGCTAAAAATAAGAATAAGCTGTCTTAAAAGATACTACAGAAGGTTTAGATCGACACTTTTGGGGCCGCATATTCCAGACGAAAATTGACCAATATTTGAGGCTCCTTTTATGATAGTTTGAATCGACTAAAACAGGGTGCATGGGGATTGACAGATTGGTATAGTGGGAATGTATATGACTGTTTACTGTATAGAAGGAAGAAAAATAACTTGGTAGTAAGTTAATCAAACAACGATATACAAATATTGCTAAGCTCAGAGTAACCGTATCATTTAACCAATTTCTAGGAAGCAAACAAAATACTGGTTGGGTCCCATGGAGCAGAGCAAGTCAGCGTAGTAACACAATATTGTAATGTGTACAAGCCAAGCATGACACCATACAAGATACTCCTCTACATACGTAATGGCTTAACTTCCTGGTTTTAGTATCATAAAATGAATGCAACCTTACGAAAGACATCTGGATAGATTTTACCTGACCATTCAGCATTTTGCCAAATAACTTTGGCTACATGAAGCCTATAATTCTGTTCTAGCAGCATGTTGTGTTATGGAGGTCTTACCCATCATAGTGATGATACCTGCTAGTTCTTTTTGTGATATGTTTGCATTTTTATTTCACTATTTGAGTGCTCTTGATCGAAACAACATCCACCAACATTAACTTGCTTTAATTGCATTCAATGTTCTATACCAAATTATAGGATCTTTTCCTATTTCTGATCCTATAGTCTCCAATGTGTTTGACACTTTCATGGCAACTATGACAGAAGTTGAAGCTTCCCTCCGACCTTTTTCATTGTTTCCACAACTTGACCCATGTTGACACCATATGACCTTTTGAGGAACTTTTTCACCACCGAATGGTTTACCAATATACTGTACCGATAAAGGAATCTGCACACAAGAGAATACTGTAGTTGAATGCTTTGACTCCTATTGCCCAAAATGTCCAAATGCCCTTGTGAGATACCCCTGAGAAATTTCGTGTGACACGTACCCCCATCTCAATTCAAGTAACTACTCTGTGTGCATATACTATATACCACATGATGTCACGGAACTGAATCATTACGACTCCTTGATACTGGTGAAAGCAGTAAGGCAAGTTGTATTAGCTTTTCTAGCACTAGAGTAAAAATGAAACATTATTCCACATTATTCACGGAAGTTTTCCTCAAATGCACTTCCAGGTTTTTAACTGACTGCCAAGAATTCTGCAGCCATCAAGTGATATATTGATATGACAGTTACAGTTACATCATTGAAATCAGTCCATTACAAGAACCAGTCACTGACTGTTTCCCTGGCTGGAAATTCACAAAATAGAACCACAGCACAATCTGACCATATCTTGCAATAAAAAATATCTCATAGTTAATCCATATGTACATGACAAATCACTTCCTTTTGGATGAACAGACACCCACAGCAGCCAACTGTTGGATAAAGATCGTTCTGGATTTGATGGTACCCTCCTATCCCTCAGAGATCAATGGTCACTTGTCAAGCCAACAAAAATATTCTCTTTGTATGCAGGATTGTGACTTTAAAGCAAAAAAAAATTGTTTGTCTTTTGGGAATGATGTACTTAAGCAGCTCTATTAAAACAGCAGAACTATTAAAACAGCTCATTATATAGTGATAGATTTATAACAAAAGGATGATGAAGGTTTATGTACAACACCAAATTCAATTTTATCAGACCAATAATAATGAGAGTTTTCATAAAACATTTCAAATATTGCTTATCTTTGCCTTTTGGTGATACCAACTACATCCCTCCCGCATTTGAACACCCAAACCTTCTGACCCGCCCAGCCCTCTGAAAAACCTGCATTTCAAATCTTCCCAGTCTTGGGAGTGCCTCACACAAATATCAAGCACTGTAAACTTGCCGGGAACTTCCAACTCTACACACAAACTCAATATTTCATAGTAGTCCCACATTCCCTGATCACGATGCAGTGCATCCTCCAAGTGCTACATTTGTTGTCACACACACCCTAAACTTCGTAGCAGGTACAATCGTCGAACAGGTAAGTTTTTCCACGAAATATTTCAACACCAATGTGGGCAGTCCAATATAATCACGCAGTTCATTTTTAACCCTGAAATGTCAAAAAACGCAACTGGAAGTCTTTCTGTGCGCAGTACAATTTCAGTGTTACTGTTGACATGCAACGCGACATGGTCAGACGATCGGTCTGCGGGTAGCATCAAACGCTCACCAAAATACTGAGTGGCCTCTGAGTAGCTGCATGTACTGCACCAGAAATTACAAATTACAATAACCGATGATAATTATCAGTTGGAGAAGTTTAACTTTTGCGAGTTTGTGAGTATCTGTATGGATATTTTTGGCTGCGACACAAAGAAATTGTGTCGACTGATTTGCTAAACTAGAAAGCCAAAAGGCTTAGTGATTCCTTGCCTCATGATATATATTGTAACAAACATAAATCGCCCACATGACAAGCATGAGATCCCACACAGTTATCCTACTTGAGATACCATCTTAGTAAGGTCAAAACCTTTTGAAATCTCGTGACCCAAAATGACCTTTCACCTCCACTTAAAACAATAGGGATCACCTACCCTATATGGCCATCAACATGCTAAATATGAACAATTCACAAACTAAGTGTAAGATCCCTCTTATTTATCACCCTTAAAATATCATGCATACAAGGTTTTGACCTTTTGTCACCCCAAATAACCTTTGACCTACACAAACATGAGAAAATTCCCAAACGGATATGATGCTGCAGGGGAACAAATTATATTTTGTCGTGTCTAATAACTTGATAAAAAGGTAAACATGTTTATTTAATCAAAATTATAGCACTTTATTTTGTCGAGTTACAGCTATTGGTGGCAGCTCTTTCATATTTGATTTTTTGGCATGATGCCCTTCCCAATGGCTATGAGGTCCTTGAAAATTAGCAAAAACTGATATTCCTATTAAACAAGAATCTAGCATGACTTGCAATTTTGCCTTTAGTCTACTTAAAGACACAACACACAGTACAAGTTTCCCTGGTTTGATACACAGTAGTCATTTGTTTAGAGCTTACCTGAATTACTGTAAAATGAAATAGGGCGTTTAGAATACACCAACATGGCATACAAAGAAATTCGCCTTAACCATTGCTAAACCATTCAGTCTCATCAATAAATATCTGTCAAAGCTTCATCTCCTCAAAGCATTATGCATGTGATCAGTAATGGATGCATCATTTGAATTTTAAAAAGTTTGGGTGAACAAATTATTGTTGAGCAACAAATAGCTAAATTTCTGATCTGTGAGAATCCTATTCCTTGTAATAAGGCCACTGTAATTCGTTATTTTGAATAATCTATCATTCTATGTCCACAAATAATGGTTTTAAAAACATGGTTGTTTTCTGTAAAACAAACGCCCTATTTCCCTTTAAGGGCTAAACAGAGACACTGTTTATACAGTAAATGGTTAAGTCCATTGAGCACCTGGCTCAACAGACTGTATGATTTATTCTGGACATTGTGGTTTCTACTGGCAGTCAACTGTGATAAATCAGATGACAGTCAGATAACAGTGACCAATTTGAACAGAGGGGGGTCAGTTACAATTTGATTCATTCAATTAAACAATCACAGTTCATGCACGCTCAAGGGTATTTGATCCAAATGATCAGTAATTTTTATAAAGCTAATAACCCGTGGTATATTTAATCAATTCCAATTTACAATTCATGCATGCTCACATGTCCTTATGAGGATAGTGGCATGAGGTTTGCAAAATAATAATCTTTGATACCAAATTTAATGTTGTCTTCATCTTTTCTTTATGGTTAACGAAGAGACCACGTTGGTATGTCCTAAAAGAAGTTCTCAAATCAACAAGAGGATTCTACATTACAAGTATAAAATTCACTAGAAGGACCGTTCTTTAAATATTGTAGATTCAAGTTTTTCACATTTTGACCTCCCATGACCCCAAATGACCTTTCACCTCTGCAAAAAAAAATAAGGATCATCTACTCGATATGGGCAATCCACACCCTACCTATGAGATCTCTCACATTTACTGTTCTGGAGATAACGTGTTTACAAGCAATTTTCAAGGTATTTACCTTTTGACCTCTGGTGACCCTTGTACTCAATAAGATACACCTACCCACTTCATATGACATCTGCTCAAGCTTCTCTTCTTGACATATCATGTTTACATGGTTTTCACAATTTGACCCCTATTGACCCCAAATGACCTTTGACCTCCACTGAAAATGATAGGGTTCCTTTACTCAACATGGTGCAACTACATACTAAACATGAGATTTTTACAAGCTTCCTTTCTTGAGATATCGTGTTTACAAGGTTTTCACAATTTGACCCCTGTTGACCCCAAATGACCTTTGACCTCCACCAAAAACAATAGGGATCATCTACTCAATAAGGGCAACCTTCATGCCAAGTATGAGATCACTCAGAGTTACGCTTCTTGAGATATCGTGTTTACAAGCAATTTTCAAGGTATTTACCTTTTGACCTCTAGTGACCCCAAATGACCTTTGACCTCCACCAAAAACAATAGGGATCATCTACTCAATATGGGCAATCTACATGCCAAGTATGAGATCACTCAGAGTTACGCTTCTTGAGATATCGTGTTTACAAGCATGCGTCACACACACACATACATACATACACACACACACACACATCACCATCGCATAGATTCCTCTGCCTTCGGCAAGGAATCAAAAAGTGCCACCAAACTGCGTTTAGACACTTCTAAAATTCAAGGGACACCCCCTCCCCTTACACCCCACCCCCAGGTTGACGGTCCACCGACGGACAGGTCAGAGGTGGACCCGCATCAACCAAAAGCAACAAAGGTTTTTATATACTGCACTGTAACACCACCTGTAAAGTGTAATTTTCCCTTGGACAATAGTGCATTTACAAGCTTGTCACATTACGACCTCTGATATCCCCAAATGACCTTTAACCTCCAAAGTCTGATTAACTGAAAAGGCAGTACATACCCTGCAAGTCTGAAGTACATGCAACATGTGGTTCCTGAGATACTGCAAAAATTGGTGGTCTACATTCTCCCTACCGGTGATCTCAGATGACATTTGACCTGCACCAAAAGCTATCCCAGCCAAGACCTTTGTACAGTATGTCCTGCTAACACACTGACTTTGAACTGTCTCACACATTTCCTTCAAAAGCTGAAGTGTGAAAGAGTGTTCACAAGCTTTTCACATTATGGCCTCTGATAACCCCATATGACCTTTAACCTCCAAGGAAATCATCACAATGTTATTGAATCAAAAGGGAGTACATACCCTGCAAGTTTGAAGTTCATGCAGCATGTAATTCCTGATATACTGCAATATATTTTGTCTGCATACTGCTTGATGGTGACCGCACCACTTTTTATCCACACAAAAACAATCCAAGCCGAGATCTTTACATGTTCTTACCAACACACCATCTTTCACATATCTTGCACCTTCCCTTCAAAATCTAGAGTGCTAACCAGATTGTTCTTGCACAAACACACACACACACACATGCATGTAATGCCTTATGGGGTACAGCAGAGAGTTCCACATCAGAAAGCCACTGGAATTTCCCCTTTTTGTACGATCGCATGCAGCACGTGATTGCCACAAGAGGGTCCAGGTATCAGGTGACAGGCCTTCCCGCAGCGTCAGAATTTTCAGGTACTCCAGATACAAGCTTCTTGTGAGCAAGGAAGGAGCTGCGAGTCTCTCGCTTTCGCGAGAGACTAGCTGGTACCTGCTATGGCAGTGTCCATAGGTGCACACAAACACATACACCAGACCAAAATCAATATTGCATAGATTCCATGCCTACCTTCAGCAAAGAAATCAATACAATTATCCCAATCCAAGGACAGAAATATACAAATGATTTTCAAATCTGTTAAGTACTAGTACTGTACTGATAAAATAACTTTCTTCATAACTTAAAAAAGCCTGACCAATCAGTGTGGCCTGTAACTATATTGTGGAAAAATAAAACATATAGTGAAGGCATAAATGGCATTACAAACCTTTCCACAATTAATTGTGAATGGCTCTATTACACACACACTTGATCTTTGCAAAATTCACAGACAGAAAAAAAAAAAAAAAACTGAGAAAAAGAGTTAATTTGACTGAATGTGAAAGTTGTTGCTTGACTGTGATGAGGAAAATCTACTTAATGTTATTTAGGAGGTGCGCCGAACCGGTCAATCATTGATTTTCGTATCAACTTTGTGTAGCCCATGTCTGCTCGTATTACACTCTTACACCACTCAGACTCATTCTTCAAAGTTAATATGTCTTCCCGTCGATCACTTTTATTCATCTTGTTTGGATTGACACAGTTTTCATACACTGACTTGTTGAGCTCACGGAAATATCTCAGGTCCTCTTGGAACGAAGGCCCATATGCCACGATCTTCTTCCACAACGTCTCGTTGAAGTGGTTGTACAAAACCATGTCCCCACTGCTCCATTGCCTTATTTTCTGCCTGAGGCTTTCATCTTTTTCGTACCTGTGGCTCTGGCTCCTGATACCAGACGATAAGTATACAATGTCATGATACTCCCAGCAAAGCACTTTCTTGAGCAGTATCAGGGATTCATCGATGTATTCTGTGATCATCACTAGATCAAACTCATTGTCCAGCTCCTTGATCTTTTCACTAATTTTTTCCTCGTCTTCATCAAACTTGTGGTCCAGTCCCAAGTCAAAAAGCATCCCATTTCGGCTGAGCTGCCACATGTGATATTTATGTTCCTTGTAATATTTCATAGGATTGTCCATGAAAGTCTTGAGAGGGTTACTCTCCTTGCCAAGCTGCATTCCGCGATACATCTCAAAGTAACCAAAGGCAGAGTCAATTTGATCCTCTGGATTGCGCAATATGGTGATGTAGACAGCATTCGGCACAACAGCATCCATCTCTTTCCTATTGTATCGTGCATGATTTGTGAGGATGTTGTAAGTCTTGCCTGCCATCTTTGGAAACTTCATCAAATTCCTACGAGAAAACTTGTACTGGAAAGATAGCACATGGCCCCTACCTGTTGCAAATGTCAAATTACGATAATAACCATACCGTTCAAAGACAGAGGCTATTGTTGTGCTGGCGGTCTTGTGCGTTTTAAGGAATACTATTTGCTGAATTGGCTCACATTTAATACTTTCATTTGCATCAAGATTGGGACCTGAATTTGACACAGCTGTTGGTGTTAAATTGCCAATTGCAGTAATTCTATGTCCTTGCATGAACTGCTTAAGGTGTACTTGTGGGACAGAGTTCATTGGTTGAGGTGACTGCAGGAGGTGTTATGGAGGTGTTACTGCTAATAATCCAGGACGTGCTGTGAGGCAGTAGGTGGTTAGCATCTTCATACTTCTGGGCAAAAGCAGGCGGTGGTCTAATGAAGGAGAAACAGAAATACTATATACACTGTACATATCACTTTGCAATAATGCACCACAGTAATAGGGCACACTGACAGATCTAAGTGCATATACATCAAACACCAAAAGTTAATTTTTGTGATAAACAATATCTTCAGAATATGGCCCATGATTATTGCTTCAAATGATTTCCACAACCAAAAAGTCGAATAAGTTTGAGATTCATTGCTAAAATTCATGACCGAAAGGGTAAAATACACACCAATTTTGTTCAAACACCTTACTCTTCTTGAGATCTGCGTTTATAAGTTACAAATGCATGATCTCTAGTGACCTCACATCACCTTTACCAAAAAAAGTGACACATTATGGATAGTTTTCAGCTACCAAGTGATTTTAAAAGCTTGAAGCTCACAATTCAGTTGCTGAGATATCTTTCAATGGGTTTTCATACTTTATTTGTTGGTGACCTCAAATGACCTTAAAAATCCAAGAAAAACAGTAGGGGTCATCTACCTACAAAGGACAACCCAAGCAACAAGTCCTATGTTCCATCACCTCTCTGGTTATTGAGATACCATGTTTACGAGGTTTTCTGACTATGACCTCCACAGGGCCTTGTGTGACCTTTCACTTCCACAAAACATGATGGAGATCACACACTCCCTTAGAGCTATCGATGTAAACAGTTTGAAGCTCTAGCAACATTGAATTGAGAGATATCTTTCTTAATAGGGTTTCATAATTCAACCTCTGGTGAGCTCAAAGAGCCTTTGACACCAATGAAAACCGATAGGGATCATCTACTGACGATGAACTACCTACACACCAACTTCAAAGTTCAAGCAACAGTCAACTGCTGAGATACCTTCTTCAATAGGTTTTTAAACTTAAACCTCTGGTGACCTTAAAATGACCTGTGACATCCATGAAAAGCAATTGGGATCATGAGCTCACAATGGATGATCCACATACAACTTTGAAGTCCAGGCACTTTTCCCTTCTTGTGACATTGTGTTTACAACTTTTTCAAACTATGACTTCTACTGTCCTCATATGACCTTTGACTTCCATAAGAAATGACAGACATCAACTGAAACCAGCAAAATTCAGTTGCTGGGATATATTCCTTACTAGGTTTTTATACTTAACTGTCTGGTGACCTCAAATGACCTTTGACATATACGAACCAGAAGTCAAATGATATGAGATTACTTGCCAATATTCACAGCATACAATTAAGTTAATATTTTGACAATCCAGCAGCATTAAGCTGCAGAGATGTGTTCCTTAATAGGATTTCATACTTCAACCTATGGTGGTGACCTCAAAAGACCTTTGACTGCTAGGAAAAACAACACAGATCATCTCCTTACAATGGACTACCAGCACACTACAGCAACTGAACTGTTTCATCAACATTCAGTTGCTGAGATAAATCTTTCTCAACCGGTTTTGATATTTTAAGCTCTGGTGACCTCAGGTGAATTGTGACCTCCATGAACACAACAGGGATCATCTGCTAACGAGTACCTACACACCAACTTGGAAATTCAAGAACCTTTCCCTTCTGAAAACATGTTTAAAAACCAAGGAAAGTCACACACATGCCATAATGACCACATGGATTCCCTGCCTGCCTTTGGCAAGGACTGAAAAGCAAAACCAGAAAACATCTATCGATTAGACTCTATTCATGTGTCAAGTATGAAAGCTCAAAGCTTCTCTCTATCAATTCCTTGTGTAAAATTGATGATATTAACTGCTGTCAATGATTCCAAAAGCCATTAAGCCTCGACGCCAAAATGCACGAAATCACTGTGGTTTCAATTTTTACTGAAAAAGCAAAGGATACCTAGCAAAAGAGTGAAAATCTTGCAAAACAGATGGTTCAACAGCCAAAAGCAAGTCAGAGAACGCAAACTGTGAACTGCCCCTTTCAATAATGCTCAAGAGAGTGAATAGACTTAAATACAGTATACGGCAGAGGTGAACCTGACCTTTGGTATTTATGTGTGATGTATGAGCCCTCCAATGGACTGTTCTCACCACCTAAAGTCAGAATGAAGAG
Organism: Stichopus chloronotus; assembly: GCA_021234535.1. Classification (NCBI taxonomy): domain Eukaryota; kingdom Metazoa; phylum Echinodermata; class Holothuroidea; order Aspidochirotida; family Stichopodidae; genus Stichopus; species Stichopus chloronotus. The sequence goes on from CM037830.1 coordinate 32,197,340, forward strand.
TCCACATGCACTGAGAATGGCAATGAAGAGAGACCTACAGGTTACTCCCCTCTTCTCTCGGAGGCTCATTGCTCCACCCAGATGTTGCACCGGCGATCACCCGCAGCCAGCGCAGAACCTGAAAGGAGAATTCAAAACCCAGAATACTGTTATTGAAGTTTGGTTCACAAAACATTAGAAAGAAAAGGCCTGCTTCTTTCTCACCTTTCTTATTTTAATCACAACATGTCTTCAAGAACACGACAGGATGCTACTCCATGAAAATGTACTGTAAGGTACAGTCCATTTGAAGTGACCCGAGGGCTACAAATGTAGCACCACTGGCAGGGATTCAAACAAGTATTCCAATTTGCTGGTAATTAAACACAAAAAGTGCAGAATGCTGATCTTTAATGGACAGTGACATGCAGTAGTGATCTGACAATAAGGAAGGACTCAACCATGGGATTCCTCCTCAACTGAAGGAAATGGGTTCGGTAGTGTCAGTGGGATTAAGGGGGCACACCACTATTAGAGGTACGGCCTTCCTGAGAAAAGTAGTACCGGGAGTACACCGTCAATTTTAGGTCCATTCTAGGTGTAAATTTTTCATGTTAAGATGATCAGTTGTGGCAGATTTTTTATGGATATGAAAGGGGAGATGTCAATGCCTGAGTGACGGCAAATTTAGATGGATCGGAGGTGATTTAGGCTGTTTCAATAATTGGTGTGGAAAAGGGTTGATTTCCGTCACTTTGCGGATTAATATGACCAGGTGTACACCCTCTAAATTTCTTCCCCTTGTATCTCAAAATCTAAACGGTCATGCTATGGTAAATTTGTTGTGCCATGATAGGCCAACTTATTGGCTTTCATGTGAGGGGTAGCTTATGGGGGTTGTGAACTTTGACAAGGCTGTGGGGGGTAGGAAACAGAAGTAATTTAGTGTGTAAGTCAATGGAACAGCTAATGGTGGTGTGCCCCCTTAAATCCCAATCCGGCACCAACTCCAAGTAAGTCCCATTTCTGGATGAATAACTGCAGGGATTGAATTCCGTGGCATGCGAAGCACCATCACTCACCTCAAATCACTGTGAGGAGTGTGAATTTTTGCACACCTACTGTAGATAAGAATGGGAACTCACATAAATCTATTACAGTTTAATAAAATAGCACACCTACCACACTCCTTAATTTTCTGGGGAGTGTGATGTGTACTGTAGCAAACCTAGAAAATCTTAAACTCAAGGCCTGTATTACAGTCTACTATATCTCATGACCGCGATGGAATGCTACGTGTTTGAAAATGGTAGGAAAAATATCAATATGCCTGGACACATATCTACAAGTTACAATTAACATTGAATATATCAAGGTAAAATGATAATATGTTACCAACAAAATCAAACATGTCAGAGAAAGAAATATCTACACTTTACAATGAAACATTAGCATGTCACGATGAGCTTTAATACAGGTATGTCTCGAATGAAGAGAAATGCCGTTAAATTTACTACTTGTGTCAACATATTGGCATTGACTGAGAGTGTGCAGTCTGTGTCTTATGAATTTTAAGAATGCTATCAGTATGTAACAGATCAATACCAATATGCAAGTAAAAATATCAGCAAGGTACAGTGTAATACCAATATGCCAGAAAGTAAATATCAACGCATTACGTTTCAATAATGTGCAATGTCAAGAATGCCAATGTCAAGAAAGATGAACGTACTGTACATGAGAACATATACCATATGGGGACGGATGGCGAGTTGTCACTCTGACAGAATATCAAACCTGTCGTTCATTTCTTTACTTTCTTTTACTGTAAATAGTGTAAGACAGAAACATTCTAACTAAACAAGCAAGGCACATATTCTAGCAAAGTTGTATGATCAAGGCGTTGTTGCAGCTATACACTGTACAGCAAGCAGTACGTGATCGAGGCATTGTCAATACATGATGAGGACATCTCGTCAAAGAGAGACGAGGGAAGATGGTAAACCAAAAATATCTTTTTAAATGATACACTCAACCTATTGAAACACCTTTTAATGAACATCAAACATGAGATTTTGCATCACAATCCGTGCATTTTGTAGTCCTAAGGGATGTGTGAAGTCAGTGTACAAGATTCGGGTAGGCCTGTTCCGGGATGGCACCGGGTGTTCCAGTGTATTTCAGATGCTTTTGGTTGCCTTAGGTCGTGACAAATATTATGAGATCAAATCTGTGAAAACTCTTTTTTACTGCATATTTTATCAGGGGGCTTGGTGTTCTAGACCTGAAAAAGCAAGACAATATATTTATTTTTTTACAGGTCTTCCTTTTGCTGATCTCTAGAAGTATCACTGTTTTTTCACAGAAATCTAATGAAGGATTGAAAATTATGTCTTAATGGTTTTATGATTAATGATGATTTTCAAATAACATTTTATAAGGGGTCTTAGTTTTCCAGGTTTCATGTCTTGGGCCTTACTTTTCCAGCTCTACTTTTTCCAGATACCTGCTTGGTTACAGTTACACTACCTGATTAAAGTGGACTGTTGCATGACTGAGGTTTGCAATGTGAGTATAGTCAATTATGTTTTTCTAATTAAACAGGGCATACACTGACATTATGGTGGACAACATATTTTGGGGTGAAATGAAAATGACTGTGGGATAAATAAAGTTTCCTATGTATATATCCCATTCACATTTTAGAGGTAAACACAAAGTGATCCTGACACATGTATGACTAGAGAAATCTTTGTACTGTCCAGAAAAAAAAGAAAACAACTTTTCACACAAACTTGATATCATTCAAGGTTTTGTAGAATAAAGTTTCAGAGGAGCGGTTCAAAGTTAAAAATTGTTCACTTCTAGCCTTTTGGGTAGTCAAATTCCAGTGTTCAGAAGAGCCGGTACTGTATGTAGTTGGTCAACAACATACGTTACGATTAACTACAGAGATATAGTCACAACATATACAGCACCAACTAGAGCACCGACTGTGCTGAGGCTCATACTGTACCTGAACACCCATATCAGTATATCATGATCACAGGAATCTGAAGGACTGCACAATTTGCCAAAAATCATAAACTGGAGCACAATCCCAGTGTAGAAGTTGAATTTCTGTCATCAATACTACAGCAAGCTGTGGGAAATATAGAACTCAAAAGAACAACAACAAATGTGTTCATTATCACAGACAGCAACGTTTGCATAGCCATACTCAGAACTTTCAAAAAACAGATTTTAGCACAGCAAAATGTACAAACATATGTCTCCCTAAAAAACATATCACTGTAGTTGGCAGCTCTGATTTAACTAGTGTTGACCCAAATCTTAAACTTTCACCTCCCCCAAACAATAGGGTTCTTGTACTCAATGTGGTACACCTACATTCCAAAGATCTGTTGAAGCTTCCCTTCTTGAGATATCATGTTTACAGGGTTTTCAGAATTTGACCCCTGTTCACAATTTGACCCCTGTTGACCCCAAATGACCTTTGACCTCCACCAAAAATATTAGGATTCTTCTACTCAATGTGGCACACCTACACATCACATATAAGGTCTATCCAAGCTTCCATTCTTGAGATATCATGTTTACTAAGTTTCACAGATGTACACACACCCTCATACACACACAAGTATGCATGATTACAAAGGTTTCAACAACAATCAAAACAAAAAATCAGCACTGGTATTTTCAAGACAACCGCATTTACCAAAGTACCTGCACTTTCTATGTGTTCACTAGTGCCTTATTCTGTGCTCTATACACTGTAGGTAGAGGTGCAGCAACTTTCACTGTTGTACTGTATATCATGATTGTATTCATGTCTTCAAGTAAATGCATGAATTAACAAAACCTTACCAAACAGGTGAAAAATAAAAATATCAATTGTGCAGCTTCAGCTGGGTTTGGAGAAGTGTTTTATCACAAGGGGACACATACTGTGTTCCAATGTTGGAAATGCAAATGAACAAGGCAATATACATGAAGTCATTAACACACAATCGCAGCAACCATTGAGAGACAACATGTGGATATCTGTCAGGTATGCTTGAAAATCCTCAGTTCAGTCTCTAACAAAAGTTGAAGAGTATTATTGATTGTATGCAAATTTTCTGATATTCCTTTCTCATGCTTGATATTTTTCCACCTTAAAAAGAAAAAATGTTGATAAATGTTCAGAAAGATTCTACATGCCTTTCCTATGTTCAATATCAATTAGAAATACCTGTACTTGCTTACTGTAGTCCTGTTTGCAAACCATACAGTGGCATGCTGTATTTTGGATGCAAAATGACGATCTGTTACAAGTGAACCTGTTTCACAACTTTATGATTCAATGTTTACTCACAAAAGAAGAGAGGTCCTTTGAAACAAATTTCATCACAATATCAAGGTATATTATATGAAAAGGTACATTGCTTTCATTTGTATACCAAGCCATTTTTGCAATTTGCTGACAAAATTGACTGTACGTTGTTGTTTCAAGTACAGATATTACCCTAAGCACCAAGCTCACTTAGACCTCCATGTGAATTACTGTAGGTGCTTGAGCAGAACAATTTCGTAACTCTCTTTAAATGTCTGCAAACCTTTACTTCAATGATGCAGAGAAATCCTGGCACATAAAAATACTGCCTACACTGTATTTGTGGTTTCACTGGTACAGATACATTTCAGTGATACAGTAACAGGGTAGTTGTTAAAGTGCCGGTACTACTTACGAACAGGTTAGGCATTGTTAATGTGAGTACCAGTACCTTCAATGCCAGTAGAGACTTGGATACTATACTGCCCTACCATAGCCAGTTCTTTACCATTTCTGCATTATTTACTTTCAGGGCAAAGCTACTGTATCCATGACCACTGTTTAGTTTTGACATAGTTTTCTTATAAATAAATCAAATACCAATCAATAAAATACATATTCATTGAAATTTCAAATTAATAGATTTCAAATGTGAGTTATTTATATTTTAATTTGATAACAGTATTTGCATGACACATCCATGGCTCTACTGTAGTTGCTGATCTGAATTTGAAACAAACTTCCTACATGCAGAGGTAAAACCTCTGGGAGACATTGGTCACTTAAATGTATGTCATATCTGAAAATCATAAGTGTCCATCATTCAAATTAACCACAAAATCTGCTTGCACAATTACGTCCGTAACTTCTTCCAGAACTGAGGAAATACAGTATTAACCACCACGTTACGAAGTTGTTGCAAGTATTGGAAACTAGTGAACAGATTTCACATCATGCCAAATATTATGGCATTTCTACAACTTCAATACTCGTTGACCTTTTCCTTAAAACTAAGAGGAAGTTTTGGTAGGTAAACACAACACAATTAACCGAGTGAATCTTTCCCTCGTAGATCGTGAAAATCACTTGATATATTCAGTTTAACAAGCTGTGGACAAGATAAGTCTTCCTGACTGTTTTTGGGGGAGTTGCAGCTACTTGATTAAAAAAAAAAAAAATGCAGAAGAAACTAACTTAAACAGAATATACTGTATGTGGTTACAGGCACAACCACTTGTCTATGAGGTAATTGTGTATTTAGTACATAGGTGTACCACATTGAGTACAAGGACCCTAGTGTTTTTGGTGGAGGTCAAAGGTCAATTAGGGTCAACAGGGGTCCAATTGTAGAAAACTTGTAAACACGATATCTCATGAAGGGAAGTTTGTAAAATATCTCCTACTTTTCTGAATCTGACAGTACAACATTAATATGTGTCAAAGGCTACCTATGCTTTACATGAAATATGAGATCTGTACAAGCTTCCTTTCTTCAGATTTTGTGTACAAGGTTTTCACAATTTGACACTTGCTGACATCAAACGATCTTCAACCTCCATTAAAGACCAAATGGTTCTTGCACTCAATGAGATACAACTACTGTACATACTGACAGCTGTCTAAGCTTCCCTTCTTGAGATTTGATGTTTACAAGAATTTGATTATGTGACCCTGTTGACCTCAAATGACCTTTCACCTTTACCAAAGACAAAGGAGTCCTTGTTTACAATGAAATACAACTACATTCTTTATAGGAGAACTGCCAAAGTTTTCCATCTTGAGATATTGTGTTTACAATATTTTCACAATTTAACCTCTGCTGACCTCAAACGACCTTTGATCTCCACAAAAATTGAAAGTGATTTTGTAATCAATGTGGTACCATTACATACCACATATGATATTTGTCCAAGCTTCCCTTCTTGAGATATATAATGTCTACAAGGTTTTCACAGTTTGACGCTTCTTGAACTAAAATGACCTTTGACTTCCACCAAAATCAATAAGGATGATGTACTCAATGTATAGCAACATACCACATTTGTCCAACCTTCCCTTCTTGCGATATCTTGTTTACAAGGTGTTTACAAAATTTTCACAATTTGACCACTGTTGACATCAAATAACCTTTGACCTCAACCAAAGTCAATAGGGATCTTACAATCACTGTGGTACAATACACCAACATACCACTTATGACAATTTGTCCAAGCTTCCCTTCTTTACATATATTTACAAGGTTTTCACAATTTGACCCCTGTTGACCCAAATGACATTTGATCTCCACCAAAAAGAATAGGGTTCTTGTACTCAATGTAGTATACCTACATAACAAATGAGATATCTACAAGTTTCCCTTCTTAAGATATTGTGTTCACAAGTTTCCAACAATGTGACCCCTGATGACCCCAAATGACCTTTGATCTCCACCAAAAACAATAGGGCCCTTGCACTCAATGTGGCATACCTATGCACTACATATGAGATCCGTCCAAGCTTCCCTTCTGGAGATATTGTGTTTTTTACAAGGTAGGCATCACAAACTACACACACCCACACATACACTGCTGCATGATTACAAAGGTTACAATTTCATCAAAACCAAAAACTCTTTTGAAACAAAGTTGATGATGTTAAAAAGATCACACAGTAACACTAAGAGCCTATGAATGACCTCACAGTCGAACTGTTAGATTCATCTGACATCATAAAAACAGTGTATGACAGAGACTTCACTTTGTATTTATCACTGCATTTAAAGGGAAATAAGGGATTTAGAATACACCAACATGGCATACAAAGAAAATTGTTTTAATCATTGTTAAACCATCCAGTCTCATCAATAAACATATGCAGAATCATCTTCATCTCCTCAAAACACTTAATATGCATGTGATGAGTAACAGAAGATGAATCATTTGAATTTTTGAAAGTTGAGTGAACAAATTATTGTTCAGCAACAAATAATTGCATTTCTATCTGTGAGAAATGAAATTTCTTTGGAAGAGGGCTGTTCTTCCCCATTTTGAATGATCTATCATTCTGTGTCCATAGACATTGGTTTTAAAAAAGATTGTTTTCTGTAAAACAAACCCCTTACTTCCCTGCAAAGGCATCTCCTGCAATAATGATCAGATTGAAGATAAACTAATGTATACTTACAGTACAGTAGAGGAGATAACATACTAGAGCAACAAATCTTGACTTGCTCTCACCTTTCCCTGCATCTTATCTGTCCACAGAAACTCTCCACTGTCAGCACAGACAACTAACATTTACTGTACAGTAAATACCAAACCAAAGTTTCAAGAAGCAACTCCACAGGTGTAAAAATTATTTATACCTCTCTGCTGCTTACATACAGTACTGTGAAATCTTTTGTCACCCACTGCAAGAATTCAAGCAAGTCTAAGAAGGAAGAACTGTTTGCATAGAGTGCGCAGTGCAAGAACAATTTATTTCGAGTTTATTGGGGCATGTCTAACAATGCATAAGTAAGGGACAAGTGTCAACACTAGTGAATACCCACACCAGTAAGATGTGGGAAATTGAGTCGGTAGGCAGGATGTTTCAATCCTTGCAGAAAGTTCTTTGGCAGACGACAAGTAATGAGCACAGACGGTGTTGGCAGGATGGGGGGGGGGGGGGTTAGAGAGGGAAGAGACCATTACAAGTAATATTTTCATAATACCTTTTAGTCATTTATCCCCCACCCCCTCCCATCTGATGAGTTTTCAGTTTGTCCTCTTACACATTTTTCCTCCCAACTGTCGGAGGATTTTACTGGCCCTGATGAGTAGGCCTGAATCATCTCATTTTCCAAAGCACCAATTAATTTGAAAATGATCACACAAATGGTAGGATACGACTATCAGCATCATTTGGATAATACAGTAAAACGACCCTGACAACACTCTGACCAAAGACTTTATACCCACACATGATACCGATGCTATCATGCAGTGATTGCCATAGTCACATCTGAGCAATGAGCGAGCAATCTAATGAAAGGTTTACCTTGAGAAAAAAAAAAAAACCAGTTGAGAAATGATATAGCGGTGTCAATGATCAAAACAGCCCACAACCAACACGCTGTTATTATACATGAAATAAGAAATCTGCAAGACTGGATCAATTTACAGTACTTGAACTGGCTTCGGAAGCCAAGGCATTCAGCTCATCAAAAAAAAGCCACATTTGTACTGCATGTTCTTCCCTGCGGAGTTCAACAATATCATTTAGCACTCATGAAATGATGTCACACAGATTCCCCAGCTGGGTGAAAATTCACCTGCAGTGGTGCAATACATACAATGCCTTGCTTTAATGGGGCTCATTCACGAAATTCGAATATTTTGTCACACTTGTTGAGATGGTAAATGGTCCAACTAAGAGATTCTGAAGATCTGACATGCATCTGGAGGAACAGTGATAGGGCAAAATCAAAATCACTCACAGCAAACCTGTGACCGGATACTTTTTACCATAAGCAACCCATGTTCACATAAAACTACAATTTTTCACCTTTCTAGTAGCTGCGGGAATAGATGCATGACTTATGAGGCTAATTGGATGTTTTGGCATGCAATGATTTCTTTTTAAGTCGTCACAAAATCAACTTTATCAACTCAGTGAGTCCCTTCAACAATTGACAGTGTACCGTGCGAATCTCCCATGAGTTGCAAACTGAAATTTTGGCGATGTGCAGAAAACAGCAAATTTGTACAGGTATGTGGATTTGTCAACTGTAATAACCATCAGTATGATCTCTGGAAACATCATCAAAGATGCACAATTTGCAAACGAGCAGACCTGACTACATATATTAATAACAAAATCAGACCTGACTACTTGTGCATAGTACAAGGCTGGATTTGTTTTCATATTTTTTTTTTGGTAGTATGACAGAAAGGGTGGAAGTGACTCCTTGTGGTGCTAGTAGTAGGCCTACAGTGACAGTGTACAAAAGTAATAGTATGGTACAGTAACCGTGTACAAAAGAGCAAAAGGCATCAATGAAGAGATCGCACTAGTCAACTGAGGTGGTGGGTCTAGACACAGAGTTGATAAAAAGATGGAGATAAAACAGCAAAGCTACTTACTGCTGATACTTTAAGAACTAACAAATCACCAAAGCCATACAGATGGCACAAAGGCATTTCCTCCCTTTATTGGTAGGTACATTCCAGTTCAATAGCATTCACGAAGCAACATCATTTAAGCCACCGCATCTTTAAACAAGTACAGTATCTTGCTCAGAACAATGTTTTGATGTACGGATTTTCAGCTGCCAACATTTTAAGAGTAAGCCACATAAAACTCTAAACGACTGTTTCACTGAAAAGAATACAATTATAGCTTCTACTTTTATGAGAGATCGCATGCAAATCAGCTAAAGATGGCAGGATCCTAAATTTTTGACATCTAAGGAGTTTTCTGAGGTTTCCTGAAATAGTCACACATACATTTTTTTTTTCATGTGCTGACACACAACCAAAGTTTTACATCATGATGCGCAAAAAATAATTATTTTCCTCCTGACAACTGGCAACACTACGACAGTGCGTAATTTTAAGTACCCTGTTTCAATGCAGCTGAGGCAGGCGACAAATTCCATATTGTGTTTACTCTCCACTAATCCCATTTATTAGCCTTGTGGAAATGTCAAACAGGACACAAAGGACAGATTACCCCTGTATGTGTGTGTCTGTGGAGGTGCAAATGTAACTTTAGAGAGTTCTATCTGAATAGCAACTCCCTTGGCTATATACCCAGAAGAAAACCACTGAGAAACTGCAGTTAACACACCATGACATGCATTAAAAAAGAAGAAAATTGGATTCAATGCCATTTTCCTTGGTTACAGATTCAGTGGACTGTTGATTTATTCACTCCGTCCTATTGTACTGCAGTGAAGCAAAACATTTACAGGCCAAAAGACATGCATCTACACAAGAGTTTCATTCAAAAGTCGCAGAGTGAAATCCTTGGTGATAATCCGTTGGAATTGTGTTTCTATCCATTACCGTTTTTGAGATATGGCTTTTCACAGTTTGACAAAAGCGCAAAACAGATTGTGTAGGGTGTTGCATGCACAGTGTCAGTATTTCTTTTATTAGGCCTTTACATGTTATCCCTAAATTACTGGGCTTCACATCAGTAACTGCTATTGAAAAGAAGGAAATACTGCTTCCAAAATAAAACCCTCAGGGATTGTGAAGTTCTTAGTTGTCCTTGAAATAAAGGTAAAGTAAACAAAGGACAACATCAGGCATATCAGGTGAGTCAGTCCCTAAACATCACAAATTTGCATATTTGGAACATGTTTATTCTTGATGCAATTGTGAAAGAGGAGTTTGTTTGTAACTTGTCAATGTTTGATGGATTTTCATTAAAATTGTGACTATTTTCAACATCTCTCATGATAAATTTCTGTCAATAGTCCATAATGTGTTTTTCATGCCACATGTACTTTAATGAACCATTTCCTGATGTTCAAAATTCATCTTCTGGAAGATCAGACCCAGAGCAGAGAGAAAGTTTGCTGTCCAGTGCTAATACATTAAAGTGATTGCGTGTGTACTGAAAAACCAAAAAGATAAGATTATGTTTGATCTTAACTTTTCCTTTATTTTTAAATGTACACGCGAGGTGGTACATGAACGGACTATGTCTTCCAATGAAGGAAAATGACAGTAACTACTTCGAAAAGCAATGGGATTGGCATAAAAACACTAAAAACAGAAATCATATTTGAAAATTAACTGTTCTTACTATAACCACCTACATAATGAATATGCAACAGTACAGGTCTCACTAGTGTATCAAAAGCATACTACCCAAGTCGTCGCTCCTTGGCAGGTATCGGGAATTGTAGTATTTGGTGAAAGGAAACACTGTATTTACCAAATAACCTACGAACTGAACACAACCTTGCCCACGGCGTCAGTGATCCTGAGTTGTTAACTGAATATTTAATACTAGTATAATTCCCATTGGCTTGCTCGACGATTGCACGCCGTTGATTTGAATGAACACTCTCACCCACTACATTATCATATTCTACACTTTTCGTCGTCATGTTAGAAGAATTTGAAATCATATGGCTAAATTAACCAACTGAAACCTATTTATTTTCCCAGATTGTCTGAATGGTGCAATTACAAGCCTTATCAAAATTTTAAAGATGAAATTTCAATGTTTTTACTTTTTGCCTACGCACGTAATCGCTTGAAGCCTTGCATGAACTGCCATCCCAATGCGGAGGGTCACAGAATCGGGAGTGGGGGCGAAGAAGTAACCACTTCAAAGGACATAATCTGAATCAATGATGGTTGTCTCCAAAAACAGCAAAGGCAAAGAAGGTGCAAAAGTGAACCTGCTGATCGACGTTGGGTTGTGTGTGGGGTCCTTTCCAAGAAATATCTTGAGAGTGTCTGTATGGGTGAGTTCAAACTGTCATACTGGGACATGTCACCTGACTTGCCAACTTTCACATTCTCACCCGGCATCTCACAGTTTTGGGCAACCGTCTCATGGTGAAAATGCCATCATTCTCAGAGAAAAATCACTCTGAAGCAACACAAGCTTTTTCCTTATTTTCCAATCCCCTAGAATGGGGGTCTTTGTAAGTACAGTAATTGTCTCAAGAAATTAAGTTTCTTCAAATCTACGAGTGGATTCATACTTTCCAGAGCCACAGTACAGCATACATGACTAATATCCTGCAGGTATATTGTTTGACTAATAAACTGTGTGTTAGTTAGCAAAGGGGCGTAAAACAAGATTGTTTTCTCAGCAATTATTTCTCACTGAAGTTAAAATTTTGGCTCAGAAAAGAACTTTCCAGTAATGCTACCGCATCATTATGTTCTATATCAGAATGTAAAAACTTCTGTGATATTCGAACGATAGCATCCATCTCCGTCAGCGATTATGCCCAGCTTTTCTACATGGAGTTGAGAACATGCTAATTGGTTTTGAGAAACTTTCCCAAGACCAAAAATTGTAAGACCGAAACAGTTGTTTCTATCTGGGACATTTAATACACTCTAGTGACCCTATACTGAACACTTTGTTACAGTAGGTGTTTGATCTTCCATTCATTTGGTCAAAAGGACCAGTTAAAGGGAAATAACGCAATTGTTTTACAGAAAACAACCATACTTTTAAAACCAATGTTTGTGGACATACTGTAGAATGATACATTATTCAAAATATAAGGAAGGGCAGTAGTTTCCTATTCAAGAAATAAGTTTCTCACAGATAGAATTTCAGTTATTTGTTGCCCAACAATAATTTGTTCGTCCAAACCTTTTAAAAATTCAAATGATGCATCTTCCCGTTACTCATAACATGCATAATGTTTTGAGGAGACATTCAGATGGTTGTTGCTCATGAATTTGTTCACCCAAACTTTCAACAATTCAAATGCTGTCTTTTCCATTACTCATCTTACGCAGGCTGTTTTGAGGAGGAGAAGCATATTACTGATGCTGCCTACTAATAAGACTTAATGGTTTACCGATGATAACAGCTAGTTCCTTTGAATGCCATGTTGGTTGAACATTTAAAAAACAACATTTCCCTGTAATGCCCTACTGGGTTTTACACCTGTACTTCCACTACTAACAGGGAAGGCCTTTTTCACTAAAATCCTTTCTCCGTCCTCCTGCCACCCCTCCCCTCCCAAAAAAAAAAATCTAGCTTAGACTGTGAAAGACTTTGGAATTACAGTAATAGTGTAAATTAAAGTACCTTTAGGCAATGATCTTTTCTAAACTGTTGTATTTTTTTCCAGGCTCTGACAAACCCACGTAGCATTTTAAATAAGTTCTTTTCACTTTCATTTGTAATGGTGAACCCAACATGGTAACATATCTGGCAATTCAGGAGGTTCTTCACATGGGAAATTTAATAAACAACTTATATAGGTCTTCAAGTAGAACAGTCTAATCTTGACGGTGGCATGTGGTTAACTATTGTATTTACTCAAGTACAGTACACTTGGTTTTCAGTGGGGGATGCTAAAATTACAATACAGTATTTAAGTCTCGTTTCTTTCATGCTGTAGATACTTATGTGCAAATGAGGATCAAATCTGATCAAATTCATTTTGCTCTTTATTCATTTTACAAAATACATGAAGATCAATTTGAGCACTTTTGGGGGGTTTGTCATATTGCTTCTCCCTTCTTGCTTGATACTAAGACCGTGTTTACAAGGAATTGCCCCGTTATTGAGCCAGGAAGGTAGGTGCTTTGCTTTCAAGCCATTAAAAGCATTCCAACCAACAAGTTTTGATAATTTAAAAACTGCCAAAATTAAACACATTCATTCTGGCATAAAGAAGAAACTAACTGTATCTACAAATTTGAATGTAAGGTTAAATTTAGCTTCAGATGTTGGAAAACATACTACATGAGTAACTTTAGCAACAATTAATTTTTTTTCATAGCTACCAGCAATTAAGTGAAGTATTCAAATGCTAAATACTTTTAATCAATTCTATCTGAACATATACATCCCCATGGGAACTGATTTCATTAATTATTGAATAATTTAATCACTGAATAATGAATGATTTTCAAGACCTTTCAACGATGTACAGTACGGGATAGCAAATGGAATAAACTGCACAGGAAAATAGGGCATGGTTTAGTGTTAAAATTTTGAGATACTGTAGCACTTCTGAGGATTTGTGGTCCTTAGAAAACTATTGGTAAAAATGCAAAGGTTAAGCATGCAGTACAAATTGCTTTGTGTAGCAGTTTGCCATGTACAGCACAATGTGGCACAAATTGTGATGTAATGCTAGATAAATTACTCTATGCTGTAGGTTGTAGATGGAGCCAAAAAAAAAGTCTCTACTTTGCCACATACGTAAGTAACTACCACCAGAATGAATCAACCGAAGTCAAAACAGAACATCTGCTTGCCACATATGTATTCCAGTTCACATGATGTCGGCACAAAACACAGCCAGAGTTCTTGACAATGGCTCAGTTCAGCTTTTCCCGAGGAAAAGCATAGTATACTTTGGGGTGCATCACTATATAGAAACATGTAAAAATTCCCTCGTCATTACAGGTTGTAAATTAGAAGTAAAACTATAACTTTATGCCCTTGTTTCATTGATGCATAATTATAACTGAAAAATCAATATGCTTCATTTACAACATGGAAACTCATGTACATAGCATTTCAGGCCTTGAATTCTGAGGCATGCAACAGTGATCACACACCATCACTCACCTCAAATCACTGTAAGGAGTGCAAATATTTGCACACCTAAATAAGAATTTGAACTCACATAAATCTCTTACAGTTTGATAAAATAGCACACCTACCACACTTTTCCTCAATTTTCTGAGGAGTGTGATTTTGTAGCACACCTGGAAAATCTAAAACTCAAGGCCTGCATTTGGGTACCTGACTGACAATTAATGATAGGACCCAATTATAAAATACTGCAGTGTATGGATCTAAAGTTTCAATGACATGTGTTGCACATGTAACAAAAAGTTTTTCTCAGAGGTTGGCTTTCTTTCAACCCCAATGAATTGCATCATTCATTGAACAAAATCCAGCATACACAGACAACACTGATCATACTGTACTGTACATAGATGCTACTACATGAGCATGCAAAGCAAAATGTCACATGACTTCACAATGAACTCATAGCCTATACAGTAGCCTAGCAAAGTTTTTTTGGGGGGGTACCCAAAGTATATATAGGTAGCCCACTGTCCATTGACCATCAGCACTTAGATATGATGCACAATTTTCTTGCTTCTACTGGTATGTTACATGAGATCTCCTTTGTAAACTAGTGACAAATTTATGTTTTATTCAGAGTTTGGTAAAGAATCACATAATTTTAGGAGGAGAAAGCCATGAAAATGGTGGAGTTTTCCAAGTGCTGGAATGGAAAAATCCTACCTTAATACGGTGTCGGCTACACTGGAGGCAGGCAGTATTAACAGAAGACTCATCACAACCATTGTATAAATCACAATATTGTTCGACCAATTGATCGGCATCAGGCCAATTATCGAACAAACAGCAAATAATCAGTAAAGTCAGGCTCTTTGCAATTACACGTTACCAATTATTACCCCTTTCAAAACCCCTCTACTCTTATCCAAGCTTTACCAACAAAATGCATCTTCTCTACACAACATATGTCATGCAAAATAAAATGAGAAAAATGTGTTCCCGTTTACTTTCGCTTTCCGGGGATTTTCAAAGGATGTTTGTACATTTAAGAATAGGCTACCTACTAAACTAGTGTTGAAAACATGACTTGGGGCAGATACAAAACCACACAATGCTGTGCATACAGCAGCGAACTTACAGGGGTATGAAAGTGTCATGATTCATGAACATACGTAGTGATACTGACTACTTGATGTCATTGTGACTATTGTGGAAAGGAAGTGGCGGTCATCGATACTTTTTACCCCTGCTTCATTTTTATGTATGTTATTTAATACTAGAACTAGACTATGTTACACGAATCTTTGTTCTACATACGAGTCTGAACACAAGATGTCATAAGCCTACAAAAGTAAAGCCAAATTACGGATATACATGTATCATCACAATCAAGGTTGCTTTTTATTTCGTACATGAAGTTCGTGACAAAGATACAAAGATTTTCAACTCGTATTTTGTGTTCATGGAAGAAAATGTGTCTAAATGTGGATCACTCTGATGTGAGGTGCAAGCTTTGGAAGTATTTCTTCCTACAACCATGGGCGAAATGAGAGCATGCTGCTCGCTGTGTACTGTACTAAATACAGCTGCAGTAAGATAAGTTGTCATATCATGTTGAAAAACATCAATCTTCGGACGCTCGCCCACGACTAAGGGAATTTGCAGATTTTGCACTTGTTAACATGCTAACCTCTGATTGGTTCAATTGCAGAGATTCAGTCACAAACTTTCTTTACTACTATGAAGTGCAATGCCAGGAAGTCTTCAAACTTTACAAGTTATGAGCATAATGGAACTGCGGTTAGCAATTCTACGGCAGTCACTCATTGGTTTTAAATTTGTAATCAAGAGTATAATTATGATAATGTACATGTGCACCCTAGGAGAGAATTCGACTATTTCTTTTTTAAATCAATGGGCGATGATTCTACAAATACAATCATCTAAATTGATTGTACATTGTTCACCTTTTCATACATTACGGCTTACGTAGAATTTCTACTATTGGGGTAGGAATTGCTGAGGTAATCCCATGGCCTTCTTTTATTTTCATTGTCGTGGATAATACTTCCTGCACAATGTGTACATTTACAGGTCGTCCGAGACTCCAAAAGTAACCAAGTCTTGAAAATTATATGCCTATTGAGGTAGTAGCCTAGAGGACAATCAAAAAATCTACAGAATACTGTAGCTCAGAAATTTGCTGTGAAATAAAATTTAACAACCAGAAAGCCAAAGGGCTTTGTGATTCCTTGCCACATGGTTATATTATAACAAGCATGAATTATTCACATGACAAGTATGAGATCAACTGCAGTTACTGGTCTTGAAACACCACATTAATAAGCCTTTAACCCAAATAACCTTTATTTTGGTGACCTCAAATGACATTTGACGTCCACTAAAAGCAATAGGGATCACCTACCCAGTATGGGGAACATACACATCAAGTATGACATCAGTCAACATTACTCTTCTGGAGATAATGTGCTAGAAAATTTTCACCTCGGGGGACCTCAAACGACCTTTGACCTCCACAAAAACAATAGGAGTCATCTACTCAATATGACTAACCCACCCACCAAGTATGACATCAGTCACACTTATCCTTCTAGAGATACTGTGTTTACAATGTGTTTACAGTTTGACTCAGGGTGACCTCAAGTGACCTTTATCTCCACCAAAAACAATAGGGATCATCTACTCAATATGACCAACAAACACACCAAGTATGGCATCAGTCGCAGTTACCGTTCTTGAGATATCATGTTTACAAGGTTTTCACATTTTGACCTCTGGTGACCTCAAATGACCTTTGACCTCCACCAAAAGCAATAGGGATCATCTACTTAATATGACCAACCCACACAGTAAGTATGACATCAGTCACAGTTACTCTTCTGCAGATACTGTGTTTAAAAGGTTTTTCCAGTTTGACCTCCATTGACCTCAAATGACCTTTGACCGCCACCAAAAATGATAGGGATCGTCTACTCAATACGTCTAACCCACACACCACGTATAATATCAGACACAGTTACCGTTCTTGAGATCTCGTGTTAACAAGGTTTTCACATTTTGACCTCTGGTGACCTCAAATGACCTTTGACCTCCACCAAAAGCAATAGGGATCATCTACTTAATATGACCAACCCACACAGTAAGTATGACATCAGTCACAGTTACCCTTCTGGAGATATTGTGTTTACAAGGTTTTTTCAGTTTGACCTCCGTCGACCTCAAATGACCTTTGACTGCCACCAAAAACAATAGGGATCATCTACTCAATATGACTAACCCACACACCAGGTATGACATCAGACACAGTTACTGTTCTTGAGATATCGTGTTTACAAGGTTTTCACATTTTGACCTCTGGTGACCTCAAATGACCTTTGAACTCCACTAAAAGCGATAGGGATCATCTACTCAATACGAACAACCCACACACCAAGTATGACATCAGTCATGGTTACCCTTCTTGAGATATCGTGTTTACAAGAAGTGTCACATACACACACACACATACACACACCCTCCCATACACACACACACACACGACATCACCATCGCATAGATTCCTTCTGCCTTCGGCAAGGAATCAAAAACAAATGATGCAACCAAGAAAAGAAGTCTCTCTTACTCTCTCAAGTATCATAAAGTTTTGCAAGCTGGAATTTCTGATGATATGTGCTTGTTTTCACATAATATGATAAGTATGCCACACCCATACACTAGCATGAACCCTATCACCTTCAGTATTGAGGGTATTATTTCTGTCACATCCATGAATAGTCTCTACAAACTTAAATGCACAACTACTTTGTTTTATGGCTACCGATTTCCTGCGAAAATCAATTTCGCGATTCCAATGGCTTATTTGTAAACAATTAAACAATTTTACCCTCTTCAATTGCCTCATGAGTCATCTCAACACACATTAGGATGGCAGAATGGGAAGGAGGCACTACTCCTGTATTGGACCAGATGGCGCCATGTTGAACGTTACCAACTGCTCTTACCAATGTGAGTGCATTCGTTGTGTTGAGACAGGTAAAAGAGGAGAATGTAAATCACATACTTTACCCTTACCTCATAAATGCTAAATTATTAGAGCGCTGCACAGTACAGTAAACCCACTTTGTGTGTAGCAATGTACTTTAGAACTACAGTATGCCAATAGTACAGTATGAAGATTGCAAGAGCCCTTAAAATGAACTTGATCAGATTAAATCTTTCATGCTACTGTAGCACAAATTTGTAAGTTGCTACCTTGGAAAGACAGAGTAATTTTAAAGAGAAATACTGTACTGTAAGGCATTTGTTTTACCGAGAAATAATCATACTTTCAGAACCAATTGATATTTGTAGACACATTGATAGATTATTCAAAATAAGGAAAACCGGTGGCCTTGTTTAAAAAAATAGAGCAAATTTGTCAGATCAAAATTTAAATAAATGTTGTGCATTTGTTCACCCAAACTTTCAGAAATTCAAATGATTCATCTTCTGCAACTCATCTTATGGGCAATGTTTTGAGATGTTCACTTTTGTAGATATTTACTGATAAGCCTGCATGGCTTGACAATGACTAAAAGCTAGTGTACTCTCTTTGTCTATAATGCTGGTGCATTGCAAACACCCTATTTCCCTTTAAATACATTTTTTTAGGTATGGTCAGTTTGTCGATCACATTTCACATACCTATCGACTGTATTAGGCCCCCGTATCAACCCCAGGCAGTATGGAACCACACGTGATGAACTAGGCACTCAATAAACGCAATTGTGTGGAAATAGCCATCAAATCACTCACTTTTTTTCCCTCCACCGTTGTCATAAATGAGGGAAAAGAGCAAGACTTTGCATACATGTACAGTATCCCAATTGACTGGTACAACAGTAAACCGTCTCAATCAAAATTGCAGCCACTGGGCTGCATTTTCTGCATGCCCATTCACATCTGGCACTATAATTTATTCTGCACATATTTTAATTGAATTGATGGAGTTCTAAATCTAACTGGCAAGTAGACTATAATAAACTAAGAGCACATTGTAGCCATGACTAGCAATGTGCAGAACTGATCCATAAGCTACATATTATAGCACTATATCTCAACGATCAACAAAATCATCTTTAAATTCAAATCTAACCTAATTATTTTAGCCCTAAAAATTAGAATGAAAGGTGCACCTTTACTAAAACTGTATCTTTAACCTACAAGAAGTTTGTGAAAATTGTCAGCTGTTTTACTGTGAAGGTGAAAACACTCTCGCAAAAGTTAGCTATTCAATACACCCCACCACGTTACAGCACGATATTATTATTACATAGCTTTGCTAATATTTTACTCGATCCTTTCCATTTCTTTTCACAAGGCACATTTGTGCAAAATGTTTAAACTTCAAAAATGTACAAAAGGTAGTCTGTTTTTACGTAAAATGTGAACCATTCTGTGGAGTATTTAAGAACTGGGGCAATTTTTATTTTATTTTTTTTTTTTGTAATTGAACTTATGTTGTGAGAATTGTTTTCCTCCATGTACTCTACACGTTGCGCGGTAAGGAATGAGTCCAACTGGCACCTGTGTTGTCTAGATTTGTTACTATGTTGTTTTTTACTATGTTGCTTTTTTAACACAAAAAGTTCATGGAATGATAGCTTTTATGATTTTCATTGATGAAATTTGGAAAGTGCAAAACAATTTTTATCATCCAGATCCAGAATGTTTCATTCAAAACTCATTTGTTGAGCTAATAGTGTACAACAATAAGCAGTCAGGCCTGCTGAAATCACAGAATGCAACAGTAAATCCAGGCTGTGGCTTTTGCAGGAGGGACATGTGCCAGTGGCGGTGCCAGAATGTCAGACTTGGGGGGGGCAAACTGAGGGCAGAAGAAAATGTTGGGGGGCCAAAGATTTTCGCACGCAGCGCGAAACTGAGCGCGAAGCGCGAGACCTTGAGGTTGGGGTCCAGGGAGCGAAGCCCCCAGAAGCTCTGAGGTTTACGCATATCTCTGGGTGGAAAACTAAGTCCCAAGAGAGGTATATTATTTATTTTTTATATTATTCATTTTTTCGCTTGACCGTACTCCAAGGTTCCCAACTTTTTTCCTTTGGGGGTACTATTTCACATTTACCCACCCACCCATTTACCCACCCACACACACACACCCACACACACACCCACACACACACATAGGCTACATACACTTCCATTCCATTCCTATTTAGGAAAACAACAACATTCCTATATTTAGGAAAACAACCACCTACCCGCCCTTCCCTTATGCTGGACGGTAAACATTCCAGAGAAAATTGGTCTGACCAGGCTGGCCTACTGTTGAAGTGGCTATGGGCATGATATTAAACTTGCAGCCTGTGTAACATAAATTAGTCATTTATCAATCATGGTTCCCCGGAAGCTGTTCTTATTCAGTCCAATGCCAATACATAGTTTTGTGATTAAATTAATTTTGGATGAGTAAAAGATCTGATTAGGGAGGGTGAGAGCAACTGGGGGGGCAACTGGGGGGCAAGGAAAAAAATCTGGGGGCAAATGCCCCCTCATGCCCCCCTCCCCCCCGTAGCGCCGCCACTGGACATAGCATAATGTGGAACTTCTGGGAAAAATGAAATATATACTTGTAGTTGTAGTTCACTTCTTTTTTCTTTCTACATATGCTGACGATGCCCAAAACCCCATCCTGCTTAAAAGTAAAGTTTAATTTTTCAAGTAATTTTGTAAAAACTACATCAGTCTTCCAGAAAGACCTAGTCTCTTACTCCTATTAAAACATGCAAATTTCTGTCTTCCCATTCATTTTATTGCATAAAATTTTAATTTTTTGACAACAAAAAATCTTGAATTCTTTATATCAAAGATAAAAAGCAAGACAAAATAAAAACAATACAATTCATTTCTCTCTTTATAAAGAAATAAAGAGACGATGTGTGTTCTTTTTTATGAAATAAAACAGACACAAAAGCAATATAAAAACAGACATTCCAAATAAACACAGAAAATGGTGATAATCTTGAATTAAGATTAATATCAAGATACCAACATACACCTATACACAACATACGTAATGCCATTCTATACACCTTTTGTATAATGGAGCAGTCTAGTATATACAAACCCGGCAAGATATGGGACACTGATATGGTCTAGGCTTGTTATACTTGATGTTTAATTGGAGCTACTGTAACTTAAGTCTAAAACTAACAAGTAATGTAATCCATAGGGCCTACCTGCTAGGCCAAATGCAGTCACAGATTTATGTCCACCACCAGCATGCTAAAAAGCTGCCCTTGAAACCTTTAATTTTTCAGCATGAAGTTCTTGCTCAAAAGTGTATATATACCAAGCAAAAAACTGCCGTACATTCCATCACTCACACTCACAGGGTAGTATAAGCCATTGCACCATCATCATTGCTTGAATACATGTGTATTGTCCTTGGATTATCTACGAGTCCTGTTCAATTCACAATCAGCCTACACTAAAGCCTAGGGCATCTATGACCCTCGGACTACTGTACAAATAATGACCAAAGACTCAAGGAAACAAATGAACGATGAAAGCAGCCGCATGAGTTTTCATTACATTCCGAATGCAAATCATGACTTTTATTTTGTTGGCCTAAGCCCCTTACTTAGGCTACACATGTCATTGAGAGTTCTACTAGGCCTTCAGACACTCAGTTATTTACACCTTAGAAGTTGGAGTCTTATTAGTATTACTCCAAGATGTTCACCAAGTTACACCTCAATATTGGGCCTACATGTTTCTACTTAGGCCTAGGCCGAAGTCTGGTTGAAAATGTGTAAAATCAGACACAAAAAGCTTACGGAGTTACTTATGAATCTCGATGAAACGTTAAGCCAAACATTCATCACCATTCGTAACGTGCCGGTACGGTTTCTCAGGCCTCAGTGTGTAAGTCTGTAACAATAGTGATCCTCAAAGCAGCAATTCCAAATTTTCTTTGAAGTTAGTCCTTGGAGAATACTGTGTGGGAGTGTGAGGAAGGACCACTAGCTAGCTAACAAGGTAAATTCGTGAGTGGCCGTGGGTTACTCGCATCGATTCTTCCTCTCAGTCTTTGGTCACGTCAGCAGGTGGCCGGTGTACATCCAAAGAAAATTTATCTGTATTTCTATGGTGTACACCATTCTACTGTCTACATCTGGATGCACTGTTGCCCTGTGCAATGCATGAGACGTCACTTCGGCCAGCGAAGTTCAGGGATCAGAAAGTAGCTACAGTTGCAGACGACACGGCAGTCTGCTCTCATCCATAATTACATGTAATATACGGGATGAGATATTGTAGTTGCTTTGGGTGAACGTATATGTCTCTCTCAGTTTCCATGGTAACATCTGGGCTAACCTGGTATGGTACTTATGGTGACATAAGAACCCCGTTAGGGTAAGGGTGTGATGATGTGTGTCTGTGTATGTGCCTGTGGGTGTGTGCGAAAAAAAATTCAATTTCAAAAGTTTGCTTCCGCAACTCCTCCTAGACTGCTAAGTCGATGACAGTCAATGTCGGCGGATTGGTGTGACCCATGGTCTGAAGTTGTGTCTCCCGTCATAATTTAAGGTCAGAGGTCAAAAGTCAGAGGTCACGGGTCAAATCTGTAATCGGCAAATTGCTTTGAAAAAGTGTGTCGTGATTTCCTTCTAGACAGAAAGTCTAATGAACTTCAAACTTGGTCATTAGGTACCCGATTACGATATGTAGTGTTCACCCGATTGGTGACGTCATAGATCAATAGCGTACATAATGCAGCACGATAGGTTCTGTTAGTACAAGGTGCATTATAACTGATTAGATCTTCTTTGCTTTTCCATACAATGTGAACTACTATTTCAACCTATGCATGGTTATGTTTTGGGTATGTTTTGGGTAAGCGATTAAAAGATCGAATGATTATGGACAACGATAAGGATGAGATGCAACTCCGTGGATTGTCATCTTGCTTGTTTGAAATTGATCCCCAGAAGTCAAAAAAGGTATTTTACAAGTGGCCTAGTCTGTTCACAGACCATGGAGTTGTTATTATAACATCTTCCTGTTTAGCAGACGTACCAGTAACGGACACGAATGACCGGAAAGAAACTCACTTGCACTGAGCCTACTCTTAGGGGTGGGTAGTTTAGCCAAAAAGAAGCAGTTTTTAGCAGTTTCTCAATAAAAAAAAAGAAGAAAAAGTCACATTTCAGTCACTTTGCCTACAGCTGCTGAAGCAACGTGAATAAGTTGTAAACGAACTGATTGGCAGGTTTTTTTTGGGGGGGGGGGGGGGACACCGGAGCGTAACTAAAGGGGTGTGACCCCCAACTCGCAAAAATGTGACTCTCGTACGGCAAAACATCTATTTTCGGTAGGCTAAACTGTGACGTAAAAAAAAATAAAAAAATGAATGAATGAGTGAATGAATGAATGAATGAATGAAAGGTTGAAACAAAGAAGAAATGAAAAGACTATTTCCAATTGTTGCATAATCTAATGCTGTTGTGATACTTTGTGGTGATCATATGCCTATCATTAATTATTTTGACCCAAAACCTCAATATTTTTGAGAGTTTGATAGGAAAACAACAAAACAATAGGAAAGAGATAAACATAAGTTTTATTTTCAAAATGGGGGATCCTCCACGCTATCCAAATCTTAATTCTTTGACATAGTGGCGCACTTCGTAGTCACGGCGCAGAGCCGTGTATAGAGATATACGGCTCTGTCACGGCGCAGAGCCGTAGATGTTACTACTGTTAGTGTTACTGTTACATCCTTTCAGAGGAACTCTACCACGGAGCCACTATCAGGATATTGCTATATCACTGCTAACAGGTACATGTATTATTATGCAACGGTACAAGTACAGTAGAGGCTATGTTGGGATGTAAAACACATCTTCTGTAACTTTCTTCTTTTCAGTTGAGTCGATGAAAGTTTTTGAACACGTGATTAACTAGTACACACTATAGGGTCATCTAATGTTGGTTCACGTTGGTTCATAATTATGAAATATTCGGTATCTCATAACCTTCGGTCGCTTACGAAGCACATCATATCGGATTGTTAGGCTTTCACACGTAGAAATAATGTGGAGTCTGCAAGTAAGACAATTTCCCGCAATCTAGAGGGTATTTATATTAAAAAATGTTCTGGTATGCTTGTGCCAACTAATGATGGCGCTTCGCTTAGGTAGTGTTCCCACAATTCTGGCCAGTACGTAAGTGGTGACGCCACTTGAACTTCGAACCCACGAATGCCCTTCTCCTAAGACCAGTTTTGGATGAAAAAATGGGGTAGCCTTTGGTGATAAGGCCCAATGCCACAGTGGGGGAGGGCTACAACAGAACAAATCAAAGATGATGCATAATTCCTGGGGATTCTGATATCATATCGACCAATCTATATTAATTACCATTTTCATAAATTGATTTTTCTTTTCCATTAATTGAGAAATTGTAGACATGAATAACTCTTTTACAAGGCTGGTTACATGCAGTGCGAAAACGCTCAGAGAGTGCTTTTCCGGACGTCTGGAGTAAGGTATACTTGTGGAGCTAAATTTTTCTTGTACGTCCTGCGTCAACTGATGGTAACCCTCCGCTTAGATAGTACTAAATGTTTCCTTTTTTTGTTGGACACCCGCACCCTTCATTCCACGAGGTTAACAAAAATGCAATGGCAAATTATTGCAAGAAGTCTTAGTTTCCGAGTCTCTTTGAAAGTGAAGGACTCATTTAATCTTGACATTTGAAACTAGTGAAACTTCAGATCATTGGGTATATTAATGGTAGTCACATCTGTTCAGCTATTGTAGGCTTCAATGTTTCTTTTAGGACAGTCAAAATTACACAAGAAACAGTGGCGGCACCAGGATTTTAAAAGGGGAGGGGGCAAATTGAGGGCAAAAGAAAATGTTGGGGGGAGCAAAAAATATTCCCCGCGCATCGCGAAATCCAGCAGGAAACGCGAGACTTACCGGGTGGGGTAAAGGGGCCCGCCTTAGGGCCCCTGGTGGGGTCAAGGAGCAAAGCCCCGGTGGGGGTCCAGGGGCGAAGCCCCCGGAAGCTCTGAGGTTTTAGCAAATCTCTTGGTAAAAAATTAAGTCTCAGGATGTTGGTCCATAATGCATGTTGGTCCATAATGCATGTTGGTCCATATGTTGGTCCATAATGCATCATCCAAAGCAAAGAGTCCAAATGATTTTAATGCCAGCTAGGCTTATTTGACCATAGGCGTAGATCCCGGGGGGATGGGGAGGATATATTCCCCCAATATTTGACTAAGGGGGATGGTCAATGTAATCATCCCCCCCCCCAATGTTCAGTCTACAGATACGTGTTGAAAATTTTCTGGTTATCTCCAGCCAACTTGCAAGTCATGTAATGGTCTTCGAACTCACATTTTTGTTACCGGGGATAACCCTGAGTTGATACCTGCCTTTTAAAACTTAACGGTACATCGTTGCTCTAGAATTGTTCAATTTCAGTCCTCCAGTGCAACTTGATAAAGAGTTTTGTGCTCAAAAGAGCCTTTCCTAAGCGTATAATCATGTCAATACCCTACAACATTACCTCTGTATTTTACCCCTTAAAGCAGTCTTCCTGGTGGCTCTGAGGGGTTAAAACCCAGAGGCTTCCGGGGGCTTCGCCCCCTGGAACCCCCACCGGGGCTCCGCCCCTGGACCCCACCAGGGGCCCTAAGGCGGGCCCCTGGACCCCACCCTTTAGGGGCTTCGCTCTTCGCGCTCGCCTTGCACGCTTCGCATGCACACATCATCCCCCCCCCCCCCAGTGTTGAAAAGAAATCTACGCCCCTGTATTTGACTATTACTCTTCCTAGCTGACAACATGAAAAGTTGGAAAGCGACAATATGTTTAAAAGCTACTTATTAGCAAGCTCTTGACACTTTTTACACTTTTCTTAAAACAGAAAGGTGAATGCAATGTACAGTATATTAACAGGGATAGATTTATACATATGTATCTGTTACACTTTAAGTTTATACATCGAGCATACCAGGTAATACATAATGTATTAGAGGGATGTGTTCACAACTACAGTAAGAATTAATTACTGTACTTTGAAAAGTTTGGGAATGATTCAAACAGGGAGGAAAATTATTTGTGAATTATTTTGCCTTGAAAACTCCTGAAAGGACACTATACTTCAGGAGCTGAGTGGGGGGCAACTGGGGGGCAAAGACTACTGGGGGGCAAATGCCCCCATGCCCCCCTTGGTGCCGCCCCTGACAAGAAATACAAGGGATAGTTGTGCCTGGGTGACATCACAAGTTCCCCATTGTGCAACAGAAATTTCTTTAAGAATTCATAACTTTTGAACGAAAGGTGCTATTAAGATATTGTGTCTAGCAATAAAGAGAAAAAAAAAACGTATTTATGTATCAATTTCTTCATTGGCCAATCCCTTAAAAATAAGAAATAATGCCAGGGTTTGACTTCTATACGACCGCGTATTATATCCTAACATCAGTAGGCAAAATATATTTCCCTCAGTGTAAAATACGACCACACACGGAAGATTAGTGGGTGAATTATTACTGTGTAGAATACACTGTCGGTTTCAAGCCTTATATTGTACACTAAGCCTAGACCTACTAAAGATATTATTTTAATGTAGGACTTTTGATTTGTAGTATTCAAATTAATTTAGCATTCAGGTTAGTTTAGTAGAAGGAACTTTTTGAATCAGGAGAGAGAATTAAGTCGTACCCATCCAGACGGAAAAAAAAAATCAAGTAGGAAAAATACTTACAAAGCCCAAACCCCGTCACCGTGAAGCTTAAAGGACTATTTGCCCAGTGCATTCTAAAACCCATCAACACTTACTGCCATCTTTTGACAACCCATTCCATCATTCACTATCCTCTGAGAGGACGAATATTGATCCTACGAATGTGAACCTTCTGGAGTTTAAAATAATAATCTCTTGTAATTTTACTATTTGCAAGCTTGAAAAAGTCAGAAAAGGATAAATGATCAAAATCATGGCCAGTCTTGTAAACGGGTCGAATCAAATCTCTCCCTAATCTTTTGGTATAACCTCGAGTGAGGTGAGATTTTTAAGACGCCAAGCCACTATGATAAGGAACACCCTTTAAGGCACTGCCCGCCCGTGCGCTGGATATCTCAAGTCAAACCTTATCTTTAAAAAAAAAATCATGGGTCCCAATCATGAACAGCATAGTTTAAAGGAGACCTCACCAACTGCTGTTACAGCCTAACAACAAAAGGAAACTAAAATTATCCACGAACTTGAAAATGCTCTTACCTCTTTTAGCTGTTTCAATCAGCCCTATACTGCTCAGATGGTTGTTATGAAGGATAAAATTTCGCACAACGAATACCTTGAAAAATACAGCAGTTTCGGATGTTTGCGTAATCCACAGAACAGACTTTATTGTATGTATTACTCATGAATCAGCTCTTACTGCATTCGGTATGTTACATACCAACACCTGCTTGGAAGGTTACCCGTATTACTTTCGTTGACCATATTTTCAACAGGTCGGTATCTTTGAAGAAAAGTTTTTTTTTCTAATGCCTATATTTATTGAAAACTTAAGTTCTTTCTTTTTTTTGGGGGGGGGGGATGTTCAGTGCGTTTTGTGAACCATTTTTGAGAAATGGATTGAATTCAGTTCACGCATGCGTAGAGAGCAATGGGACCAATATTATAAGACATGTTCGACTGTATTGCTAGCTGGGTGTTATTTGCAGTTGGGTTTCTGAATACAGTATTAGAACACATTTTGTTTGAGTAGGCAAAGCACGCACCGGTAACCGTTAATTGAAAAATAAAAAGCCTAAATTATAAGATTCCAGTGATAAAAGATGTAAGTTAGTAGCACTATATAACTCCAAAATGAAATTGAAATACTCACTCACAAAAGAGTGCAAAAATAAATGTAAAACACAGTCAAAAATAAAACAGAGGAAAAGAGAAAACTAAAACGCAGATTCACACAGTGACAATGCAAAACTAAAGATAAGACCAAAAAGGGGGGTGGGGGGATGGGGGACATGAATGATCGACCACCAGGCGAACGAGCGTAGGCCCTGGAAACAGCAGGGAACCGGTGTGGGAGATGTGATATTTCACAGTTTCAAGATCATTTACAGGGGACAAAAATTACTTGATTAATTTAATGCAAAACTGTCGCATTAAGCGTCAGACCTACCGAGAACGAAGAGATTTGACTGGTCAGACCAACCAACCATCGGCCGTAGTTTAATGCTGGAGACCGCCCAAAACTGACTGTGGATATTGTACGATCTGCCCTTTGTGCACACCTTTAGTGTACAAACAGTAATTTTGTTCGTCCCTTCATGTTTGTGAGTTAAATCAATGTTTTTGATTGATCAGTTTATTGTAGACTGGGCACGGTTTATCGTTCGTACAGTTTTAAGTGTTGACTTTCACACGTTACAACTGTTGGAAATTGTTTCATACAAAAATCGTTGCAAAATAAGAAATAGACGTTCTGGCTGTAGGCGTTCCTTGCTGAGATTCCGTTCGTGGGTTCCGAAAAGCCTCTCCTGTACAGTAGAGTAGGTCCCGAGGGGGGGGGGGGCTTATACCGACAGAAAGGTTAGGGCACCAACTGCGTCCGGGTTCAAGTAGGCGAAGGTTCAAAATTTCCCTATTAGCACGACAGCACCGTGGCTAATTAGCCCTATTCAATTCAATTCATCCAACTGTACTTCAATTTCTTTCATATAGAAGTAACAAAGTAAATATGCACGTATGCCATGTACAAAACAAGATAAAATGAGAGAGGAAAGAGACTGAGGGGAAAGCAGCAAGAAACTCAAGAGAGCTTGTAAACGTCCCCACCGCTTAGAACGAAAAGAAAAACATAAAACGAATGAAAACAAAATAGGAAGAAAAGAGAACAAAGCAACAACAAGGAACAGAGACACAAACCAGAAGGAAGAGACAAAAACAAGCTAAGCAATCAGTGATAGTTTGTTGTGAGATGGTGTTTAAAGGGAAGTGGGGCGTTTGTTTTAGAGAAGATATCCATACTTTTGACACCAATCTTTGTGGATGAAGAATGATAGATTATTCAACATAAGGAAGGACAGTAGCCTTCTCTTCAAGAAATAAGCTCCTTACAGAGAGAAATTCAGTGATTTGTTGCTCGACACTAATTTGTTCACCCAAACTTTTCAAAATTCAAATGATGCATCTTCCGTTACTCATCACATGCATAATGTTTTGAGGAAATGAAACTTTGGTAGATGTTTATTAATGAGGCTGAATGGTTTAACAATGATTACAGCCATTTTCTTTTGTATGTCATGTTGTGTATTCTAAACGCCCTATTTCCCTTTAAGATGTTTTTTAAATGAGGGGAGGGTGTGACATTATCAGGTAAACAATTCCAGAATTTTACACCAACGAAACGAATACTGCAATGTGAGGATTTGAATCAAAAATATTGGATCGAAAAATGATCAGAGGAACGAATAGGATATGGATTATTGTCTCTACTATAATTAAAAATATAGTAAAAAATTAGGGAGTGTTACGATGCGACCAATTATACATGAAAATGCCGACGGAATAACGATTAACGTCATAGATATTAAGTATATGAAGGTTTACGAAAAGAGGGGCTGTATGTTGAAGGTAGCCCTTGTAACAGATATATCGAACAGTTCTTTTTTTTTTGAAGTACAAAGAGAGGCTGAATCTTGGTAGGGTAAGTACTACCCCAAACAATATTGAATTGAGATAAATGCGGGAATATAAGACTGTTATATAGATTAACAAGAATACGCCTCGGAACGATGTGGCGAAGTCGGTTAATAATACCGACTCTTTTTGGCATTTTCTGAGCGACCTGCTCAATATGCTTATACAAAGAAAGATGATCATCGATGAATACCCCGAGAGAACTAGTTGAATAGCAAGGTTAATGTTTACACCATTGACACGGATACTTGTAATAGCAGGATTGATGTACTTAAAGAGGTCGTGCGGGAAACAATATATTTGGTTTTACCAACGTTTAATGATAACTTATTCGCACAAAACCAATTGTAAATATTTATAAGTTCATGCTGAACAGTATTTTACAGACAGCAAATCTCATTACTGGAAAAGATAAGACTCGCATCATCAGCGTAAGAAACTATCACTGGCTGCATAATACGATGGTCCATTAATGCCACAGAGAAAAAAAATTGAACCACTGTACCACAGAGACAAAAAATTCAACAACTGTACCACAGAGAAAAAGAATTAAAACACTGCACCAGAGAGAAAGAAAATTAAACTACTGTAATAGAGAAAGAAAATACTAATCTGTCATAACAGATTAAGTAATCTGTCATAACAGATTAAATAATCAGTGCCTTAACAGATTATTTAATCTGTTATGACAAATTATGTAATCTGTTATGGCAGATTAAATAATTTGTCATAACTCATAAGTGTACCAAGTGGATTTGGCATGTAAGATTTCATATCCTTAATCTGGACGCACTTGCCAGGCTGTTTGAAACGTAGACGCATTTGAAAAATGTTAATACTTGAAAAAAAATCTGTTACGACTGATTAAATAATCTGTTATGACAGATTAAATAATCTGTTAAGACAGATTAGTATATTTTTTCTCTGTGGTACAGTACATGTAGTTGATTTTTTTCTTTGTGCTACAGTACATGTAGTTGATTTTTTTTTCTTTGTGGTACAGTAGTTGAATTTTTTTTTTCTCTGTGATACAGTAGTTGATTTTTTTCTCTGTGGTACAGTGGTTTAATTTTCTTTCTGTGGCACTAATGGGCCATCGTAGCATAAAGATCATTAACATAGGTAATGAATATTTAGGAATTAACAGAGCCCCGTGGAACGCCAAAAGTGACGTGCAATGAAGCAGAGTTTACATTATTGATAGAAACAAACTGCATTTAAGTAGTTACCAAACCAATCATTTGCAGTCCCTCGGACTCCATAGTAACTAAGCTTGTTGAGTAAGATGTTATGATCGAGTGTATCAAAGGCTTTCGAAAGGTCAAGGAAAGTGCCAGATAACTTTTTTTTTTTCATCGAACGCTTCCAAAATTTTGTCGGTAAAATTTAGGATCGTGTGAGTGGTTGACCTACCAGGAAGAAGCCCAAACTAATAGTAATACAAAAGATTACGCTGGATTAAGAATGAATAGAGTCTGTTAAACATGGTTTTCTTTAAAATTTTCGAGAAACGTAGAAGGAATGAAATAGGTCTATAGTTAAATCAAAATATTTTGCCCCACCTTTTAGTATAGGAACATTACGAGCAATCTCTAGGGAAGCAGGGACTACACCCTGGTTAAAAGACATGTTGAAAAGATAAGTGAGTGTTTACCGACACAGAATGGGCAACTTGTTTAACAATATTTGCTGGTATTCCATCAAATCCAGAGGCAGATGGTTTGGAGTATAAAATAATTTTTAGGACCCCATCATGTAGTCGGATTGATGAAATAGAATCAGGAAAAGGACTATATTTAGGTAGGAGTGGAAGCTCCGTTGACCGTGAGGGATCTCACGTTGAGTATCTTAACCGTATCTTGTAGTGAAATAATCAATAAAGATAAGGCCCACTTTTGAAGGATCAGAGATACTGATCCCCTTATGAGAAATCTTTATCGGGACAGTTGGTTGGTTCAGAACCATGCAAGAGGGTATTGATGGAGCGCCACATGCTCTGAGTATCATGGCTAGTATTGTCAAATAATGAATAAAAATAGGATTTCTTGGCATGTCTGATAACTGAGGTGAGACGGTTTCTGAAACATTTCTAATCATATAAGTTATTATCTATAGTTCTATTATGGGGATATTTCTTGTATAACTTATGTTTTGTATTACAAGAATTAAGAAAGGCTGGCGTCGTCTATTGATTAGCACTGAGATGATTAGGTTGCGCACTAGCTACCAAGGGAATACATGCATGATAATTGAACATTGTGGTGAAGTTGTTGAAAGCAACATCGACCTCAGCTGAATTATACACATCAGACCAAGGCTCGTTGTGAATCACAGCATGAACATTTTCCAAGGTAACCGCATTAATTTTCCTTCTTAGAGAACCCCTACAGTTAAAGAATTGCCCTGTGAGACAGGACCGAAGTCAAAAAGAATAAACATAGGAAAGCGATCGGAAATATCGTCGTGGATTACAACCCGATAAAGTAGCGCATTGTTGGACTATTCGTAAAGATTGCATCAACGGAAGTGTGGCTGAATTGGAGGTGACTCTAGTCGGAAGACTATGAAGTGAGTGAAAAGAATTAGAATGTAAAAGGTTCATGAATTGATTACGTCTGTGATCTGATGAACTTTACAGATTGCAATTAAAATCAGCCATTAAGAAGCACTGCCTCTTTTCACCGTTCAGTGAAACAAAGAGAGAATTAAAACTATCAAAAACCATATCGTTCATGCCGTTAGGACAATAAAGTACCCCCACAATAACAATCGAGCTGTTTCTGCTTCTATGAACATTGATTCAAAAACGCCGCCCCCCCCCCCCCCCACCGAAAAGTCGTAAGATCATGACGAGTATTGTAAGTTAAAGAAGACATAATGTATAATGCAACACCTACGCCACGACCTTGTCTTAGACTTACGTTCAATAACCGGGGATGTTGCAAAGTGTAGGTAACTTGTGGGTGTCATTAAACCGTGTCTCAGTAATACCAATCACGGAAAAGTATCCGACGGGCTTTAGTGCTAACATGCATCGAAATTACTGTATAGTGACCTAGCATTAATATGATACATGGTAAGTTTTTCATCCCATGCATTGCATGAGAAATCCTTAAAAACCCATAGTTAAAGTAGTCACAATTATTCCGACAGGACAAAAAGTTTAAAAAGCACAACTTGCTCAAAATTTGCTTCAATTTATTAGTGTTTCACACTCTTAAACTCATTTGCTTCAACTTTCAATCCACAAATCCAACATATAGCATAACATACCGAAGAAGTTGTCATGGGTATGTTATTAGCATTGCATGAGAAAATGCGAAACAAGAATGAATGAAAGTCTCGACCAAGAGTAATCAGAGGTTAGTTTCTTATCAGGACATGTGGTTAGCATCGCTCAAGGACTCCAAGCTTAATCTCGTAACTGCACAAAATTAAGGGTATTCTTCCCGTACTGTCCTGGTAATGTCTGACAGCACAGGAAGGATCGTGGCTATGAGGAGATTAAAGCCCAGGGACTCAAATGTGCCAGGTAAAACAATTCACGTTACGTTCATAGCTTGGAACAAAGATTAGTAAAATGACTATCATGTGCTCCTGCATCAAACTAGCTTCAATCTCAGATTTTGAGTCTCTTGACCTCCTCTGCAAACAACCGTTGTGACGTCACTGTCAAGAGGGGTTTTTTTTCTGGACGGATAGACTAGTTGATTTTACAATGATCTCTCATTTATTTCAAATACGTTTTGTGAAAGCAGCCTGAGCGTTCAGTGATAGGTTGAAGCCTCTCGATGTACTTTTACTGATCGTTTTGTTAACCAAATTAAATGGAAGAAGAACCACTGACTCTTTTGTATTATTGGTAATTAGATCGTGAACTATGACCTGGGAACTGTTATTTGGTTGCAGAGGAATAAAGGAAAGAAACACTTCTGAGCCACCAACACAGTTTATCTTTAATTTGCATTAGTTTCAGTTGTAACTCCTTCAAATAACAGTTTTGCGACTTAACATTCTTTTGAGTTGTTGTTAAGTATTCACATATTCGACCACATGGACAACCTTGTGGGTGGCTCAGGGTTCTTTGGGTGGGGGTGGGAAAGATTTTGTGGAGTATTTTTTTTTTCAGATTGACATGGGGAAGGGTCTAAGGGGAGTGTTCCTCTTGGGAGAAAAACAAAATAGAATGTAAATAATGGTGAGATGCAAAATGGTGACCATGACTTATTTTTGACTGTGTGTGGAATGGAAATGCGATATAAATTCCCTCAAATTTTGCATCTTGAAAATTAACATAATTCAGCCCAGCCTTACAAATGAGCATAATTTCCTCACTTCACCCGACCACACAAATTCATTGACTTGCCGGTCCTCCCGACTAGCCGTGTAGGTGAGAACTACGCCGCCATCCCCCACCCCTTCCGATTTCCCTTTAACAGAAATCTATAACCTAAACCTGTTTGTTTTTTACGTTACTTCTACTGCAGATTGATTAATAGCATTTCAAAAAAAAAAAGATGCATCCATTACCGCGCAACTGGATCTCCTAACTGTAACCGTGGTTAAGTCGGAAGTGCTTTCCTGGTACATCTTTGTACCAATGTGCGTGCTGAGAAAAAGCCTGTGTGAAGAGAATACTAAACGTATATGCAGCTCTCACAAACTTTCATAAATGAGTTAGCTCCAATACAGTTTTCAGCCTGAAAAAAAAAAATACTATTCAAGTGAACTGAATGTCCTGGTTCTCTGTGCGAGATAGCCTCTTACTTCATATCCAGGTTTATACACAGAATCATGTCCACAAACATAGACTTCTTGACTCTTATGGAAAAGCAGTGTTGTAGTCGAGGACCCCTGTGTCACAGCCCGGCATGTACCAAGACCGAGTTGTATGGTTTCGGAGTCTGGGGAAGAGACCAAATCTTGTGTATCCATGTCCGAGTCAAGACCAAGTCCAACAAATTCACCGAGACCCGATAAAAAAAATAAAAAAAAAACAACCTCTCCAGTAATTAGTTAGCATACATATTGCAACAACTAGGCCTACTAGATGTTAACAGACTGGAATGTCCCAACGCTACTTACACGTTCCAAATAAAGCAGTCATTACATACACCAACTGTATGACCAATTCACTAGTCTCTACACATAGATCTAAGAAAATCGCTAAAAAAATGCGTTGATCCTTTTCAGGGTTACTGAAGCTGTATGATGGCCAAGAATGGCACGAAAGATCAATTAACGAGACAGTTCTTTTCCTTGTCGATTTTTACCTGATTAATTTGATGGAAAAGTTACTATTTCTCTGAACGTGTACGTGTTTACAGGATCACTCAACACAAATTGTGTCACTGAAAAACTGTGCAATGCATTGTGCGTGGGTGGATTTATAACACACACACACAAACTGAATTTCCATGTTGGCACTTGGTGGAAACATGGTAAAAATTACATTAATATTACATTTCATTCTGAAGTTATAATTTTTTAACCAATATTGCAACTGATGCTGTGACATGTAAACGTGGTAATACATATACACAAAACATACACGTGCACGGTGCCAACTGACAGAGTATCATTTGCATTTCTTTTATAAGCTCAACGAAAGTTGAGTTCAGCAAAAGTTGTGACCTTCATTTTCACAACACGTTAATCTCAATCTGCAATAGGCCGAAATCTAAATGTACACTGGGGTCATATTTCATGGATAAATAAGGCAACACAATTTCATAGAACAACAAAGACTATTTGTTTTAATTTACCGGTGTGACGTAACATTTTGTAGACTTTATCTTGACCAGGGCAGTATATTGTTTAAGCGACAATATATTAACTTATGTTCAAGATATACGTGTGGGTTTGAAGTACTTGCAATCATTTCCTTTCGGCCTGTTCCTTGTGTGAATATGTCAGACTCGAATATTTCAATATTCGAAACGAGTAATCAATAATGAGTCAACAATATGCCTAAAGACCGGGTCACATGAGATTCCAACCACGGAGACGTAATTCAACACGCGACTCACAGCCAGACAGCCAGCCGTTTTAGAGTAAAAAAAAAAAAAAAACAGCTAAACATCTCCAAATAGTGATATGATGTAAGAACAGTAATCTTTCCAAACAAGTAGAGGAAAAGTACACTTTTGACTTTACAACAAATTTTAGAACTGGAATATGAATTGAACATTTGTCAGTGAAAGTCAAATTCTGCTGAATATGTCATAATCACTACAAAAAAAAAAAAGAAAAGAGAAGTTTAAGCCCCATTTTTTGCTTAAATAAATACTCATATCCATTTCTATTGGTCTTATTGGTCTATTTGCTTTCAAGTAACAGTGAATGACGGCTATGCTTTCTTGGAGAGTCTGAATTTTGTAGGACCAACAAAAATGTCAAGACAATTTCCATTATTCAAATATCTGAAAGATGAGGGCACAGTTTTCTTTCAGATTTGGTGACAGATGACAGGTGATCTATGCCCTACTTTTTGTTCCCTGAAACACTGACAAAGAACCAAGGCAGATGATTGGGCGATTGCCAGTACAACTCATACTCTAGCTTTAATATTTTAGACCATTATTAGAATTGGCTGCATTTTCAACTGTCACAGTGCATTCCAGCTTATTTTTCTACTAAAAAAGACAACCACAACAAACCTAAATTTGTCAAGGGAACGAAGTTTTTTCTGAGATATTTCAATGGCGGTAGTTAAAATTCTACCATACGTTGCTACATTTGAGCTGTTTTACACAAGTTTGTCCTGGAGCCAGCATAAATAGAACAATGTCGTCAAAACGAAGGAGGAAAGACGTTTGAGAGTAAAGTATGCCAACTATTTCAAACTATGATATAATTATGTGTATTCCAATATGGTTAATTTATAAAAACGAGTATTCGGGCACGTGTATTATTAACTTGATAAACCTTAAACACATTACAACACTTTTGCCATTAACAAGAAGGCTGAACATTCAGTCTCAAAAGTGTGGTTAACCTTGTTATCAGTTACGTGCACATAAAAGAACATATTCTTTCTTTGTGTCAAAAAATCACTTTTTTAAGTCTGGTGTATTTGCAATCACTGACAAAAATATCTTCATCCCTAAAAGGGTGATGCTCCTAACTTTCGCATTATACACAATACTTAATACATTATAACATGTGATTTAAAGACAAAAACTCATCACCCCAGACAGTTTCAGTTCTCCCAACCACCAACGTCTAGTCCCTCCCTCAGCCTGTCTGAAATTCCTCCACATGTGAAATCAAAACAATGGATCCCTGTGTACGCTGTGTAATACGAGGTGCTCTGCATCTTTCGAATTTGCTGTCAATCAAAGAGTACTGTAACTTAGAACCAGTTGAGAATTTTGCTTTCCGGGAAGGAAAAATATAGCTTAGGGTGATGCAATACAGCCTTTAAAGAAAGATTAATCAAAGCTGGACCGCGTGTGCAATTGCATTTACCTACATTTAATGCACAGATGCAAAGTTGATTAACCTTGTTCATATATACAATACGAAATTTTGATAAGGCGGAAACGACAAAAAATGGATTTGCAAATTACCGCATTTTTATTGAAAACGAACCCCGAGAAAAGATAAACAAGATTCACAACATATCAACAACACGTTCTACATAGAGAACGTAACACCATTGTCTAGTGTAAAATAGCAGACAACAAAACATTACCGATCTACGCTCACCTGACCGTAATTCATCCTTGCCACTTCGTCCAGCCACATATCTTTACACACTGTCTTCACCTTCCTTATTTCTCATTTCATGGTTGATACATTTTCAGGGGATAGGTATAGTTGTGACATACATTTTACATAAGTTTTCGCACCTTCTTCTTCAAATCGGGTATATAAGCATATACTTCTTCTTAACAGAACTAAAAATTACTAAAAACTTTTTTTTTTTATGTGAAAAACTTTTTTTTTATTAAGCGCAATTTTATGAAATGCACTGCATACATTTGATAATTGTTTCCGAAATACTTCTAAAGTCTACTAGAGGACTTTTAGTCATTTTAGTAGCGAAGAAGTATTGAAAGGTATGAAAATACATCATATAAATATATATATATATATATATATATATATATATATATATATATATATATATATATATATATATATATATATATATATATATATATATATATATATATATATATAAAACGGAAAAGCCCCAGAGTTTTTTAAACTTACTTTTTAGTTCAGCTCTGTATGTTGTTCATCTTTGCAACATCAGCCAGTTGGCCAGTCTTCATCCTTGCCACTTCGTCCAGCCGTATATTTTTACACACTGTCTTCACCTTCCTTATTTCTCATTTCATGGTTGATACATTTTCAGGGGATAGGTATAGTTGTGACATACATTTTACATAAGTTTTCGCACCTTCTTCTTCAAATCGGGTATATAAGCATATACTTCTTCTCAACAGAACTAAAAATTACTAAAAACATTTTTTTTTATGTGAAAAACTTTTTTGTTTTTATTAAGCGCAATTTCATGAAATGCAATGCATACATTTGATAATTATTTCCGAAACACTTCTAAAGTCTACTAGAGGACTTTTAGTCATTTTAGTAGCGAAGAAGTATTGAAAGGTATGAAAATACATCATATATATATATATATATATATATATATATATATATATATATATATATATATATATATATATATATATATATATATATATATATATATATATATATATCTATATATATATATATATATATATATATATATATATATATATAATAAAACTGAAAATAGCGATGAGTTTGAAATTCATGATGAATCAAATATATTACGCCAATATTTCGTAAGAATACACCTTACATCGTCAAGGCGAAATAGCAAACTGATAATACAAGTCAGTACATTACAAAAACAGCTGTAACAGAAGTAAGTGAGTAATACCAGCTCAAAATAGCTGAAGATTAAAACTCTGGACGTTTCTATTCAGGGTAGGTTGTAAGTCTTTAATGAAAACAGACTCCATGATCTTGCGTCTATACCAGGCATTCTCTACATGGAGAACTTTAATATCACCTGGGTTTGGAAGTTTATGGGACGCCGTTTTACAGTGATCGTGTATGGAACTGAATTCTTTGAAATAGTCAGCATTTACATGTTTTTTAAATCTATCACAAAGCCTGAGTTTGGACTCCCCAATATAATTATCTTTACAAGTTTTGTCTCCACAAGGAATATGATAAATACAACCACTGCTTTTAAGATCAGGAATTTTGTCTTTAACCTTGAAAAATGAAACAATTTTAGAACATCTGAAAGAGATCTGTAGTTCTGCATTAGAGCAACGTGTGAAAGACTTAGAGATAGATCTAGCAATTTGATTAGATATATTACCACAGTATGGTAACTTAAGATAGAATTTCGATACGATTTTATTCTCGTCCACAGTGCAGGGGACAGGGCCCATTAGTAATCTAGATCTTAAATTACAGGTATATCTCTCAAAGCTCTTGATGAGTTTAAGAGGATAAGCGTTAAGAAGAAGGCAATTACGAATATGACGAAGTTCCTTATGGAAAAGTGCATCGGTAGAGCAAATACGTCTAGCTCTACAATGAAGTGCTCTGATAACACTGGTTTTGTGCTTATTAGGGGTCCAGGATTTCCAATTACAATAAATACCGGTATGAGTGGGTTTTCTGTATATAGATGTAATTAAAGAAGTACCCGAATTACTGGAGACGTCTCTGCAAATGTTGATATCAAGAAACGGTATTTTGCCGTGTTTTTCAATCTCATAGGTAAATTTAATGCTAGGATGAAAAGCATTGAAAGTGGCAAGAAGTTTGGGTAACTCCTGCTCCGGCAAAATTATGAACGAATCATCAACATATCGCCTATAGTAATGAAACTTTGCATTAGGCAGAGGAGAATTTTCAAGGTGGCACATAAATACATTGGCAAAACATACACTACGAGATGATCCCATAGCTACACCATCTATTTGCTTGAATAAGTGATTATTGAAAGAGAAATATGAACAGCTGGCAAGATCGATCAACTTACGCATATCAGCACGTTTGATGTTGGTGTCACTTACTTCTGTTACAGCTGTTTTTGTAATGTACTGACTTGTATTATCAGTTTGCTATTTCGCCTTGACGATGTAAGGTGTATTCTTACGAAATATTGGCGTAATATATTTGATTCATCATGAATTTCAAACTCATCGCTATTTTCAGTTTTATTATATATATATATATATATATATATATATATATATATATATATATATATATATATATATATATATATATATATATATATATATATATATATATATATATATATATCATTCGACCTTCTTCAGTTGCAAGTAAAAGTGAGAAAATACAGACTAAACCAAGGTGGAGCAGAGAAAAGAATACAAAAGAGTCAAGAGGAGTAAAGTGAATTCTGTTGTTCGAATGAAGTTCATTTCTTTTGTTCAGACCATGTGGATTGAGAGTGAGTAATTGAGCGGTCCAGTAAACTTCACGCTTGACGCTCACAAGTTGTTTTGTTGGTGAGCATGGCGGACTTATGGTTCCGGAAGCGTACTTTGAATTCAGTAGTGTTTGTGTGTGTGCGTGTGTGTGTGTAAATACAGCACAAGTTCTAAACTGCAATTTGCTTTTTTTTTTACCGCGGATATTGGTACCATATGAATTGAATAAATAGCATAACCATGGGACTACGTGACCGTTTTTCAAAACTGGATCGTTTCTCACGATTTCCAATTACTGTAATTACAAATATCTACGAAGTCTAACTAAAAAAAAAAACATTAGATCAGTAACCTCTAATAACATACCAATCTGTAACAACAGATAACTAATCCGTAATGACAGATTGATAATTCCTACTTATAGATTTAAAAAATCTGTAATAACAGATTAACAATCTGTAATAACATATTAACAATCTGCAATTGCAAATTAACTATCCGAAATTACAGATTATCATGTAATAACAGATATATTATGTAGTTATCAGACCAACAGGAGAGGAGAGGATAACAGAAGTCATGCTCCTTTGCGTAATGAACCAGAGCGCAAACTCACAGCTCACTGCGAATGTCCATTTGCGCATGAAACAATATCTGTACAAAAAAATTATATAAATCTGTAATTAGAGATTATTTTTTTTTTATGGCACTAATGATCTTTGGTAAATGTCGACAATGACAACTTGTTGATATGGAGTGCCATCGCTCGCAGTGCTTCTCCGCATGGGTTTAATGGCGTGTGCATCTTAACATGTTTTTGCTGTTGTGAGGAAACAAATGAAATCAAGCATTTTACACTTCGTTGATATTGCAAGCAATAGGCTTAAGAAGTAGTGTCAGTGACTATAGAATTACATAACCACAGAGCATATGTATTGTAGAAGTGCGCAGGAAATTTCAGTACAGGATTATTGACTCGCTCGTTATCCAACCTCTAGATGGATGAGTATCTGCGAAAATATTTGAAGAGAAGTGCATATTATGGGGTGTTCTTTTATAAGTTTCTGGAGACTCCCCAGGTGAAAGAGTCGGCAATACTGATAATGTTCGGAAAGGTCCTACACTTTGGCTTGGTTAAACAAGCTCACTCAAAAGTACGACGAAACTATGGTTATTTGTTACCAAAGTATACGAATTACGTCAAAATGTATAGTTTTTTATATTACGGAATTAACGCACGACACCTCAGAGGAAAATTTACATTGGTTATTGAAAATCCAGCCTTAGTGACTCACCGTCATCGCATTTCCCGAACGCTTACGTTGCACTTTTTCAGGTAATGGGATTGCTTGCGGGTTTGATCGACTGATAATTCCGCTTACTCAACAATTTGAAGCACAAGGTTGGCAAAGGTAATGAAAGGAAAGAAAAAAAAAAAGAAGAAAACACTTATAAAGCTTTTTCTCTTTCATTACTTTAGTGTCGCAGGTAAAATTACAGATACGGAAGCTTAAAAAGGCCATCAAGATAAGTACATCTTTGCCCCATAAGTTGACAATTTTCAGCAAAATGTCTACATAACGAGATAATATCTCACAAAAAAAAAACAAAAACAAAAAAAGAAAAAATAGAAAAATGATCAATTGTGGAGTTGTTGCATCTTAACAACTTAACATTTTTCTGCAAAATGTTAACTTGTTTACTTGATTCTTAGTGAGGAATGCAACATTTTTGATTCCTTGCCAAAGGCAGGCAAGGAATCTATGTGATGGTGATGTCGTGTGTGTGTGTGTGCGTATGTGCTTGTGTATGTGACGCCTTTGCTTGTAAACACGATATCTCAAGGAGGGTAACTCTGAGGGATTTCATACTTGGCATGTGGAATGCCCATATGATATAGAAGCTCCCTATTGTTTTTGGTCAAGGTCAAAGGTCATTTGAGGTCACCAGAGGTCAGAATGGGAAAACCTTGTAAACACAATATCTCCAGAAGGGTAACTGTGACTGATGTCATAGTTGGTGTGTGGGTTAGACATACTGAATAGATGATCCCTATTGTTTTTGGTCAAGGTCAAAGGTCATTTGAGGTCACCATGGGTCAAACTGTAAAAACCTTGTAAACACGATATCTCCAGAAGGATAACTGTGACTGACGTCATACTTGGTGTGTGGGTTGGTCATATTGAGTAGATAATCCCTATTGTTTTTGGTCAAGGTCAAAGGTCATTTGAGGTCACCAGGGTTCAAACTGTAAAAACCTTGTAAACACGATATCTCCAGAAGGATAACTGTGACTGACGTCATACTTGGTGTGTGGGTTGGTCATATTGAGTAGATGATCCCTATTGTTTTTGGTCAGGGTCAAAGATCATTTAAGGTCATTAGGGGTCAAACTGTAAAAACCTTGTAAACACGATATCTCCAGAACGATAACTGTTACTGATGTCATACTTGGTGTGTGGATTGGTCACATTGATTAGGTTATCCCTATTGCTTTTGGTTGAAGTCAAATGTCATTTTAGGTAAAAAAAAAAGGTCATTTTGGGTTAAAGGCTTATTAATATGGTGTTTCAAGAAACATAACTGTAGTTGATCTCATACTTGTCAACAGTGGATAATTCATGTTTGTTATAATATAACCATGTAGCAAGGAATCACAAAGCCTTTTGGCTTTCTGTTTTTTTTTTGTTTTTTTTTTGTTGTTGTTCATATAACAACTCGTCACATTCTGTCAATTGAATATTTGGGTTTGTCAGTTTCTCAATTTGTATATTTGGGTTTTGCTGTAAGAATCATGCTTGCTATTGACGGAAAATCGTGTTCCCTAATACAAACGATAGTATTCCCAGCGAGTAAACTTTAATGGACGGAGAAAATGCCGCTTTTCAACCTCTGACATCATGTGTGTGCCATATACATCACTGTGTCCAGCTCGGCATGTGTGGCAAAGGAAACGATGCATGCATCGTTACAAACGCCAATCTCTCTTCGTTTTCTACCTGTAAAAAAGGCAGGCACCAGTGGCGCCGCTAGGAGGATAAGGGACTGAGATGGGGGGTGCATCTCAACCATACTTTGACCCAAAAACTAAATTAACTTGAAAATGCATGTAAGCAACATTTATTTGCATGGAGTGTGGGCACAGTGAGGTGTAAATTAAAAAAAAAAAATCAGAAGTAGGAAATAACGTGTTTTCCCAAATTTGGACTTTGTCTTATTTACCAGTGATGTAGTTCTAAAAGAGTTGCTTTCTCTCAATATTCGTAAAACCCCTGGCCCAGAATGAAATCTATGCAATTTTGTTGAGGTCATTTGCTCATTACTTCTGCGTTTCACTGTCTTCACTGGTCTTTGATAAAATTTATGGTGGAAGGTTATGTTCCTGGGGACTGGAGGTGTGCTAACATCGCCCCAGTTTTTAAGACGGGAGATAGGTCACAGTCTTGTAATTAAAGGCCTGTCAGTCTCACTATAGTGTTGTTTGTAAGGTCATGGAATCTGTTGTTAAAAAGTCTATGGTTAGTTTCTTCAGTAGTTATTGAATGTCTCAATGTGGTTTTTGTCAGAAAAGGTTCCGCCTCACCAATATTTTGGAGTTCATGGAAGATGTTACTAGTTCATTGGATAGGCAGAAGTATGTTGAAGTTGTTTCTCTGTATTTTCAGTGAGCTTTTGATAAGGTTCCCCACCAGCGTCTTTTGCTTAAATTAAAGAGTGTGGGCATCTGTGGTAATTTACTGACCTGAATTCAGAATCGGCTACATAAGTGGACGCAGATGGTGGTTCTAAACGGTTGTGCTTTTTCTTGGCAGGAGGTCACTCTAGTGGGGTCCCCCATGGGTCTGTGTTGGGTCCTCTCCTGTTTATTGTTTTCATTAATGATATTGATGCTGATATTGTGTTTAGAGCCAAGAAGTTTGCTACGGTGACACTACACTGTATTCTGAGGCAGGC
Organism: Stichopus chloronotus; assembly: GCA_021234535.1. Taxonomy (NCBI): domain Eukaryota; kingdom Metazoa; phylum Echinodermata; class Holothuroidea; order Aspidochirotida; family Stichopodidae; genus Stichopus; species Stichopus chloronotus. The sequence continues at coordinate 32,242,041 of CM037830.1, forward strand.
CCGTGCGCAGCTTTTTCAGAAGGGGGGGGGGGGGTTCGATTTTACCACAAGTGGAACATTTTCCCGATAACAATGACCAACAACTTAAAACTCATTGTATATGTTGCTGACATAGGCCTACTATCATAGGCTGAGCGGAACTTCAGATCTTGTGGGGGGGGGGGGTTCGTCCGAACCCCCTGAACCCCCTTGGATACGGGCCTGTGAGGTCTTCTCTGAAGGTGACGCAAAAAGATTTCAGAAGGATTTGGACAGGGTTTTCTCTTGGTCTCATGCAAGAGTGGCAAACGCTGTTTAATATTGATAAATGCAAGGTTATGCATATTGGCAATAATAATCCGAAGTATTCGTACACTTTGAATGGACAGTCACTGCAGGACGTTTCTGTTGAAAGGGACTTAGCGTTTTACATACATTCTTCTTTATAGCCAGCTAAGCAGTATGTTGAAGCAGCTAAAAGAGCGAATAGGATTTTAGGTATGATTAAGAAAAATTTTATTTTCCTTACGCAAGACGTTGTTGTTAGGCTCTATAAACAGTTAATTAGGCATCATTTACAGAATGCTGTTCAAGCTTGGAACTCATATTTTTCTAAAGATAAAGAATTACTTTAAGAAAGTCCAGCACAGGGCCACTAGATTGATTAGTGCCTTAAAGAGTGCTCCCAGGCCCTATAACAGTAGCGGTTTCGTCTCTTAAGTCTCACTTCACTTGAGACGAAAACATTAAGATTTGATGCAAGTCTATAAGATTGCTCATGGTTTTGATAATGTACCATTTTTTTGACTTTTGCAAGTTTGCAAATATTACAATTAGAAGAGGTCATTGTTTTAAACTCCACAAGGTTCATAGTAGGATCAATATTCGTCGTTACTTCTTTTCTCAGATAGTGGTGAATGAGTGGAATGGTTGCCTGGGGATGTAATGATAGCAAGTGGTGTTAATGGGTAAAAGAGTGCAGTACTTTAAGCTTCATGACCGGGTTTGATTTTTGTACCTTTTTTCCTGTTTAGGTGTTTTTTTTTTGCAAGGTGCTGGATGGGGACATTATTGTCCCTCCTGATCCTTTTTTTCTACTGAACTAAACTATAGTAAATAAGCAGATCTGTGCGCCTTGCCTTTGAATGTTGGGTCAAATTTATTTGCAAAGACTTCGTACACATTATACCACATTGACAGTGTTTGGTTTCTTGCTACAGGTATGAGGTCACTGATGCGACTGGTCACCGCAAAGGTTCTGTTCTACGCACTCGCATTTCATTCTACCTGGATTCTAAACATATTAGTCAGGGGTGGCACCAAGCAATACCCTGGCGGTAACTGAGAACAATGACAGAATTGACAGTGAAAAGTTTGGACCTTCACATGGGCATTACAACATTACGTTAGGGTCGTAATGGTGAGAGACTTTCAAATGTCAATCGTGGCGAAACGTTGAATGATATCAAGACTTATGCCTAACTGACTGGGTCCAATGTTTCAGATTTTTTTTGGAATTCTGCAAGTGACAGTAACGCCAGCGTGACGCTGACAATCACAATACTGTGTCGTTTGTTCGACGTTCCATTCCGTTGCGAAAAAAAAGATGTAGACTGCGAAGCGATATAAACTCTGGCTGAGGGCATACCTAGAACTGAGCTAATACGACAATATTCAGAATGGTGAACAAAACGTGTAGGCCTACTAGACGTTCAGTTTGTAATGTCTACGATTAGCTAACACTTTACCACTGGGATTCATCTGAGCCAGGATCGATGGCATTTACATTTCTTAATGGTTTAGGCGGCTACTGCTTTCGAGCAGGAACAACTGCAGTAGGGTTTGGAATTCATCCTGTTCTCTCACAACTGTGGGTCGTTCTTTTCTTTTGTTTCTTTTTAGAGGGCGTATCACCTACATCTGTTGGTTCCACCCTGGGGACTCCAGGGCATACCATGTTCCATTAGTGATCTTTCCTTTGGTATTTTACAGTGTGTTATACCACAAAAGTCTTGAGATGGAAAAACGAACAAACCGCAATGATTTCATGAAGTGATCATACATATTAACAGTATGCAACAAACATTAGAAGTCAAAATGTTCTGATAATCTTTGGAATTAATGAACAATGTAATAATTTAAAACAAATTTGTAAACACGAAGTCATATAATGACTGATGACCAAATAAAGCTGTGGTGTCACTTAATTCCAATTAACTTCAATTAATATGCTGAAAAACTCTGTTGATAATTAATGAAATATCAAAAATTCCCTGACTTTTCAAGGTATACTTGACTGACTCACACATCCAAACGATGTGGTCATCACACCTAACATTAACCCCATCCACTGCGCTTAAGAACTGTCATAATGCCCACAAGGAGACAATCACTGTTCCTACGAAAAAAAAAAAACAAATGTGAGAGGTTACTTGAATTCATGGAAGTAAAATTAATTTAACTGGAAATGTTCTTGATGTTACTTCCAGACCAAAAAGCACACTGTTTGTGAGTATGCACAGTACACTTCCTTTCACAACAGCAAAGTATCAACAATGTGAATGACGAATTAATGCGCTAGTACATGAAAAAAACTAGGGCAGCAATGCCGCCGTAGCTCACACAATTGAACTGAGGGTTTCAGCCCTATGTTCTGACACACTTTTGTTCCCACACCCCATGTTCTGACACTATATGTTTCAACATATTCGTTACATCAGGCACCATTTTGGGTCCCAGCTTTGATGCTCGACATAGTAATGACGCATTGATCAGCCGCTGCTGTCGGAATTTACATGTACATGTCGAAAGATAAGTGTCTCGGAACATTGGGGTGTCGAAACTTAGGGCAGTCACTGAACTAAGTAGATAGAGGTAATCTTTGTTTGTAGCATTGCAAAATGAAAGCACAATACTTGGAAGGTGACAAAATGTTACATGCCAAAAGTATCTAGTTGACACACTATCAAGCCTATGACATTGTCATATGCCAGCTTGATGACCTCAGCCTCATTCGATATATTTTGAGGTTGTCATTAATCCTTTGGCAGATTCATGAGCAGGGAGGAAGCAATGGTACCAACCAAAAGTAGGCCCAAAAATTGCTATCGAAACTAGTATCTATATGAATGAAATCTTTTAGAAAAAAATTAACTTCACAATTACAAACTTTTGCTGCACCAAATTGTATCTGGCAAGCATTCAGTTGTTGTAAATTTTCCAAAGAGAAAGGGGAACACCTCCACTTGCATTCTTCCCCCCTTCATCACTGCTGTATGACCAATTTAGTACCTCCAAAACAAACTTTTGGATCCACCAGTGAATTATTCTTCCATACCAGCACTGTGCTTAATTTTTGCTTCCCTCAATTTGCACAGTTTATGCTGTCCTTCAACAGTCCTTCTGAATATCTTGCAAAATTCTTGTCATCTGCAGTGAGCTCAATTACTTTTAAGGTTCTTAAATCCTGGTACTGATATTGGAAGAACAATACTGCAACCCTAACTAAATGAAGCCATGACTCTATACTGTTCAAGCACATCCCATTTGAGCTACAATCATGCTCTATGGTGATGACGAGAAACTTGTTTTCTGACACAGATCAAGGTTCAATGCTGGTCAGGAGAACGTAAACAACTGCCTAAAGCCCACACAACCAACACAACCTACAGTGACACTGTGTGCAAACAGTGTAATACTTGATGTGTGACCCCACTTTCTACCTGGTAACAAGGCGGTAGCTGTGGAAGGGAGATCACCAGACTTGGGCTCTGTTTCTAATGGAATACACAGGCAAAAATAAAAATGGAAAACTACTATGTCACACAATGTGTGTTTACAGAGTCTTTCCAACTCTGACTTTGACAATCACTCTGACAATCACTTTGGCAGTCATCAGGCAAATGATATACAGGGTATGTACCCAAAACTATGGCGCAATGAGAGTCTCATTTTGCTTATGATCTCCTTCGCAAAAACGAAAATTCCCTCCCCACATGCCCATCCAACTGGACAGCGATCAATAACTTTGGTGTCCCGTTCCCCACTTCCTTCACAGCAACAATTCCGGCCATGCTCCCATCTGGTACATAAGAGAAGAAACACACACAAAGCCAAAGAAGACAATCACAGAACCCACCAAAGTTTACAGCTTGAGGTAAACGCAATACACTCTTGGTCAAGGATTCATTGATACGACTGGCTTTACATATTAGACTGTTTTACATACATATACTGTGCATTTCACAGACAGAGACACGGCTTGGAGAGAGATGGAGGTTCATAGTTTATTCCCTATCTTTTCACAAACAGAACGTTTGTGCAATTGCTGGTAGTCTTCAGTCTTATGTGACTATCTCGACCATAGCAAGCCATAACTGAGCTATCACAGCTCCGTGGATATACTGACTGACAGTGAGGAGGATGCACTAGGTGTAAAATATCACTTGAAAATCTTTTGCTGCTAAAGAAAATGCGAGCACTGCCATATGTTAATTCATCTGAAATTTTAAACAAAATTTTTTTGGAAACAAGTAAACTACAAGAGCCTCATATATTTGTGTAATATTGTTCAAGGCAGGGAAAGTACAGAAAAAGGTAGGGAGTAAAAACCCTTGGATATTTTACAGCATTGCAGTTTTCAGAAACATTGGCCACTCAGAATGATGTTGACTGTCTGTGCAAACTGGAACAAAGAGTAACACAAAGTACAGACAGTAGCTGTGTAAGGCCACAGTACTGGGCAATAAACACAAAAAATAGGCCTATGTTTCACTGATTTCTGTTGGTATAAACATGAATGTATCTCTTAATTTCTGACAATTTTACTGACAAGTATATCGCGCGTACACTTCTGCAAGAACGATAATTGTCTAAGTTACTAAGTAATAAGTTATACTTTCATAATTTTTACTGGGTTGAATTTAAAGTAAAATATTACATTGGTCACAAGGCACTGAAAAATACACGCAAAAAAAGAGAAAAATCTCTGTACAAATATCAATTCAGTAATGAACAGAAAAGTTGCTGGGAATTTGTTTTAACATTAAAATGAAAAGTTGACATGGACTACTTTCACCTAGGGTGATTGATTGGGTAGTGCAAATGGTAAATTTATTACAAATTCAAAGGTACTGTAGAACAAAATGTGTCTTAGAGATGAAGGGAAATAGAGCATTTTAGAGAAAACAACCATATTTTGAAACTAATATTTGCAGACATAGAATGATAGATTATTTAAAATAAGAAAGGGCAGTACCCTTTGATTGCAACTATTGTAAAATTCTTGATAAAGGAATGACTATCGCAACAAACATCAGAACGTCATCTCACAAACATACTGCTTTACATGTTAATATACAGTTCCAGCATACATTTAGCAACAAATTACAACAATGAATAACAAATAATGTTTTGGTTTCATACCCAATGTCCCACTTTTATTGCCCAATATTGTGGTCTTACAGTTGCAACAACCCATTTCAGAGATGATCACATAAACAACTATACATCTTACCCTCATCACATGTTCTTGTATTGTGAACTATATACGTCTGAACCGCTCAAATACTGAAGTGAGCATTTGATTATCTGAGCAGACCTGGATGTTTTGCAGATCTTGTCACCCAAATTTGCTCACATTGTGTCAAACACTTCCAAACTGATCGAACTTTTAGGTTCTTTTTTTTCTTCTTTTTTGCGTGTCTAAATTTTTTTCATATACTTTAGCACACACTTAAGCAAACACTTAATCACACACTAAAGTACACATCTAGAATCCTGAAGCATTCCAACTCTCTTGATAGTTCTGTGAATTGAAGGTAGTCATTATTAATTCTCCTTCACCCCCATCGAGCAAAAATTCAACTCCAAACTGAAAACCCTGCGAGAAGGAACTTGTAAAAATTTGAGGTGGCTATTCCCGCAATGAAGGCATTGACAAAAATAACCACAAATTTAATCACAAAAATTTACCTAAATAGTAGCTAAGTCCTAACAAATTTGATTCTACTGACTTGGAAGTACGTGCAAGGGACATAAAATGACTCGTTTTGCATCGCAAGTTGCAATCTATGAATGCCCAGTTGAAAATGAGCCGCAAGTATTCTTCGCTATAGTTGCGACTTGATATTTTCTACGTCGTAACTGAAAAGCCTAATTTTCTCTTGAATTGCTTTAAGACTGGCATATTTTACTGACACCTGAAAGAGTTCTGAAATGACAAAGAATATTTCACAACAGGCCTTTCCCCACATCAGTATCATGTTCCTGACTTACAATATCCCTGTTTCCAGAAAGACTTCTCTAGTCAAGACAGACTTCCAGTTGCCTCGTGGTTACCAACACGCCATCTTACAGCAGCAAATTATTTCAAGTCGTCTTTGCTTTTCTTTGAAAGCCGAAACCCTCGTTTAACCTTAAAATTTGAAATTAGTGCAAATGTAGATAGGGTATACTGAGAGAAATTTACCTTAAAACATTGTAGAAATTAAGGTCACATCTCTAAAACTACCACACTGTCTCTTCTAGGACAGTCAAGATTATGATACTTAATGGTGTTTGCATAGCAATTTGCAGTCCATGAGAGCCCAGTTGCAAGTCAGTTTCATATAAGCTCTGTAAATTGGTATTTTCTCTGGTCCTACATGAGAAGTTGAGTTGTCACTCAAAATTGTTTGAAAATGCAATATCGTCAACAATCATCCCTTGAGTGGTAACTATTTATCTATATGCAAGGCACTTGAAATGGCAGGAGTTATCAGGAATGTCAACATTTACATAAACTTGACTCTGAATTCACCAAATATGCTTGTTCAAACACTTATAGAGGTATTGGAAATATATTACTTTGGTTCATGAAAAAATAACTTTTGTCACTTTAGACTTGTAAAAACATGGAATGTATGATACACTTGTACTCTTTCATTAGTAATCTGTACCCTATACCTTTCCTGACCAAAATCCAAACAGCGACACAGAAGAAATGCATGCAAAGTAATAGGGCAAGGAACATGGAAACATGATCCATCAACAACAAAAAAATTACTGATTTATTTATACACAAAAGAGCAATAGTACTGGTGTAATTTACATGAATGCTCCATGGAAAGTTTTGGATGGATTTGACAATGAATTCCAGTTTAATCTGGCTTGTTTATTTACTGTATGAACTTACCTGCCTTCTTCTTACAACTACTGCACCACTGTTCTATCAATTGAAAATGGCATTGCGGGTTCGCTTGTTTGATTCTTAGTGCCTGATTCTGATTGCTGTTTTAATGTGTCCTTTTCGTGTGATCCAGCTTCATATCAGCTTTTTGTGAAAAAGTATTCCACTGAGTAGTAAAAATCTACAGAGATAACAGTGTTGGGTGCAGAGCCTAGGAGCAATGGGTGTCGCCAGTCATGACTACCAAAGAGCAGATGCTTTGTGTGAAGAGGGGCAAAGTAAAGGTTAAATAGTATTTACATTTGTGGGTAATACAAGAGATCCATTAAATTGTAGCGTTTGTACGGAGTCTAAAATTTGGACCTAGGTGCCTGTCGTCTGGAGTTCGCCAGGCACTCAAATACCCGAAAATAGAACTTCCATTTGGTTAGGAATGCGCTGTTAAGTCATGATACGACAGTTTGCTTTGCGCGACACAGAGCACCTTAGGTATGTGCATGAAGTTTGGCGCACATACAATGAATATCATTGAAACTTTGGATCTGGGTAGCAGGTTCAGAACCAGGCCCTGGCATCGTAAGTTGGGCACCAAGGTACCCTACGCAAACGCTGTTAAATTTAAAACATATTAAAAGAACCTTACTACCAAATGTTGCTAGGCCAAGATAATTGACATTCATAGTCAAGATAAAACATGTCTGACATCAAGACACTCAGCCCCCCCCCAAAAAAAATAAATTAGAAAATTAAGTGTAGTGTTGGTGTTCCAAAACAGTCTTGTTCATTTGGAAATATAGAAAATCAGGACTTTTGAACTCATATTTCATACTGTAATCATGATAACAAACCAAATATGAGCCCTGTGCAAGCTTCATTCTTGAAATATTGCGTTCATAAGGTTTTAACAATGACCTCTGTTGATAAAAATGACCTTTGACCCTACCAAAAACAATACGGTTCTTATATTCAATGTGATACACCTACTTAAAACATATGAGATTTGTGAAAGCTTCAACTTTTGAGATATCATGTTTACATTTTCACAATTTGATGTGTGTTAACCCCAAATGACCTTTGAAACCCACCAAAACAGGGTTCTTAAACTCAATGCGGTACACCTACACACCACATACAACATACATCCAAACTTCCCTTCTTGAGATATCATGTTTACAAGGTTTTACCAATTTGACCCTTGTTGACCCTAAACGACCTTTAGCCATCGCCAAAAACAGTAGGACTCTTGCACTTAGTGTGGTACACATAGTTTGTGAACATGAGATTTGTACAAGTTTCCCTTCTGGAAATATTGTGTTTATAAGGTTTTCACAATTTGACCCCTCTTGACCTAAATGACCTTTGACCACAGGAAAAACTATAGGATTTTGTCTTCAATGTAGTACATCTACTGTACATACCAAATATGAAATATGCCCAAGCATACCATCTTGAAATATCATATTTACAAAGTTTTCACAATTTGACCCCTGTTGACCCCAAACGATCTCTGATCCCACTAAAAGTGATACGGTTCTTGTACTCCATGTGGCAATTGTGTGATTTGTTCAAGTTTCTCTTCTTGAGATATCGTATTCACGAGGCAAGGTGTCACAAAAACACATACATATATATGCAATCGTGATTACAAAGGTTACAATATCATTGAAATCAAAAAGTTAAAACGAAAAAGAGGACAGGTTGACTCTTTTAACATTGCAACAAAGGTGAAAGAAAATACTTTCTTGCTTTTGAAAAGGTTTACATAGGTTTCAGCAAGCATTTATAGTTTCTCCATAACGATGGATGCTAATGATGACTTCATTGCTGACTAAAAACAACTGCATGGAAATGTTGGTGAGACCTTCCTATGCATGCTTTTGTGGTGGGGTACCAAACCTTTCTTTCATGGATTTCCTAATCATTGGGGTATAGTCCATATCCCCCCTTAACAAACGTTTACATTTCTCTGAGTTGTTCTTCAAAGTCAATTTTTCAACTCTTCTGTCACTTTTGTTTTTTTTATTTTGATTGACACAGTCATCATATACAGCTTGGTTGAGAATTCTAAATTGACTCAAGTCCTCCTTGAAATTTGGTCCATATTCCACTACCTTCTTCCAAAAGGTCTTGTTAAAGTGGTTATATAGTAAAACATCTCCATGGCTCCAATTTTTAATGTTTACCAGTAAAGCATTATTGCTTTCAAACCTGTGACTTGCACTCCTGATTCCACACGACAAGTAGAGAATGTCATCAAATTCCCAACTTAAAAGATTCTTGAGTAAGATCAAAGATTCATCAAAGTAGTCAGAAAGCATTACCAGATCGAACTCTCGGTCTATCTGCAAGATCTTTTCGACAATTTTTTGTTCATCCTCGTCATATTTGTGATCAAAGCCCAGATCGTATAACATCCCATTTCGGCTGAGCTGCCACATGTGATACTTGTGTGTTCTGTAGTACTTCATTGGGTCATCCATGAATACCTGCAAAGGATTAGATTCATTTCCCAACTTCATGCCCTTGTACATTTCAAAGTAGCCAAAGGCCGAGGCCAGCTGGTCCTCTGGCTTCCTCAGAATGGTCACGTAAGTGGCGTTGGGCACGACGGCGTCCATTTCTGGTCGGTTGTATCGGGCATGATTGGTCAGCATGTCAAAAGGCCTGCCCTCCATCCCCGGAAACTTCAAAACGGCCCTCCTGGTAAACTTGTACTGGTATGATAGTATGTGGCTTCTCCCTACGGCGAACGTTAAATTGCGATAATAGCCATACCTCTCAAATATCGAGGCCAGTGTAGTGCTTGCAGTCTTGTGGGTCTTTAAAAAGACAATCCTTTTGTTTGTCCTATTTAACTCCTGTCCGTCTATCAGTCTTGTCAGAGGCAGTAACTGGTGATCCTTTGTCAGGACTTCAGACGCTGTCAAGTTTTCAGGCGTTTGAGACACAGTTACCAGTTGAGGGGAAGGTGTTACAACTGTATCATTTTCGGATGATGGTACAAGGGTCCCTTTCAGCCTTGGTGAAAAGAAAGCCAAATTCCTTCAAAAGACAAATACAAAACTGCAAGTAAGAAAAGTTGCATCACAGAAAAAAACCAGAGTGCAAAAATGCATTGTAGTTTCGATGTACTCATTACAGTTTCCTAATCAAGCTTGTTTCTCAAATATAACTCTAAAGCTAAGAATCAAGGGCTTATTTTTGGTGCAAAGATTTGAGGTCATCACCTGAGGTGAAACACTGGGAAAATACTGAAAACCTAGTGCCTGTCATATTTCAAGAAGAGAAGGTTTCATACCATGTGTTAAAATGCCTCACATAATAAGAATGTCCATCGCTCCCATCTGGAGATATCATGTGCATAAGGTTTTTAACTATTTGACCTCTGGTGACTCCAGATGACCTTTGACCTCTGCCCAAAAGACAGGGTTTTTCCTCTCAATATAAGAAACGTACACACCAACGATGAAGAGTATCCATCCCATGCACAAAATTTTCAGTTTTGACCTCTGGTGACCTTAGGTGACCTTTGACCTCCACCAAAAATGACAGGCTTTTCCCTCTCACTATGGCAAATCTACATATCAACTATCAACAGCATCCATCATTCCTCAAGTTCTGTGGATATTGTGTGCACAAAGATTTCAGTATTTAACCTCTGGTGACCCCAAATGACCTTCGACCTCCACAAAAAACAACAGGGTTCTTTCACTTAATATGAAAAACCTACATACCAAGTATCAACAGCATCCAACATTCCTAACTGGAGATATTGTGCACACAAGCTTAGTGTCCTAAACACACACACACACACACATACATACACACCCCATCACAATCGCATAAGTTTCTCTTTCATCGAAACTTAACCCTGAACCCTGGTAGCCTCAGTGCACTGCACACAATGAATAAGGGTCAACAAGGGCAACTTCCTGCCTCAAAAAAGTGCTGCTCCAAAGTTACCAATGACCCTGACTGCATGGAGTACTGTAAATGGCTATGGATTTAGTAAACTGACAAAAGAGCAGTATATAACACACAGTTATCTGCAGTACGCAATTGTACAGCATGTATCATCAGGCCTTGAATTTTGAGGCATGCATGATTGCAAACCATCACTTGACTCAAATCACTGTGAGAAGTGTCATTTTTGCTGACGGAGAGGGCAAATCTATAAAAGTTTACTAATAAAACAGCAAACCGAACACATATGGAGTGTGATTTGTGACACACCTTGAAAATCTTAAACTCAGTGCCTGTACTGTATTGTAGTTGTGCAGAGAATTTTCCCTGTGACATTTGCAGATTCAATTTGAATGCATTTTGCTTGTGGATTATTTGCCTTTACAAGCATCACATGTTTACTGTACAGTTTGTTAAGTTTTGCACACATTAGTACACAATGCACAGTCACAAAAAACTCATACAAGCATCAACAACCATCAAAGTAAACAAAGTAATCTGAGTGAACTTCATCCTTTTACACCTTTCCTGGGTTGTTTTGGATGAGTACCTTTTTCTTTTCTTGTTTTTTCCTCAGTGTTCTTGACATGTGTGTGTTAGGTTTGGGCTAGGTCTCAGACCTACTGTAGCAGTTACATTACCTTGCTCGTTGTTACATGTGTTAGGCTCCATTGAGGCTCCTCGTGTGTATCTCATTGTTTACGGTGTACCTCGGAGAAGGAGACTTTTTCTCCTACGCTGATTTCTTTGCGGTATCAGCTTTTGGGGCCAAGGGGCTTCTGCATATTTATTGATGATTCTGACTGGTCTAAACAATATGATTAAAGATATTTTATAGTATGCATTGTTGATGCATTGTAAAATGCCCTATTTGCTTTTAAGAGTTCTGCATTTTTCTTGATTGGGCAAATTTGTAGGTGAGTATGTAATTAAACAAAAAAAAAAAAAAATATTCAGGTCATTGATCTAAAAAAATCACAGAATCTGATTCAAGTGACATTTATTCTTCATTTAAAGGTCGTTTGACATGCATCTAGGAAAGAGCTGGCTTCATTCAGAAGTTGCAGAGTAAAGCTCTGAATCACAATCCATTGGAATTGTCTATTTCTGTTTCGGCAACATGACTTGTCAAAGTTCAATGACAATGCAAACAGGTGATGGGTAAACAGGTAACAAAATGGAACCCTCTGGGCATATAAAATTTGAAATTGTCCTTGAAATATAGGTTAAGTGAACAAAGGATAAAATAAGCCATATCATGCAGTAGGAGTCAGTCTCTTGACATGACAAATTAGCATACATAGCCAAATGAAGAGTGTTGCACAGTTTCTGTATTTCTTTTGTTAACCCCTTATATAGTACAATGTCCTTAAAATTACAATACTGGGTTTCACATTCCTAATCGTAACTGACATCAATGATTTTGAAGAAAAAAATGGTTCCAAAATGGAACCCTCTGGGCATATAAAATTTGCAATTGTCCTTGAAATATAGGTTAAGTGAACAAAGGATAAAGTAAGCCATATCATGCAGTAGGAGTCAATCTCTTGACATGACAAATAAGCATACATAGCCAAAGTTAGAGTATTTATGAGACAAGTGTGAGACAGGAATCTATTGTCAATGTTTGATGGAATTTGTGGCTATTTCCAAAATTTTCAATGCTTCAAAATGTAATTTCCATGTCACACCACCTTTAAAAATGTTCTACGAACAATTCAACACAACTTGAAGAGTTCCTTAATTTTACTGATGTGTAATAAGAGCAGGAGGAGCTATTCCACTTAGCATACATGGGGTCAAATTATGTCAAAGGCAACCAGTCAACTTTTAACACAGTGATCAGAGATGTAGCAGTGTTAGAGACAAGTGTTAGGGACAGGTAAGTGAGAGGGGTGAAGTAAGCGTCACAACCACTGGCAGGTTGTGTGATAAATCAAAAGCATGGTGGCATGAAAAAAAAAAAGAAGCACATGTAACTTAAAGGTTGTGTGACATGACCAGAATGCACATGTGCATTGTGGTTCCCATGATTCGATTATGAGTGTTTCTACTTTCTGAATCAGATACTACAGCACTAGGGTGTGTCACAAGCTACCGATGCTTTACATGAAGTATGGCATCTGTACAAGCTTCCTTACTTGACCCAGCTGTTGACCTCAAATGACCTTTTATCTCCACCAACATATTCTTGTACTCAATGAGATAACCTACATCTTGAGATATCATGTTTACAAGGTTTTCATACGCAATTTGGTAATATGAGGAAGTAGGCACTGTGAATTTACTATTTAATGCTGCTTTAGTAGCAATTTATGGAAAGTAGTTTTCAATTTGCTAAACTTATATAAAATCCCTTCCACGCAAAGACATTAGATCCTTACCCTCGGTGGAGAAGAGAATAAAGCAAAACAAAAGCATTGAAAAAAATAATGCAGCAATGCCACTGTAGTAGCTTACACAACTGAAGTCAACTTAGTATTTGTTTGTGGCATCAGAAAATTGAATCTCTCAGGTGGTGACAAAATTACACTTACATGCAAAGAGTATTTATCAGGCCTATTACATTACCACATGCCAGTGTAGTCTTCAGAAAAAATATTAATTTGGACAAATGATCTTGCAAGCAGACATTAGACATACCAACCATGGTCTGCGGAGAAGCTTAAATCTCCCTTAGACTAAGTGATATGGCTTAGTTTGTGCATGGGGGTAAAAGTTCCTTTCTTCATGGTTTGTGCCCACTTTCGCAATGAAAGCACAGACAGAACATGTGGTAGAGACAAGTGTAGAAAAGGAGCCTGTGAATGTTGGCTAGATGTGGGCGTTTAAAATCTAAAAAGATGGTACAAGGGCGATGACTGTATGATTGAGAGTAATGTGAATCCAGTCACTCCCTATGTAGACAAACCCAGATCAAACTAGATTGAGAAAATGGGGAAATAGTGGGACTGATTAAAAGAGAAACAAAACCCTTCGATATATCTCGAAAATACAAAGCAGAGGTGACTGACAAACATCTGCCTAAAAATTCATTTAAAAAAATATTGTTTTTCACCTAAGTTATAGTCTTTTGATGTTCAGAGAAGGGTGCTGCCATTTTGTTGCAGTTGAATTGAGACAGACTTCAGTCGAATAATGGTGTCATCACCCCGCAGTAGTAGAAATTGTTTTCATATAATTTCCATTAATGCACGTACATTACCCATTTTGTATTCAGTTACTGGGGTGTATCATACAATGATCAAATTATTAATACTTTGATTTGAATCTACAAGTATGCATACCTGTTAAATTTATTTGACACTAAGTTATAAAAAGTATATAAAACAAAGCCTTTCAATTACAGGTGGTCTGGTTACCATATCACTATCATTTTTTACGAACTTTTGAAATGCGAACAACAATTTAGATTGCATATGGTGATGATGTTCACCATAAGGTACAGTAGTCTCTCATGTGACAATAACGTTCTATTGTCAGAAGTTGCGACATTCCTTCTTCCTAGATAAGTCCTTTATCATTTTGTAATGGCTGCAACTTCAGCAACTACAGTTTTAAAGCAGCACATTGACTTACAGTTGAGAAATTGGTGAGAAATTTAAAGGCTGTAACGCATCACCCTAAGCTATATTTTTACTTCCCGGAAAGCAAAATTCTCAACTGGTTCTAAGTTACAGTACTCTTAGATTGACAGCAAATTCGAAAGATGCAGTGCAGCTCATATTACACAGCGTGCACAGGGATCCATTGTTTTGATTACACATGTGGCGGAATTTAAGAGGTAGGTGTTAGGGAGAATTGAAACTGTCTGGGGTGATGAGTTTTTGTCTTTAAAGCGTGAAAACATATGGCAACATTTACAAATAGTATCTATAGGCATCAATTGTTCCATTTTACATCCAAATGGTGTGAAACATGTATTAAAGCCCCTATTCATTGAAAACCACAAAAGCTGGTAAATTTCACATCTACAGATAGAACATAAACACATACAAAGAGAAAAGGTCACTTTCTCTGTCACTTACTGTATATGTTGAGAAAGAAGGAGAATGTAATTTTTACCCACCTGTGCCAATACCCTGTGACCGAAAAAGAATGTGAAATTCACCAGTCACCTGGTTGCTATGCAATTAACTACCACGCTTCACACAGTTCTATTTGAAAAGTGACCTTGAAAATGCTACGGTTGCCCAGCTTACGCAATTGCGCGGTCAAATTTTCAAACGATGATATCTTCGCCCCTGTGCATTCGATCACGCTAATATTTTCACAGCACATACTCTGTACACTCCCCAACTCCCCTTCCAAATTTTGCAACCATACACAATCATCCGGCAGAGATATCGATGATTTTAGCTTTTGACCACGCCTTCAAACAACCTTCAGTAAAACATGTCAGGGAACAGCATCACCACTCCGTCAATCTCCAAAGCTACTCCATGTCAATCATGACACTTGTTTCCATATACGGTTATAATCTCCCCTTGTTCGAAGACATTTTAGTGATATTTACATACTAAACAACTCCCATCACTTTCACTTGCCTTCGCAGTTGGTTGCTCTATATACAAACCACGCCAACTCTTGTTTCGTCATATGATAATAACGTGTAATGACGTCACACGATGTCGAAATCCGAACAAGTCCAAACTAGTTTACAGTATTGCATTGAGGGTAGCGTATGTCTTGCGTGTGCGCCTACGTATCAGTAGTACGTAAACAGTACGTATATGGAGTAGAAAAAAAACAGTGTAGCCCTAGCAACCAGAAAAAGATTTTAAAACTTGTCACGGAAGTGCATCACCGCACCTCTATTACCATTTTTGTCACTTTCATGTGAAAAACTCAATTAACTTTGTGAAAGTGAAGTATGAAACCGTTCGGGATTCCCATTGTGGATATTTTCGACATTTTCTGTGACGATCACGAGGGAAAATTTTCGTGACTGTGTTGAGATGTGCAACCTTCGTTTGGACCAAATATTTGTGCGATTTATCTTTTTTGGAACAATTATATCGGGCCATACCTCTTGGATAATGTGTTCCCAATGTTCTGAGTGAGTTTTAAGAGATAATTTGCTATAAATTGTAAGATTCGGATGATTTAAAAATGTTAAATTTTTGCTCTTTTTTGGTTAGTCCCAAGGACGATCCGCTACGTGTGTTGCAGTGTTACGTAATCCAATTATCTTGATGTTAGCAACGGTGCAAAATGGGCATAGCAACCCGGTGACTGTCACAGCCCAGTTTAATGACGTCACAGAATGGAGAGCATGTACACAAAAGCTATATCGAACTATGTTAACACTTGTATTACCCAATTTCCCACTACACTAT
The DNA here is from genome assembly GCA_021234535.1 of Stichopus chloronotus. Taxonomy (NCBI): domain Eukaryota; kingdom Metazoa; phylum Echinodermata; class Holothuroidea; order Aspidochirotida; family Stichopodidae; genus Stichopus; species Stichopus chloronotus. Next base: position 32,258,490 of record CM037830.1, read on the forward strand.
GGTTTGCATGGACTGAATTTCCTGGCTAAAATAATGGAAAATTGACATACCATGTATATTGAACAAAAACTAGAGATTTCAGAGCCTAAGTTCAGTGAAATTCTGGAAATCACTGCACAATAGGTAGTTGCAACTAAACATATGAAAAAAAGGATTAATTGTTCATCAATTAGTGGCTAATTAATTAAAAACAAAGAAAATAATAAGAAATACTCAGCTTAGTTATTTAACTAAATAGTGTGTTCTATTTTTTCTCAAAAAAGGCATGAAATGCTAAATGAAACATCAAACTTTTAAATGAGGCATGTCAAAATGGTACTCAGAGGCTAAAGTACCCCCATGGGACTTACCAACGCAACAAAAGCATTTGCACACAGTGTGCTGCATACACAAGTTTTTGCTTTTGGTTTTGCAATACACCACATAGAGTTTGCTGCCCAGTTTTGCTGAAACTTTCAAAATCAATGCTAATGTCTAAGTACAAGAAATTCATTACGTGAAAATCATACTTAATGCAGTAATTAAAGGCTATTGACTAATTAGTGCTTAATTATTTAAAAAAACAAAGAAAATGATAAAAAATAGATAGTAACTATACTATACTCCTTTCTTTTTCAAAGGTGACAAAAAATGCAAGTAGAAACATTAATCTGATACAAAGCTTTTATAACAGAGTAAAAATTATCAATGAATTAATACAACTTTATCCCTTTGACGTCATGCTGATTATAATTAAAAAACAGTAGTGGAACCGGTACACACAGTGAGGTATGAGTTCCTTTCCAGAATGTGAAGGAAAAACATTGTCCAATATCAGGAAGGTTACAAGAACTGGATTCAAGGGTAAGAGGGTAGGTAAAGCAGGTTCAAACACAGAAAGGAAAGCTGAAAAGAAGACAAATGGAGAAACAGATAGGTGCTTCAACAGCTAAATGTATTCCAATATTTCATCAATAACAGTATCATAAGCTAAAATCTTTGTTGGAGTTAATTCAATACCCAAATAGATAATGAAACTGGTAACACAGTGAGTCATTACTTATCTCTAAATGACTAAAGGGGAGCAATTCAATAAGCCAACATAAACTAACCTCTAATTTTTTTGATGATAATAAAAAATAATAAACATAAAATAGGAAAAGAAATACGTATAATATGGCGTAAATGCCGCTATAGATCCAAATCTGTATGGTCCTCATCAGTAACAAACAACCGATAAAAACCAAGATTAGATGTATTAGTAGGAGCAACTGTTACCTATGAAATGTGAATGGAGGTGCTTGCCTAGGCTTACTGTATCTGCTGGTTCACTAGCAGTCCACTCAAAATCAAAATCATTTCGGTGAGACTCAACTTCCTCACCTGCCTCGAAGTCACACCCCGAAAAACCTAGAAATACTTCCTCATCACTATTCTTTACTAAACTGCTGTTGAAATGCAGCCATGATAAAAAAAATCCCAGCCTACTTGGACTTCGAAGTCGAACGTTTGACCGTGTTTCTGTAGTGTTACGTACAGTGCAGGAACTAGCCTAACTCACACTACAGTAACTAACTCAGTCAACTGTGTAACTGTTACGTGTGAGGCCTAGCCTTCAAGTAAAATCACACGGTACAATTTCAATCCTTCGAATTTCCAGCATTTAATATACCTGGAAGTAGATTTGTTATTTTTCTCATAATTCTCGTACATTTGGAGTGCAAAAAGACATTTCACAACCAAAACATACCTTTTCATTGCTACGTACGTAGTTAGGCTAGCTTACACTAAGTTACCATTAAGATAGGCCTCGCAACTATCGCGAAGAATTCACCGATTTCTATCAGAACTTTATTCTTTCCTTAGAAGTACAGGACACACATGAGAGTACAGAACAAAAAGTTAGCCCAATTTAACGGTTTCGCAGGCAACAGTAGCGTCAGATGGATCAAATAGATGCAGAGGTACTTTCGGTGAACAGTAACAGTCCATTTAAAAATGGCGTCTGAAACAACAAAAGCGTACACTCGAACTGGATGAAAATTACACAAATTCACACACTCATTTTACCAGCCAGTGTGTAGTACAACACTCAAATGACCTCATGTGTGACGCTTGTGACAAAGAACCAATCAGATCCTTCAGTTTAGATTGTTAAGAAAAGTAACCTCCTTAGCAACCGTTTAAAGCTGTCTCACAGAAGTGGTGGCGCTAGTCCAGAAATGTCCGGGATCCGTACCTCAGGTGATAAGTGCATATGTTTATCACGTGTATGACAGTCAAACTGAACCAGATAATGCGTTTACAAAATTTTCACAGTTTGATCTTTGGTGACCTCTCATGACCTTTGACTTCCACCAAAATCTAAAGGAGCATTCTACTGACTATATACAATCCACACACTAAGTATGACATCAGTCACAGTTACCCTTCTGGAGATACTGTGTTTAAAAGGTTTTCACAATTTGACCTCTGATGACCTCAAATGACCTTTGACCTCGACCAAAAACGAAAGCAATCATCTACGTAATATGAACAAGCCACACACTAAGTATGACATCAGTCACAGAAATCTTCTGGAGATATTGTGTTTACTAGGTTTTTACAGTTTGAACTCTGGTGACCTCAAATGACCTTTGATCTCCACAAAAAAACAATATGGATCATCCACTCAATATAACCAACCCACACACAAAGTATGACATCAGTCACAGTTACTGTTCTGGAGATATTGTGTTTAAAAGGTTTCTTCAGTTTGACCTCTGGTGACCTCAAATGACATTTGACCTCCACCAAAAACGAAGGGTATCATCTGTTTAATATGAACAACCTATTCCCTTAGTTTGACATAAGTCACAGTTACTCTTCTGGAGATATTTGTTTACAATTTTCACAGTTTGACCTCTGATGACCTCAAATGACCTTTGACCTCGACCAAACAGAAAAGAGATCATCTACTTACTATGACCAACCCACACACCAAGTATGACATCAGTCACAGTTACCCTTCTGGAGATAATGTGTTTACAAGGTGTTCACATTTTGCCCCCTGGTGACCTCAAATGACCTTTGACCTCCAACAAAAACGATAGGGATCTTCTACTTACTATGACCAACCCACACAGCAAGTATGAGATCAGTCATGGTTACTGTTCTTGAGATATAGTGTTTACAAGAAGCATCACACACACACACACGCACACACACACACACACGACATCAGGACTGCATAGATTCCTTTTGCCTGTGGCAAGGAATCAAAAACTTACAAGTCACTAGTTACAGTAGATGTTACACGTTCGCCTAGACATTTGACGTTAATTTGCTTTTGAAGTATCACAGTGATATTTAAAGTCTTCTGAATGCGAAAAGTTGCACTGGGAAAGAAAATGGCAGCTGTATGGGGTAGTGACACTGCACGGAGCAGCTGTTTCATCCTCTTGTCTATGATAGGCAGAGCAAAATGCTTTCAGCCTGCCTCTGGACGATGCTTTCGACTTCAAACTCCTGGGTTACTTTCTTCAGAAGACAAGAGCCCAAGGGCACTGTCGTTCCTTGCACAGATGGAGAGCACATAATGTAAATTATGAAGTAAAAGGAAGCATATTGCATTACTTTGTACGATAGCCCATATGGTCCATTTCTGACCATGAACTCTCACTTTTGTAACATTAAATTTGTAGAGAGAAAAACGTATTTCATGCTTTTATAAAATGGCCCATTTCAGACATTGGACCCCAAACATGACAAACATGCACCAACATGGAACCACTTCCATAGCACTCACTAATGTGACCATCAACAGTGTAATACATGCAATCTGTAAGAGAAGAAGTATTTTGCATGATTTCACAACAGACTATGGGCACTATGGTTCCTTGTACTTGAAATACACATACTGTAAAATCATATGCCTGAATTCATAAATATCAAAAAAGCCATTTCAATTAATGCAATGAATTGCAGATGTTGATTTAGAACTGCAATACACAGCAATACCCCATTCATTTTGCACAACACAAACAGCTGTAGATCTCTGCAAATTGCAATAAGGCTTATGACATCTATGCCCCTTTAAAGTCCATCAATCTGACAACATGCCCTGGAGGGAACTCCTGGGGTCTACCTGTAGTTGAAACTGGTAAGAACACCAACTGACTTATTTTCTTTCACTGTGTTCTGCCCTCTTCACTAATTGAAAAGACACGTGAATGAACCCATTGGCACTCACGCACGAGGAGGTAAACTGATCCAGCCAAAACTTGTCTGGTGTGACCACCTACAGTACTGCATAACAGCACATTGCTGCTTCCTCATTTGATCAAGAAACTGCTAACTCAAGCAGTACTTCCATGATGCACTGGAGGGGGACTGATGGAACATATGAGTATCCATAGCATAACAAGGTTTTCAGACTTGTGTCCCCAGTTCCCCCAGATGACCTTTGACCTCCACCAAAAACGATAGGGCGCACCTTCCCAATATGGCGAACCTACATACCAAGTTTGACTTTCATCTGACTTTCCCTTATTGAGTTACAGCGTACCAAAGCAAAACAGACTTTTGCCCCTAGTTCCCCCAGATGAACTTTGACCTCCACCAAAAACGATAGGGCGCACCTTCCCAATATGGCGAACCTACATACCAAGTTTGACTTTCATCTGACTTTCCCTTATTGAGTTACAGCGTACCAAAGCAAAACAGACTTTTGCCCCTAGTTCCCCCAGATGAACTTTGACCTCCACCAAACACGATAGGGCACACCTTCTCAATATGGCAAACCTACATACCAAGTTTGACTTTTATCTGACTTTACCTTATTGAGTTAGAGCGGTCCTAAGCAAGTGTCACAGATGCAGACACACACACACATACACACACACACACGCCAACCTGACTGCATAGGTTCCTTTGCTGACGCAAGGAACCAAAAATGGAAGTTTGATGCAAAGATGGATGGCAATATAAACAAATCAGCATCCATAGTGTCCACTTCACCCACGACTATTTTGACAAGCACCATATGCCACAATATTATAACGAATCCGAACTGGAGCACCTTGTCTATGCAAAAATGGCATACTGCCCCAAGACATTGCAAATCAACTTTGGTACATCCCAGAGGCCCTTACATCACCTACAGCATTGTGCCACAGGTCCAAACTGATTCTTCACCATCAGCGACTGCTAATTCGGACCGTCTTTCTAGGTGTTGGAGACTGGCTTCACCTTGTACTGGATGACAGAGGGCAGGTTTGCAAAATAACAACACCTAACCTTACACATTAACATAAAACCCTCTATCTGTTCATAACATTGTCTTGGAAAGTCTGAGTTCCACATACGCAAGATGTGTCAAAACGTTACTTTGTTGAATTAGACGATCCCGTATAGAAGATCCCGATACAGAAAACACTGGTTAACAATGGCTATTGTTATGAAACACTAAACAACTTTGTAGTGAGTCAGTGGCTACCACATTCAAATTTAGAAAAGATATTCACTATCGCAAGCAGTCTTAAATTGACTATATTGTGTACTGTATAGTGCACCAACACTACAGCGCATCAACCTGCTATTTGGCTATTAATACTAGTGGAACAGTGTCTGGTCATGTCAGTGGTACCTGTATGTGAAGAAAGCCTGTCAGGCCTACAAAACTTCACACAAACAACATGCAAGTTCTCTCTTTTAAGGCAATAGAGAATTCCATCCAACATATTTTACTTTCACCAGGGTGCTTTCATAGACCCTGCATTAAGGTGCGTCGATATGAGCAAAAGCAGCTTACTGTATCTGTATGCTGACATATCGATACAGAAAATTTTCGTGGATCACTGTGCACTGTGTTGCTTGTACATACCATACTGTTGTTGTGTAGGAATATGCTGTACACACATGCCTGTGTGAACAGAGTCAATTTCTTTCAAATCTGCTTTAAATGTGAATAAATTTGAAAACAAGAGCCCAAGGGCACTGTCGTTCCTTGCACAGATGAACAGTACATGATGTAAATTAGGAAGGAGAGGGAGCATTTTGCATTATTTTGTACAATAGCCCATATCGCCCCTTTCTGACCATGACGCCTCACTTTTGTAACAAAATCCGTAGAGAAAGAAACATATTTCATGATTATATCAAATGGCCCGTACGGCCCATTTTGCACATTGGACCCCAAACATGACAAACACCCACATGGAACCAATTCCATAGCACTAATGTGACCAACCATCAACAGTGTTATGTACAATCTGTAAGAGAAGAAATATTTTGTATGATTGCCCAAGGGCAATATGGTTCCTTGCAGTTGAAATATACGTACTGTACAATGATATGCTGGAGTTCACAAATATCAAAGAGGCCATTTCAATTAATGCAATGATTTGAAAATAGCCTAATGATTCCTACAACATACAGCAATATCCCATTCATTTTACAAAGCACAAACAGCAGTGAATCTTTCATTTAAAGGCCTGAAGAAGGGGTTCTACGAATTGCAACAAGGCTAATCACAACTATGCCCCTTCAAAGTCCACCCAATGCTGACAGCATGCCCTGGAGGAGATGCTAGAGTCTGGCTTCCACTGGTAAGAACACCAACTGACTTCTTTTCTTTCATTGTGTCTTGCCCACCTCAATAATAAGAAGCCATTTACAGGAATGCACATAACAGCACTAGAGCACAAGGACGTAAACTGATCCAGCCAAAACTTGTCTGGTCTGACCTACCTACGGTACTTCCAACATCATTACTGCTTCATTTGATCATAAAACTGCTACCTCAAGCAGAACTTCCATGATTCACTGGAGGGGGACTGGTGAAACATATAAGCATCCATAACAGAACAAGGTTTTCAGAGTTTTGCATCCAGTTTTTTGCGCACACATACACACACACATGCCAACCCGACGGCATAGGTTCCTTTGCTGATGCAAGGAACCAAAAATGTGTCCAGACATGCAGGATTTCTCGTGAACGTCGTGGATTTCCCGCAAACCGGATTCAGAAGGTTTTCCAACCCTAAATTAAACACAAGAATACTCAAGGTTTGATTGGAAGGTTATAATCCCACTATCCATAATCTAGGCTCCCACACGGCAAAAATTTGGGTAAGTCATGAACTAGAAAGTCAAAAGGCTTAGTGATTCCTTGCCTCATGATATATATCATAACAAACATGAATCGCCCACACGACAAGCATGAGATCCCACGCAGTCATCCTACTTGACGATACCATCTTAGTTAGGTCAAAACTTTTTGAAATCTCGTGACCCAAAATGACCTTTCACCTCCACTTAAAACAATAGGGATCACCTACCCTACATGGCCATCAACATGCTAAATATGAACAATTCACAAGCTAAGTATGAGATCCCTCACATTTATCACCCTTAAAATATCATGTCTACAAGGTTTTGACCTATTGTCACCCCAAGTAACCTTTGACCTCCACAAACATGAGAAAACTCCCAAACGGATATGATGCTGCAGGGGAACAAATTGTATTTTGTCGTGTCTAATAACTTGATAAAAAGGTAAACATGTTTATTTAATCAAAATTATAGCACTTTATTTTGTTGAGTTACGGCTCTTGGTGGCAGCTCTTTCATATTTGATTTTGTGGCGTGATGTCCTTCCCAATGGCTATGATGTCCTTGAAAATTAACAAAAACTGATTACCCTATTAAACCAGTATCTAGCAAGACTTTAACTTTGCCTTTAGTCTACTTAAAGGTCTGGTGACATGAAAATGACATTTTGAGGTACTGGGTGCGTTAGGCATTCAAAATGTTGAAAATAGCCTCAAATTGCGTCAAAATCCGTTAAAACTTGACAAATTTACAGGCAAATTAGTGTCTCACAGCTGTGTCATGAATAAACATTGGCTAGATATGCAAATCTGTGATGTCACGGGAGGGACTCCTAGGATTTGTCTTATGTTAATCCTTTGTTTATGTAACCTTTATTTCAAGGTCATTTGATAATTTTATATGCCCAGAGGGTTTTATTTTGGAAACATGTATTTTCTCCTTCAAAAATATCGACATCACTTACCAATGTGGAACTCAATAATTAAGTAATTAAGAGGCAAAATATGTAGGGTTAACAAAAGACAAACTGACACTGTGCAACACTCCACGTCATCTGCTTTGCATTTTCTTCAAACTTTGAAAAGTCATATCTCAAAAACGGTAATAGATACAAACAAAATTCCAACGGATTTTCACTCAGGGTTTTACTTTGTAACGTTTGCATGAAGGGAGCTCTTTTCTGGAAGCATGTCACCTGACCTTTAAAGACACAACACACAGTACAAGTTTCCCTGGTTTGACACACAGTAGTCGTTAGTTTAAAGCTTGCTTTCATTACCTGAACTACTTTAAAGAGAAATAGGGCGTTTAGAATACACCAACATGACATACAAAAGAATATAGCAGTAATCATTGTTAAACCATTCAGTCTCTTCAATAAACATCTACCAAGGCTTCATTTCCTCAAAACATTATGCACGTGATGAGTAATGGAAGATGCATCATTTGAATTTTGAAAAGTTTCGGTGAACATATTAGTTTTGAGCAACAAGTAACTGAATTTGTATCTGCGAGAAGCTTGTTTTTTGAAAAGAAAGCCACTGTCCTTCCTTATTTTGAACAATCTATCACTCTACGTCCACAAACATTGGTTTCGAAAATATGGATGTTTCTCTTAAACAAACGCCCTATTTCCCTTTAAGCCTTGCTCAGAGGGCTAAACAGAGACACTGTTTTTACTGTTAATGGTTAAGTCCATTGAGCACATGGCTCAACATACTGTATGGTTTATTCTGGACGTTGTGGTTTCTACTGGCAGTCAACTGTGATAAATTACGTCAGATAACAGTGACCAATTTGAACAGAGGTGGGTCGATTACAATTTGATTCATTCAATTTAAAAGCAATCACAGTTCATGCACCCTCAAGGGTATTTGATCCAACTGATCAGTAATTTAGTTCTTTTTATAAAACTAATAACCCGTGGTATATTCAATTAATTCCAATTTACAATTCATGCATGCTTACATGTCCTTATGAGGACAGTGGCATAAGATTTACCAAACAATAATCTTTGATACCAAATTTAATGTTGTCTTCATGTTTTCTTTAAGGTTATCGAAGAGACAATGTTGGTATGTCCTAAAAGAAGTTCTTGTGCATAAAAAAAAACAGGAAACAATACTAGGTATATTTTTTGTTGTTTTCACAATATATTCACGCAATGCACAGTGAACGCGAACACGAATCCACTCAATTGGCTTCAATTTTACAGGCTTAGATAGTTGGTCAAATTGCATGATATATCGACGGTTCCCAAACTTCCAAACAGTACATGGCCAAATGAACGTATATAAGGCCAAACCGACGATAATATACGCCAGAAGTCAACCAGAAAGCCAAAAGGCTTTGTGATTCCTTGCTACATGGTTATATTACAACAAACATGAATTATTCACATGACAAGTATAAGATCAACTGCAGTTATTTTTCTTGATACACCACAAGCCTTTAACCCAAAATGACCTTTACTTTGGTGACCTAAAATGACCGCGACATTTGACGTCCACCAAAAGCAATAGGGAACACCTACCCAGGCCATACAACCCACACATCAAGTACAGTATGAGTATGACATCAGTCAACATTATCTCTGAGCTCCAAGAAACACACAGTAATCAATGCTGCTTCTAGTCTTGCCTGTTGTTAGTTGAATTAAATAACTCAATCTTACCTCATCTGAACTCAGCTTGTCTGCCATATTTACCTCAAAATTCTTCATAAACGACCAGAATGTTCTTGGGTCTCCATCGTATGGTGGAATTTCTGCCTTAGGTAATTCCAACGCAAATTTGAAACTCAATTTCCTCCTTGAACTTTTTCAATGCTTCCTCCCCCTCCTCAGTATAATGCTTTTGGCATTCCAATATCCAGCTTTCTGCTTGCTCAAATGCTTCATCAGACAACAGCCCAGCCAGATCAGCATGAACCTCTTCCATTGCCTCAAATTGGCGCTCTGCCTTTTGCAACTCTGCGATAATTTCTTCCTTGTTACAAGTAGCTTTTAACACACTCAAAGTCCTCATAAGTTGACCCTTAGTTATGATTTCTCCTCAATATTTTTGCTTCCTCCATCCTTTCCGACATTGTGAAATATGATTGAAAGCACTCCAATTTGATTGTTAAGAAACCTTGTTCTGCTACCAGCTGTTCCTCTGGATGATATTATCCAAATAAATGACAGAACGGATGGTTTTTTTATTTTCTTCATTTTTTTATAAACCCATTAACATTCCAATGCATGAATTAATGCCACCTTGTCTATCTGACCCCATGACCCCCCATACCAAGACTATCCCTCTGGACAACTTATGGAGGCCCCTCACACTAGAAGTTACTCACTAAGTTAAAAATGCAGTACTGTAGCCTTAAATCTGGAGCAAAAAGCCTCTGGTGACTTCAAATGACCTTTGACCTCCACTACAAACAAAAGAGATCATCTACTTAATGTGAGAAAATGTAGCCCATACGCTTTTCAATTTTTTTAAAATTTTTTTAATTTGTACGGTAGTTATAACCACAATAATGGTGCTTAGTCTATTATTATTGTTTTATAGTGAAAAATTATCCCTTCCTCTCTATTGATAAGCATTAAATTTCACAGGGTCGTGAACCTGTTAATAACAGACAACCTTATCAAGTTTAAAACAAATCTGACCCAAGGATAAGGAACTATGGCAGTTTTAACATTTTTTATGTTTTACCCCATAACCTCATTAATATGCAAGATTTGGACACCAACAATAGGGATCATCAACTCAATATGGGCAACCTACATGCCAAAAATGAAATTACTCAGAGTTACCCTTCTTGAGATAGAGTGTTTACGAGCAACCGTCACACACACACACACACCCTCACCCACACACACATACACACACGACATCAGGACTGCATAGATTCCCCTGCCTACGGCAAGGAATCAAAGAAGCAGCGCACTTCCCTGTTATTATCAGGCAACTCCCTACCCTGGCGTTACAGTATTTCTCGACTAAAGTTGCGGCCAACTTCAAATGCAAGCCAAATGATAGTATGTTACTGCCAAGACTATTTGGCCCACTATTAAAAACTGTAGGCCAACTGATAAGAACTGTAGGCCAAGCGATCCTTAATTATGCCAATATTGCCTACTTTACATTTTTAACAATTTGATGTCATGACATTTGATGACATTTAACGTACTGGGGATATCGTGTTTACAAGCAATTTTCAAGGTATTTACCTTTTGACGTCTGGTGACCCCCAAATGACCTTTGACCTCCACCAAAAACAATAGGGATCATTTACTCAATAAGGGCAATCTATACGCCAAGTATGAGATCACTCAGATTTACGCTTCTTGAGATATCGTGTTTACACGCAGGCGTCACACACGCACGTACGTACACACACACACATCACCATCGCATAGATTCCTTGCCTGCCTTTGGCAAGGAATCAAAAACACGTGTTCAATGGAGAAGCGAAAGTCTAAAGGGAAATAGATAGGTATAGAGGGCGTGGTGCAAGAACAATTATTCAGAAGAAAGTTTGAGCATGTCTAACAATGCAGTAGTAAGAGCAAGGGATAAGTACATGTCTTCGATAGGAATCTCTGAATTTCAAAAGTGTATGACTTGTAAAGGGTCAAAGGGAACATTTTTTTGAATGAAACTTTGGGAAGATGTTTATTCGCATTATCATATTTCATAGAGATATTCACAAGATTTCTGTCTCATTTATAGGTAATACCATGAGTCACAGGCATGTTGCAACTGTAGGAGTTGTGTGGAAATAGTAAGCATGTCACCATACAGTACATGCACACATTGTGTTTCTATTGCAAAATATTAAAGCAACAGAAAATATTGTCTCTTGGAACAAATGAAAATCAACACTGCTTTTAATCTCTTAAAAGTGAAATGTCACAAACTTGTACCTCGGGGAACCTGAAGGGGATTCCATCACCTGCATGTCCCGCGGGATTTGGTCAAACTTCACTATGAATATCATGAGCATCGTGGCGCACAAACACACCACACTCAGGAAGAGAGACAGGTAGGAAATACTGGTCGCTCTGGATTGGTTCATCTTCAAAGAAGTATGCCTGTCAGCTACCATGCTGAAAATAAAGAAAATGATTGCATCAACATTGAACTGGAATCACTGTGCAGGTACAAAAACTTGAACAAACAAAAACATTGTTCGTATTAAAATGTCCTTTCCCATTACGATACTGAAGTCCGGTTTATATTGTAGCCATCATGATGAAATCGGTTGAGGACTATGTACAGCATTTAGGCAGTTACTAAAATTACTAATTAATAGTCCATCCCATTGGAAAGCTGGACTGGAAATATTACATCCAGAGTCTCAGTTTCTGCGGCAATATATACTTTACTTGTGGAGTTGGATACAATGTTAGCGTGTGTTACATATGAATGCCTTATAATGCCTGAATGACACTGCAGCCATAGTGTTTTATATCAAGTTTAATAGGAACTTCAACAAAAGAAAATAAATACCAACAAATAAAACCAGCACACAAAAAAGGCTTTGCAGTTTAGAGGATGTAAACGATGTACAGTAGCCTACATACAGTAGCTGCTGATAACAATGGATACAAGCAGTAGGAACTGGACTATGATGAACATCACACTGACAATGTATAGTAAAAACAGGCATGTAACCTTCCCAGCAGGTGTTGGTACTGTATACCTGTACGACCGCTTAACATAGGCCTACATACCTGAACACCTGCCAACCTTTAGAGATTTGTCTCATCCAAGATCTCTACATTTATATGAGTCTCTTTTAACGTTGAATGATTGGCTCAAAAGAGCATGAACAATCATAGCTTAAGGATTGAGTGCTACTGAGTGTGATTGATTACGTTGGCATACATGAACTTCAAAAGCTGGCAGTCTGCACTCAGTCAGTATCCAAGCAATAGTTCGCGGACGTTGGTGTCACGAATGCAGTCAGAGCTGATGCATGAGTAATATCATGTCCGTTGTGCAGGCAAACAGGTATGCGGTCATAATGCTCACTTCAAAAGCCTTACACTAGATTAAAGCGAGAATCAGTGTTTACGTCATTTCCTCATCAAAATACCTTGTTGCAATGCAGTATATGCAATAAGCCTCTTTATGGCAGATTCATAATTTACTACAGAAGTTTCTACTGTAAGGTATCTACAGGCCTACTGTGTGATCAAACTTTCACATCCGAGGTTCCATTCTTGAGATACAGCATATGATGTTGCCAGAGCTGGGGAGCTCCATTGTCTCAGATATCAAATGAATTCAAACAAAAACAAAAGCGTTCCTGTTAGTGTTTTCACTGGGTGTCCAGATACCCGGGCTCGTTTAAGTTGGTTTACAAAATTCATGATATTTTGTGACACATACACAGTACAGTAGGTGGTAATGCTACTCATATGCTGATAGCAAATGGTCAGACTAGGTGATTGTGGCACTTTTGATACACAACTGAAGCGGTCAACAGATGATAAAAATACAAAGATTCTTTTGCACAGTATGGTCAGTATACTATCAGTGCCCCAACCTCATGGAATGACCCGTATGGCAATGATTTGAAGTACATACAGCTGACTAAGAGAAGATCACAAGTACAGTATGGTAGCTACTGTAGCGTCATGTTCCCGTTTGAGTGGGTTCTGTGGATCAGATTACCGCGGTGGATCAAACTCTAATGGGAATGCAGATAAATAACACACACTCAAGATCAAAATCCACCGATTTTGATGCAACCATTCCTGTGTATCGGACCAACCACGCTGGATCAAAGTTTGTAATGTGAACACAATCGGTACAGATCAAGTGACCATGGATCTCCAGCTTATTCCTTCATGGCGTGCATTAGCTGTCCGGTAATAAGGGGGTACACAACGAAAATTACACAAAGCTCTAGGTATTGTATGTAGTTGTGCTAACATTAAAACTGGCTACTGTTTTTTGAAAATTAAATGGAAATTGGTCTGCTCATTCACTGTTTTTTTTGTATGTTGACCTCTGATTTATTTCTACTTTTTACCATCTCTGTTACTGATCAGTAAGACCACTGACTGGCAGCCTATTGCGAGATGTGAAAACGTCAAGTTTTATTGTCGGTTACTGCAGACAAGTAGGAAACTCATGCTTATAATACGGCAAGTACAGGACAAGCAGGCTAGGTCTATGTTGAATTGGTTTCTTCGCCATTCTGAAGGAAGAAGGTAATGTCTCTGAATCAGCGATGTATTCGTCAACTGCCTGCTGTACATCATAGAAAAGTTTTCAACTGAGATACAAGGATTTATAAGCAAACTTGCTAACACAGCAATGTTTATGACAAAAAAGTAAAAAAATATCCGTTATATGATTGATATTCTATTGGTAAAAATAACTTACTGTGCAGTATATGTGGGACTAAAAGGATAGAGCTAGGCTAAGCCCAGTATGTGCCATACCTACACCAGCTGTGAATGGTGCATGTGTACAGTGCATGTGTACAGGGGGTATGCCATTGTGAATATCGAAAAGTTGAGCTAGAGATGCTGTGCATGTGTGTTTCTGCAGTATCAACCACGTAACATACGAAGCTGTAAACAGTACAGCGGTCACATTTCGTGCTTGCACATTTGTTCATGAAACACTCTGCTCTACCGTGCTCACTCAAATGTGGACAGGGCTCTGGATCAAGGCAATTACGCTTGATCTTCTGTGGTAGATCAAGATCCACTGTGGAGATTAAGATCCACCACGCTCACCAAGATGAGAGCTCAGCTTGTACTGTAGTAAATGTAACTCGAGTTATAAATTCAACAATTACCACGTTTAAGATCAATCTATGATAGCAGACTTGGCCTGGAAATTTCATCACGATTGTTAATCACAACTACCTGTACTGTACACATTGAGTGTTTCATACAGTATAAAGTTCTCTGACTGATTTCATCATCTATACAGTATGAAAGCCTTCAAAGGTTGTGGGACATGAAAATGACATTTTGGACTATTGGGTGTATTTATAAATAAAAATGTTGAAAATAACCACAACTTCCACAAAAAATCCATCAAATATTGACAATTTTGCAGGCAAATTCCTTTCTCACACCTACTGTACAGTACATCATGAATAAACATTGGCTAAGTGTGCAAATTTGTGATGTCAATTAAGAGATGGACTCCTATGATGTCTTCTTTTGCTTAATACAGTACTGACTCTTTACTTCAAAGACAACTGAGAATTTCATATTCCCCGAATGTTTATTTTGGAAGCATTCTTCAAAAATATCAATGTTACTTTTAATACCAATGTGAAACCCATTACTTAAGGAATAAATAATAATAAAGACAAATAAAAAGTTAACAAAAGAAACACTGACACTGTGCAACACTCCATATTATCTATTACATTTTCATCAAACTTTGAAAATTTGTATCTCAACCAGAATGCACAAATGCATTGTGATTTCAGTGATCTATTACAAGCATTTTTTTTTTCTGAATCTGACATTAAAGCATTAGGATGTGTCACAGGCTACATTACCTATGTTTAACTATGAAATATGAGATTCATACAAGCTTCCTTTCTCTGGATCATTGCTACAAGGTTTTCACAATTTTATCCCTTTTGACTTTTGACCTCCACTAAAAACCAAAGGGTTCTTGTATGCAATGGTTTACCTACAGTACAGTATATGCTGAAGATCTGTCAAATCTTCCCTTCTTGAGATTTATTTACACGAATTTCATACTGTGGCCCTGTTGGACTCAAATGATGTTTGACCTTCACCAAAGACAATGAAATTCTTGTATACTCACATTTGAGATACTGCACACCTATGTACATGTATACTAAACACATTTAGGGTATCTGCCCAGAAACATTGAGATATTACTGTATGTTTACAATATTTTCACAATTTCACCCCTGTTGACCTCAACTGACCTTAAACATTGATACAAAATTGATAGCGATCTTGTAGTTAATGCTTCAAACCTACATAACAAAAAGGACATTTGTCCAAGCTTCTTTTCTTGTGATACCATGCTGACAATGTTTTCACAATTTGACCCCTGTTAACATCAAATGACCTTTGACCTACACCAAAATCAATACAGATCTTGTACTCAATGTGGTATACACCGAAATGCTATGAGATTTGTCTAATCTTCCCTTCTTGAGATACTGTGTTTACAAGACTTTCACATTTTGACCCCTCTTGATCTCAAATGGCATCTAACCACACAAGGGTTCTTCGACTCAATGAGATGCACTGATATACGTACCAAGTATGAGATCTGTCCAAGCTTCCCTTCTTGAGGCTGCATACCCCAAATGACCTGATCTCCACCAAAACAGTAGGGTTCTTGTACTCAATGTAGTTCACCTATGAGATCTGTCCAAGCTTTCCTTCTTGATATACTGTATTTTCAAGGTAGGCATCACAAACACACGTACACACACATACACTGCCATGTGATTACAAAGGATGTGACTTCATCAAAACGAAAAGGTATAATACATATATACAGGATGAGCAAACTTCCGACAGATCGTCATTCAGGGTCTGCAACTTCCGAATTAAGCTAGCTCTTTCCTAGAATCATGTCACAGGACCTTAAACAATGATGTTTGAACTATTGTGCACATGCCAGAATATGTTGTCTGTTCTTCACCTAGAGGAAGTGTGTCCTTTTCTAAATAATTACATACAGTAGTATAATGACACTCTCACACCACTGCAAAAAACTGACACACAGAAACAAAAGGATAACTTTGTAGACTATGACAATTACCAAGTAAAACCCAAATGGTTTACAGTAATCTTATTCTTAATGAAAGAAAATGGTATACAATACACTGTGCGATAACAAGTTGGCATACAGTACAGGATCTTCAGGATTGCAATCATGTACAGTATAATCAAGTGAATCCTGTACTGCACAGTATTCTCCACTGCTTACAGTGACCTGACCTTATCCTTAAAAGAAAACCGTCTTACAGCCTCCCTAATAGTCCTGATACTTCAAATATAGTTTTCCAAACTATTAGACACCATTAGGTAGTAAAATAAATTCACGTCCAAGAAAATATGAGGTTTTTATGAATATGCATTTTATTCACTTGCAAGTCGCCATGTTGTTGCAAAATTATGTGATTTAGGACATCACACATGCACCTGTACGCGTCATGCAGTATTGCTGGTGCATATGATGCGTCATACATTTCCAAAATTATGGCGATACGCTGAACAACAACGGTGGGAAGTTTGAAGTATTATTGTTTGGAAAGAAGTTATTATGAAAATAACAGCAATATTGTCGTGACTGTTTGTAAAAAGATGTGCACTAAGTGAAGACTGAAATTGAAACACCCACTAAGATTGCTCTTTAATTAATCAAGTGGTGCCCATAAGGCAATTTAAAGGTAAATACAGAATTGTGTGTTTTATAGAAAAAAAAACTATTTTTAAACCAACATTAATGGACACAGAAGAAAAAAACAAGGAAGCTTTCTTTCAAGAAATGTTTCTCACAGATAAAAATTCTGTTATTTGTTGCTCTAGAATAGTTCACCCTAAACATCAAAATTCAAATGATGCAAATGAATTTAACATAACTCATTTTATTTACAGTATAATAAGGTATTTACTGGTAAAACTGAAACATCAATGGTTAAACAAAAACTAAAGCTATTTTCTACATACAGTATGCCATGTTCAATGCTGACGCATTGTAAGGGCACTACATTTTCCCTTTCAATGCACACGTATACTTTTCTCCACCTAGAGGAAAGTGACTTTGATTTGATATTCACCTTAAAGTCTAATATGACACGCTACACCATTGTGTAAAAAGAGTCAATAAAAGTTCAAACAGGTTATTTCATCATCATGGACTACAGTATATCAGCTGTGAGAAGTTAACCAGAATGCATATTAAATGTTTTGTGGTTTTGATGATCTCATTTCTAAGTTATGAATCTGACACATTGAGTAAGGCCAGTCCAGTACGTGTAACATGCTTGGTTTTAGTAATAATACAGTAACTGTAATTAATCAAGGCACCAACTGAGGATACATGCACAATAGGGCTGTGATGGTTAAGCAGTTAACCAACCAACCCATTGGTTAATCTGATCACTGAGTCAACTAGCCTAGTGATTCAGAGTGAAACAGATTTTAAAACCAGCTTTTCGACTGACAGAATCATCTCTTAATCATAAGTGACATTAGTTCGCATGTTGTTACATTCCCTTGGAGAACAATACTCAAGAAAGAGAAAAGTCTGACAGAATTTCTCAACAGTCTAGCATCAACGGCGAAAATGCATGCATCAATTGGTTTTGTCTAAGATGCTAAGGAAAAACCCCCCAAAATCAATGTTTGACATTGTAGCCTTTAGAACTGATGTAAAGTCTGTAGAAAAATCAATATCATAAGGCTTCGTCGATTGCATTTGACGTCGACAGCAATCATTGCATATTCTTCACACTGTATGCACAACAAATTGGTTTAATTCTAGCATTCATTGTTGGAGATTAAAACAATTGAATATAAGACTGTGCAGTGCAAGTTTACTGTCTATTAATCACCAATTATTTTCTACTGTACACTGAAGGGTCCACTTTCTTCTTTTTTTTTAAATTGCGATGTTGCAATGGATATAATGTGAAATTTCTGAACACTGCACTGTAGTCCTGACTGTTGCTGGTTGTGACTTCAACTTGGCATTGGTTTCGATGAGGTTGTAGTGCGATGTCAACTACTGTACACGTATAACTTTATATTTCGAGAAAGAATTATTTTATGGCATTGTGCAATACAGTACTGTGAAACCACAAAACGTGTAAGTGGTTTTTTAACTTGTTGTTAATACTCTGAGTTGTCAGACAGATCTGTGGGCTTCAACTGGGAAATAAGAAACACAAAAAAGTCATACAAGAAAAACACTACTTAAGGCAAAGTGTTTTGCTGGCAACTGCTACACACTCAAAAAATTATGTTCATGAATGGTTTTTATGGTTTTTCAAAGTTCCACAGGAGTACTGACACCAAGGAAAGTGGAGCAGACTCGCAACTCCCGGCAAAGAATTGCTACCCTGAAGTACTTTGAGTCCCATTACCCACCCATGCCTACAGTAGTTCACACAATTGACATTATAAGGCATCCACTGAAACTGCCAATCGTAGCAAGGCACTGTGCTTACAACGTTACCACAATTTAAGCCCCTGTTGACCACAGGTACTGCACATACCTAGTCACCACTTTGACTCAAACCATAAAACTTTATGGTTCGCCTAGCGTGCCATAAGTCTACAAATTGACATATGCCAAATTAAATCCTCATGTGTCAGTTTCTTGCAACCTGATTGGACGAAATCGTCATATCTACAAGAATTCGACATATGTCAATTTAAATCGTCATCCATCAGTTTCTTGTAATTCTATTAGGCAAATAGATTCTATTGTTTCTTCCAATCAGAATTCTACAGTAGGAGCTGTCATGTGCCATTATTGTCCAAATGATTACAAGAAACTGACTTCTTCCAATCAGAATTCTAGAAACTGTCATATGTCCTACATTGTCCAACAGAATCATGAGAAACTGACAGATGCCGATTAAAATTGTCATATGTGTCCATTTAATCTTACATACTACAGTTTCTTCCAATCAAAATTCTAGGAGCTGTCATGTGCCATTATTGTCCAATAGATTTGGGAGAAACTGAAAGATGTCGATTTAAATATACAGTGCCGTCTGGGATAAATGTGTCACCCCAACGGAGCCCAAGCACGGTAATCCTTTGTTGCACGACTGCAACTTTACCGCGGTTTGAGTATGAATAATGAACAATCACAGCACAGAGCAGTGAACAATGGATACAGCCTACTCATAAGCACTGAAAAGTTGACCGGGTGCACAGCGTATAACAAAACAGCAACGCAGTTGTAATCTGTGTAACTGTTGATTTCCACACAATGCTAGTACCACAGGGTGAAGAGCTAACCCTGTCGTCTTTTTTTTTTTCCAGATCTTACAGTATTTGAGCCAGCACAGACCAAGGAAACCCCATCTTATTTCTTTGTGCATGAATTTCTGAGGAAAAGCTTCAAACTGTTTCGATTTTTAAGAAATGAATATGAAAATGGCATTGCCTTTTTCTTTTTCTACAACGTTCTACTTCTCTTTCAGACGTGACCATACTAGCATACTGAGATTAAACAGGTCAGGGTACTTCAAGCAATATTGTCCGGACTGTGCTTAGCAGTTCGGGTATGTAGCATTCTGGCAACCGTTAGAGCAACTAAACAAAGTCTAGTTTGGTAACAAGACGATGTATGTAACTGCAGTTGCACGTTAAAAGCGATCACATCCCCTAGTTAATTGTAAGTTGTAAATACTGCGTACGCATGGCAACTGCTCAAAGCAGGTGTACAGAAGTATATGTGGATCTTGTCCTGTATCAAATAGAGCTTTGAAGCGCACACACAAAAAAAAAAAAAAAAAACTTACTTATGCCTAGCCTAGGTTATGGCATATATGTCCTAAATTCGACTTACAAGCAACTAACATTAGCCTACCGATTTTAACTGTAACCTCATGAAATTCATGTCATATTCGCCCTAGCCTAGCGTACCACACAGTCAATCTAGTAGGCCTTTGTAGCCAAGTCCGAATCGCTCATCTCTGAACGTTAATTTGCATACCAGAAAGGGTCTCTCTGCCTTGGTGGCATTGGTAAAACACCTTTATCAAGATGGAATGGACTGGAAAGTACAGCGATTAGGATAGGCCTATGCTGTAAATTACAAGACTAACTTGCCAATTACAATAAGCGATTACACAGCAGAACTGAATGGAGTTCTGAACTTAGGAGATGCATTGTTAGCCTAAGTTAGCTGCACCATTGATGGGTGCTCAAAGGTAGTGGTGCACAAGAGTACATGGATGATTCTTTCTGTTTTTTTTTTCTTTTAACTTTTGCTGGAACACTAGGTAGGCCTAGTTTGAAAATATATCATCACTGGGCTACGCCTATGTTAGGTCATAACTAAGGTCTCCGCATTACGTTAATGTAGGTGTAACTTATGACTACCCAAATCTTCATTAGCAGCAAATTGCGGGGATGACTTTGTTACAATTTGTGGGGATGGTCATGATAATTTTAGTTTGGGAAACCAGCGTGAGAATTTCCCTTCTGAAAATAGCAAGTTTTTCCATTCTGCTTTTCATTTTCTGAGAATTTTAATTTCTTAGTCTCAACCAGAACTATAGACTAATATTTAATAATCCCAGCATTTGGGTTTACCATATCTAAGCTAAAGTGGAATGTTCATTAACTTTTGGAGACTGATGTGGAGAAGGGTCTCCTTTGCTAAGTTCCTACCCCATTTTTTTTTTGGGAGGGGTTATCATAGGCTACGTTTGAAATTTTTTCAGGGTCCTTGATGGGGACTTCACTCCTGATCCTTTTTATTCTAAACTAAACTATGTTGTTGAAGGGAAGTGCAAAATTTGCGATGCAGAACACATTAAAGCAAATGAATTTTACTGAACGTGCCAAAAAACATGTATACAGAGTATAGCAACTATAGGCCTACATTCTTCTTCGAGAAAATCGGGGTGGTTTTTAAAACTGGCTGGGACATTTACTTTTCCTTTCAAAAACGTTCCAGATCTGCACTCTTCCACCATAGCCCTAGATTTTGAGTTTTTCCAGTTTAAGAGAAAATCATACCTATTTTAGCATGGCCTTGAACTTGGATATTGCTAGCAGGGTATATCATTATAAGAGAACTTATTGAAACAAAGGGTGATTGCATTTTTTTCTTTGTCTTTCTATTTCGTAGCTACAAATCAATTATTGATTACAGCATATTCGTGAAGTGAAACTCACATTACAGGTGTTGAAACCACGCATCCGTGTTAAATTTTAAGGTGTCTTTTAAACATCTACGATCTGACAGGTGGTAACTTGGTCCATTTCATTGTTTCATCCCTGTTGAGGTATGCAGTTACACAGTAGCCTGAACTATTGTAAACCTACATGTAGGCCTACTGTGTAATTATTGGGACGTATCCTTGAGTGTTCTGCTGGGAGCGGTGTTACCAGGCTTTTAGATAAATGATGGGGGGGGAGGGCAACAGAAAGTGCCCAAAATCAGACTTCCCAGTGAGAATCATGATTTTTTTTTCAGTTGTACATGTAGGTAATAATTATCATGTATTATCATAGATGTCATAGCTGTTAAAAATGCGGTAAAAAAAGAAGGAATGTTCCGATCTTGCTATGACCCGATACCCCGCACTTATAACTTGCCAACTTTTTTTTGTGAAATATGAGAGCCAAGTTACTGGTTCTTTCTTTCTTCAGAGCTATGTTTTGCTTTAACTGTCGTTGAAAAAGGTCAAAACATTTACCAACGCACTGCTTTCTTACCCCTTCTCCCCCTTCCTACCCCCCTCAACTTTACGTCACTATAGCAACAACAGGTCGTGGCTTGCTTGTCCCAGTCCCCTTGTTTTTGCTTTTTCCATATGCCTTTACGATTTTTTTTTTTACATTTTCCTTTAAATATCTCAGTGAAGTCTTTGGTGAAATACCTGTTGAGCTCAGAGCAAAGATACTTCAACCAGAAAGCCAAAAGGCTTTGTGATTCCTTGCTACATGGTTATATTATAACAAACATAAAATATCCACATGACAAGTATAAGATCAACTGCAGTTATTTTTCTTGAAACACCACAAACCTTTACCCCAAAATGACCTTTATTTTGGTGACCTGAAATGACCGTGATATTTGACATCCACCAAAAGCAATAGGGATCACCTACCCAGTATGGCCAACCAACACTTCAAGTATGACATCAGTCAACATTACCCTTCTGGAGTTAACGTGTTAGCAAGGTTTGACCTCGAGTGACCTCAAACGACCTTTGACCTCCACCACAAACAAAAGAAGTCTTTTACTTAGTATACACAATCTACACATCAAGTAAGACATCAGTCAAGGTTAGACTCCTAGAGATACTGTGTTTACACATTTTTACAGTTCGACCTCTGGTGACCTAAAATGACCCTTGACCTCAACCAAAACAATCGAGATCTTTTACTCATTATTACCAACCCACACACCAAGTATTACATCAGTCATGGTTACTCTTCTGGAGATATCGTATTTTCAAGTTTTTACAGTGTGACCTCTGGTGACCTCAAATGACCTTTGCCCCTCACCAAAGACGATAGGGATCATCTACTCAATACGACCAACCCACACACCAAGTATGACATCAGTCACAGTTACCCTCTCGGAGATAATGTGTTTGCGAGGTTTTCACAGTTTGACCTTTGGTGACCTCACATGACCTTTAACTTCCACCAAAATCAAAAGGGGTATTCTACTGACAATATTCAATCCACACACTAAGTATGACATCAGTCACAGTTACCCTTCTGGAGATACTGTGTTTAAAAGGTTTTCACAATTTGACCTCTGATGACCTCAAATGATCTTTGACCTCAACCAAAAACAAAAGGAATCATCTACGTTATATGAACGACCCACACACTAAGAATGACATCAGTCACAGTTACTCTTCTGGAGATATTGTGTTTAACAAGGTTTTTACAGTTTGACCTCTGGTGACCTCAAATGACCTTTGATCTCCACAAAAAGCAATACAGATCATCTGCACAAAATGAACAACCCACACACTAAGTATGACATCAGTCACAGTTACTGTTCTGGAGATATTGTGTTTACAAGGTTTTCACAGTTTGACCCCTGTGACCTCAAATGACCTTTGACCTCCATCACAAACACTAGGTATCATCTGTTTAATATGAACAATCCATGCACTTAGTTTGACATGAATCACACTTACCCTTCTGGAGATATTGTGTTTACAAGATTTTCACACATTTTCACCTCTGGTGACCTCAAATGATCTTTGACCTCGACCAAAAACAATAGGGATCATCTACTCAATATGACCAACCCACACACCAAGTATGACATCAGTCACAGTTACCTTTCTTGAGATAGAGTGTTTACAAGGTTTTCAAATTTTGCCCTCTGGTGACCTCAAATGACCTTTCACCTCCACCAAAAACAATAGGGTTCATCTACTCAATATGGTACAACTACATACAAAACATAAGATCTCTACAAGCTTCCTTTCTTGAGATATCATGTTTACAAGGTTTTCACATTTTGACCCCTGTTGACCCCAAATGTTTGACCTCCACCAAAAACAACAGGGTTTTTCTTCCTAATATGGTACACCTACATACTAAATATGAGATTTGTCCAAGCGCCCCTACTTGAGATATCATGTTTACAAGGTTTTCACCATTTGATCTCTGGTGACCCCAAATGACCTTTGACCTCCACCAAAAACAATATGGTTCCTATAATTAACATTGTACAACAACATACAAAACATGAGATCTCTACAAGCTTCCTTTCTTGACATATCGTGTTTTCAAGGTTTTCACAATTTGACCCCTGTTGACCCTAAATGACCTTTGACCTCCACCAAAAGCAATAGTTCTCTTTCTCAATATGGTACACCAACATACCAAATGTGAGATCTGTCCAAGCTTCCCTTCTTGAGATCTTGTGTTTACAAGGTTTTCACATTTTGACCCCTGTTGACCCCAAATGACCTTTGACCTCCACCAAAAGCAATAGGGTTTTTCTTCTCAATATGGTACACCTACATACCAAATATGAGATTTGTCCAAGCGCCCCTTCTTGAGATATTGTGTTTACAAGGTTTTCACATTTTGACCCTGTTGACCCCAAATGACCTTTGACCTCCACCAAAAACAATATGGTCTTTCTTCTCAATATGGTACACCTACATACCAAATATGAGATCTGTCCAAGCTTCTCTTCTTGAGATCGTGTTTACAAGGTTTTCACATTTTGACCCCTGATGACCTCAAATGACCTTTGACCTCCACCAAAAACAATAGGGTTCTTCTTCTCAATATGGTTCACCTACATACCAAATATGAGATCTGTCCAAGCTTCCCTTCTTGAGATATCGTGTTTACAAGGTAGGGCATCACAGACATACATACACACACGCATACACCCTCACGCACATACACACACACACATACATACACACATTTATCATCGAAACCAAAAACCGATGAAACGTTGGACCTAAACAAAATGTGCTTCCTCTTCTTTGTTTCTTCTAGTGTTTTAACATCCCACAAGTATATTTCTTAAGTCTTCATGAAAGTTGAGGAAACAATTTTGAATCGCGTAAGACGCGTATTGTGTAGTCTTGTCGGTTTTCAATGATCAAATATTCCCTAATTACTGAAGTGAATAGGTCAATATTGACCTCCGTGTGCATTAAATAACGTTAACTTTAGAAGGCACTTCGAAGTAGCTTATTGAAGGTGTCTTCAAAGGGTTTTTTTTGGGGGGGGGGGGAATGGGGTGCTAGAAGGGACTGTTTGGTACCATTCACATGGTTTGAACCTACGTGGCATCGCCCTATTCTTCTGTGTGGTAGCTCCATGGTTACACACTTACCCTGTGTGTACCTACCTGTTCAGAAAAAACAAACCGGTGTAGCAAAATCACATACAGTACAGTATTAACGTAATTGACTTAGTGAACGAACGGGCGGCAAACCCAAAGACAAGAGGTGGGGGGCTAGGAAAGTACCTCTGCTTAAAGGGAAATAGGGCATTTAGAATACCCCAACATGACATACAAAAGAAAATAGCGGTAATCATTGTTACCCCATTCAGTGTCATCAATAAACATCTACCAAAACTTCATCTCCTCAAAACATTATGCATGTGATGAGTGACGGAAGGTGCATCATTTGAATTTTGAAAAGTTTGGGTGAACAAATTAGTGTTGGGTAAGAAATAACTGAATTTCTATCTGCGAAGAGCTTATTGCTTGAAAAGAAGGCTGCTGTCCTTCCTTATTTTGAATAATCTATCATTCTACGTCCACAAACATTGGTTTCAAAAGTATGGATGTTTTTTCTAAAACAAATGCCCTATTTCCCTTTAAAACTCATTCTTATTCTAGAGAAATTTCACACCTCCCCATTTATAAGATACCAGGTCTGAGTGTGAAGGACATGACATAAGGCCAACAAATATTTTTTCCTACAGTAATGTGTTAATAAATAAACATGGGTTGTAAATATTACAATCTGAATGAAATAGCAAAACTCATGCAACTAATGAATCGGTTGAAAATACTGTGTAAAAATTATTGTGTCTACCTAGGAGGGTGTGATGTTAATAAAATCAAAATCTCCACTGCCATGCTAAACCGCTGCCTCACATATTACAAAGGAAACAAAACAAAGCAGACATCAATCAGGTGGTGAACTGCTATTATTCTGCAAAAGAAAAACCAGAAAGCCAAAATGCTTTGTAATTCCTTGCCACATGGCTATATTATAACAAGCATGAATTTCCCACATGATAAGTATCAGATCAACTACAGTTATTCTTGGTTTTTACTTTCCCCTAATTAGCGAGAGAAGATGGATGATCTTTTATTCCACTGATGCACTGAGTGCACTCTCTTGCGAAGGTCACTGGACATACCCACTGTTTCACTCAGTTTGCTGAACCCACGCTGCTCTAACACTGCTATTGTCGGCAATAATCCACTACCTGAATGTCACTGGTGCAGCTATACCACAGGTCAATAAATAATGGATCTTACTCACTATAGAACAATATGTGGCTTTTTGAAAGATTACATTCGACAGTAATTAGTTAATACATCCATTCAAACATGCATCCCAAATACTCCAGCTTCAATCTTTTGCAACAGGTAAAAGAAATTACTCATTTTGCACAGTCTGCCCATATCTTTTACGCATGGTCAACATTTTTCAAGTTATAAAGAAAGCAATCTTACGAAATCTTTCCCAAAGTTTCTATATACCTCCTAACCTTACACACCAAGTATGACGTCAGTCACGCTTACCCTTCTGGAGATACTGTGTTAACAAGCTTTCACAGTTTGACCTCTGGTGACCTAAAATGACCTTTGAACTCCACCACAAACAATAGGGATCATTTACTCACTATGACCAACCCACACCAAGTATGAGGTCAGTGAGGTTACACTTCTTCAGATATTGTGATCACAAGGTTTTCACAATGTGACCTCTCATGACCTCAAATGACCTTTGACCTTCACCAAAAACTTTCGGGATCATCTACTCAGTATGAACAACCCACACACTAAGTATGAGGTCAGTCACACGTGTACACTTCTGGAGATACTATGATTACAATGTTTTTCACAGTTTGACCTCTGATGACCTCATATCACCTTTAACCTCCCCCAAAAAACAATGGAGATCATCTATTCAGTGTGACCAACCTACAAATTAAGTATGAGGTCAGTGTAGGTTACCCGTCTTGAGATATCGTGTTTACAAGGTTTTTGCAGTTTGACATCTGGTGACCTCAAATGACTTTTGACCTTGACCAAAAATGATAAGAGATCATCTACTCAGTATGGTCAACTCACATACTAAATATTAAATCAGTCATGGTTACCGTTCTATATCGTGTTTACAAGACTTTTGCATTTTGACCTCTGGTGATCTCAAATGACCTTTGACCTCCCCCAAAAATGATAGGGATCATCTACTCAGTATGACCAATCCACACACCAAGTATGAGATCAGTCATGGTTACACTTCTTCGAGATACTGTGTTTACAAGAAGTGTCACAGATCCTTCTGCTTTTGGTGAGGAATCAAAAATAGGACATGTTACAGTTTTGTCACTTCATTTCGTTGGTTCATGGAGCACTATTTACCAATCCAACCCTAGTTTTGATAGTTGGTTTGGTACCACCATTACCAGAACTATAAGCCTAACATGTGCACAATGAAGTTTCTCTATTTTCCCCAATGCAGATCCTTCCATATTATTGATCTTTAAATTCAATCTGTACAAGTATGATCGACCATTATTCCCCTTAAAATGAAACTTCCATTCACAGTTCTAACTTGTCCCAACAATAAATAATCTAATCAACAGTAACATTCTAAGAACATGCACACTACCCAAAATACCCAATGTAGCTTTACTGCCAACCATTATGCATCACAAATCTAGCCCTGTACACACTTCAAATCAAAGAAATACAAAATTGAAAACCCAGTTTAACATATTTACCTATACCCCTCTTCAAAATTTCAAATAACCCAATGGTAACAACTTTCACCTTCCTGCCTCAGGTCACAGGCCTTTCCAAGGCTGCACCATGACCAGAAGGCCCGAAACCCAAGGCAGAACGTTAGGGTAACTTGGTAAGCTCGATGGCAAATGTCATCTTCATTAGTGTGTACGGGTCATATTACATCCTAACATGTAATTTAGCGTGTATTTTATATGGGCCTTGACGGAAAGCAAAGAACTACGGGAACAATTTACAAATATTTCCCTAATGTAGCAATCTCGTGAGATAAGAAGCAGCATTGTGCAGGCGCCAGACTAGACTACGTACAGAGTGATACATGTCTCACGTGTGAAAAAAGACAGCGGCGGGAAACCTTACTGAGCGTGACAAGGGCACAGAATGTGGACTGTTCAAAATAACTACGCCTATATTTCCTCAGTGTATAGCGGCATCCAAATTGGAATAAGCTGATTCATTACACCAAGCACAGTACGGTATACCGTATTCTGGAGTGACAATGTATGGCACTAACCACATAAATATTTCGCCTAAGATTATTTATAAATTTTTCAAACATGTTTACAGTCAAATTGGATTTGTGCCGCAATCATTCACACTAATTCTGTGCTCAAGAAGCTAGCTTGTATGCATAGGCCCACTACATTTTTGTTCTGCATTTACAAACACCACATGTGCTAACAGTTAGCTACAGTACACAGCTATGGAGGCTACTAACTATCAAAGCCTGATTATCGTCATCGATGTGTGAAGAAGAGACATACAATTGCACACAATAGCAGTTTAGGTTCAACAAAAACAGTTTGCAGTGCAACAGTAACCTCTCGCGACTTTCACAGGAGAGTGCACTGTGTGGAACAAAAGATCGCCCGCGCTCCAATA
The DNA here is from genome assembly GCA_021234535.1 of Stichopus chloronotus. Classification (NCBI taxonomy): domain Eukaryota; kingdom Metazoa; phylum Echinodermata; class Holothuroidea; order Aspidochirotida; family Stichopodidae; genus Stichopus; species Stichopus chloronotus. The sequence continues at coordinate 32,287,655 of CM037830.1, forward strand.
TAATTTGTAAGCGGTAAATTTTATTCGCATTCCTGATTAGTTTTGAGCTGCACAGTACCATAAAGCTATCACAATAAAGCTGTTGTGAAATTGCAGTTAAGTCTCAAGTGCTTACACAGGTTAATTGCAGTATATTGCACAGGAAGTACCGTCCTAGCTTTCAATGGTTTCAATTATAATCATAACCTTTTAAATCATGCATGGTATGTGTATTTATGGGTGTACATTATGTTTGTGAGTGTGTGCATGTGTGTGTTTGTGTATGTATACATGCCTACCTTGTAAACACGTTACTGTATCTAAAGAAGGGAAAATGGACTAATCTCATATTTGGTATGCATGTGTATTACTGTAGGTACAAGAAAGGGTAAGCATGGACAAATGTCATATTTGGTATGAAGATGAACCACATAAGTACAATAACCTTATTGATTTTGGTGGAGGTCAAAGGTTATTTGGGGTCAACAGAGGTCAAATTGTGAAAACCTTGTAAACACTCCATCTTACAAAGGATAACTTGGACATATATCATATTCAGTATGTATGTGTACCACAGTAAGTACAAGGATCCTACAGATTTTGGTGGAGGTCAAAGGTCATTTGAGGCCAACAAAGGTTAAACAACAAAATATGACAGATTCAGAAAAAAGTTCTCAATTCTCATAATGAAATCTTGGGAGACACATTGCATCTGAGCGTTCTGTTGTATAGGAAAAACTACAGTATAATCAGTACTACCCTGGGTCAGTTACCACGTGTAAATATTTGAAGTAGACACTCTAGGAAGATGCCGAGCATTTCCTGGCTGTTTCCGGTAATTTTATCATCAGAAGCAAAGCATGCTGAGTCTTATTCATGGACATGTCCCTTTGCAGTATTTGATTGGTCAGGTCATTGTAGACTGGAGGTGGTTTATCGTTTGCATCGACACGCAAAAGTGAGGAAAATAAAACAAGTAATTAGGAGTTCCAACCAAAGGTTCCACTCAAAGATTCCGAGCAGGAGTTCCCAAGGTTCAACTGCGCTGCCGTTCAATGGCGTCGAGGTTCAACTGCACAGACATTCAACTACACAGAGGTTCAACTGTCCCAATGTTCAACCACACAGATGTCCAACTGGGATGATATTCAACTGTGCCCAGGTTCAACTGGGTGGATGCTCAACATTCACAAACTTCGCCATCAGCCTTATGGGCTTGTATTCCAATAACTGGGCTCCCATCAGATTTCACGTGATACCAAGTATTTAGTCACAAGTTGTATTGTTATTGCAAGTATTACAGAATTCGTTCTTGTTATTAAGCCCCAAGGAATTCATCTAATGCACGACTCAAGTGCATCACCTTTTCATGTTGTGACATAGACGTTCAAAACTTTTATTCCTCTTGGCGACAGTTTCATTCCTCGACTCTCCTATCTCTCTCACTATGAGCGCTCTCCTTCATTGTTATTATTATGGCCCGAGAAATTCATTTAATGCTTGACTCAAGAGCATCACCTTTTTATGTTGTGATATGTAAATAGACCGTCCAAACTTACATTCCTCTTGTCAACAGTTTCATTCCTCGACTCTGTCATATCTGTCCCCAGGCCCCTTCCTCACACACATCACCATAGATGGCTCTCGTTTCATTAGACTTGAGAAGGTGAAATCTTGTTGAAAACAAAATTTATTTCCCACTCCTTGAGAGGTGACTTCCTAACTTAGAGGTGTTTCCTAACTTAGATCACAAATTTAGCCAGGGAACAGCCAATTTTCTTCATTTACTTAGTATTTAAGAAGGTATAGATACAGTAGAAGTCCACACAAAACTGGGGGTCAAATCATTCATTCAGTAGGGCTAATGCGACTCTCCCCCCCCCCCCCCCAGGGTCCTAAAAGTGCAGTATACTACTGTAACTTCGGTTAATTTTACTCCCATTGATTTTGCATGTGAAACAATTTACAAAAAAAAAAAGTCTCAGCTTCTTGAGAGGTGCCAGGTCCCCTGCATCACAAAATGTGTAACCAAGGACTAGCACCTTTTCTTCTTTAGGGGCCATACACAAAAATGTGCACACAAAATTCTTAGGGCGAGTCTCAGTCGAGCACTGGAAATGAAACCTGTGTTGAGTGCTTGCCTCTGATTCGGATCACACAAATGTCAGAATTCACCAACTGTCAGTAAAATGATCTTGTAAAATCTGCAGTTACTGGATTAGTGATCCAAGGTCTCCATTGGTACTGTCCAGGCTTGGGGTAATCGTAATCAGTAATTGTAATCGATTACAATCGATTACATTTTCCAAAGTAATTGTAATCGTAATCAATTACTTTTGCAAAAATTGAAAAGTAATTGAAATCGTAATCGATTACAATGGCAGGTAATCGTAATCATGGTTTAATTATGATTACCTTCCAGCTACGTTTATAAAGATGTGCAAAAGAACTAGAAGCTATTTAACCAATATTTTTCAGTGCTTGTTACTTCTCCTGGGGTGAGTACAGTTCAGTTTCCTGCTTTGTTGGATGCTCCAGTGGGGCAGTCAGAGCAATAAATGCATGAGATTCAGGTTCTGCACTTTGATATACTTTGTTATGTGTGGGTCCAAGCAGGAATTTGATGTCTTGCAAATTTTGTCCACTCATGAGCCATTCTACACAACTGCTTGACTTTATATGAAACACAATAGCTGTCAACTTCATCAATTGCTCAGGCATTCTACTGACCCTATTATTGATGTAACTCTCTATGTATTTTCGTTATCCATATAAATCTGTCCCTTTTGCCAAATATTGCTCTATAAGCCCTATTTTTTTTGTTTTTGTTTTCTGTTTTCTCTTTTCTGGTATTTATTTCCATGAGTCCAAGAATGGTGTGATTCCTGATGTTTGCAGAAAAGTTAACCTGTACGGTCAATTGATGAGGACATGTTCCTCCTTATGGTCACTGGAGTCATGAGAGCACCATGGTATTAAATTTATAAACACATGCCAAGTTGCTGCTGATGGTGTTGCCACGTCACACAGTGGACATGTTGGATGATTGTGCCCAAAAGTTGATCTCATGGAAATGCCTGTACAATATGTCAAAAGGTAAGAGTACAGGTATGGATCCAATTGGGATTGCAATTTTCTGGGTTCAGAGCCCCTGACCTTTTTTGCCACAACAACATTATCAATATGCAAAAACTAACGTAAAGGGTTAATAGAGGCATACTACTGTATTTCCATATCACAACTTCCACCCTGCAAACAACCCATGTAATTCCCCTGGTTGTGGAGGTTTCAGGTGAAAACTGCAAGTGACCTCTAATAATGCTAAGAAGAACAATTTCCATCAACGAAAGTATTTGTAGGAGCTTACATGTGGAAATGCACTAGCTGGAAATCTAGGAAGTACTTTAATCTAAAAATTTCTTGGTGCGCTTCATACTATTCGATGCTGGTGCTCCGTGTAATCTTCCCAAAATTCACCTCCACTCTTGCTTTCTCTACGTTTAGCCCACACCCCCCTTCGACATGTCTGAATCCACACCTGGAACTTGCCAACTTGAGGACCAAGTGACAAACATTTAGAAAAGAGCTAGCTGCATTCAGAAGTTGCAGAGAGAATTCCTGAGTGTTTTGGATCTATCACTGTTTTTGAGATGTGGCGTTTTAAGGTGTGATGAAATCATATAGATAAATGTTCATCGGATGAGATGCAAATTTATACACATGATTTAGAGTGTTGCATAGTGTCAGTATTTCTTTTGTTAGCCCTGTATATTATTTCTCTTAATTAATGAGTTTAACAGTGATAAGTGATACCAATATTTTTAGAGAAAAAAAAATGCATGCTTTTAGAATAAAACCCCTAGGGCACATCAAATTCTTAATTGCTAACAAAAGTGAACAAAGGATGACATAAAACGCTTATCAGGTGAGTTCATCCCTGGATATCACAAATTTGGAAATTAAGTTTAAATTTATTCATGATGAAATTGTGAAAGGGAAATTTGTAAATTGGTCAATATTTGATAAATTGTCATGTAAATTGTGGCTATTTCAAAGATTTCAAAGATAAAATCAGTCAATATTCCAAAATATGTTTTCACTCCCCATATTTCCTCCTACAGTACATAGGCTTACAGGGTAGTAGAAAGCCTGAAGGCAACATATAAAGTAAAATAAAGTTAATGCTTGTTTCACTGATCTATATTAACCTTCCATGTGTGTTGAGACAAGAGATACTACACCTAGAGTGGCAGTTTTTGTACATTTTCGTGCCTTACTGGTATTTACATGGTACTGTTCAATGCTATTTGTGTGTTGTTTCTCATATTAGACTCACGAGAAATAAATCTTTATAGTGTTTTCGACAGATTTACAAGAGAGAGATGCAGCCACACATTGAGTGCATACATGATCGCTAAGCGATCACCCAACACAGGTTTCAACTTCACCTCCAGAAAGTTTTTGGTAATTGAGATGCAAAATGGTGCCACTTAGCGACAATTTTTGTTCTATTTGAAATGTCAGCAGCCTATTGGCAACTCTTTTCGGCCGAATCAAGCTTTTTGGAAGGTGGCACACATTGGGCAGTGTTTTGTAGAGGGCGTTTCAGATGGTGTGTCATTTGGTTGGCAGGGCCACCCTAAAACCACACTTGGATAACACTGCTTTAACGTACGTCTGCAAAATCATAATGGTGTAGACCTATCACAAATTAAAAGAAGACTGAGATAACTGGATTGTATCCCAGAGTTGTTGTATATCTTCTCTTTGTATAGGAGTCTAGAGACATACTTATAGATAAGGTGTAACAAAAAAATGTAATCACGATTGCAATCATGATTACATTGCAATGTAACTGTAATCGTAATCCATTACTTTAATTTTAGCTGTAATCGTAATCATAATCGTAACATCTGAAGTAATTGTAATCGATTACATTCAGATGTAATCGCTCCAAGCCTGGTACTGTCAAAATCTTCACACAGTTTTTCTTCAATATTATTCAATGATCTCTTTGGTGGGTTTATGATTGGGTGGCTTCTTTGCCAGGCTCTCTTCATAATTTGGCTCCTGCCAGTCCATTGTTACGTGCAAACTTTGATATGAAGAACATACAGTACAGTGTGCACTTTGTAACTGTTGCAACATTGTGTTACAAATGGCAAACCAAACAGCTCCATGGTATAATGCATGCTGTAGGCCGGCTGATATTCGAAACAAATGGCGCACGTGCCGTAAACACCGACATGTTCACGACAAATACAAAATTTTACGTTCCCATGTGTGGTCACGGTTGGTCTTGACATGCTGTTATTCAGACTTAAAATGTTAATATTTTTCTCTAGTATATTGATATTGAAATGTAATAAGTTGACATTTTTCTCTGGCATATTGATATTGAACTGTAACATGTTACAATATTATTCTTAATTTTACGAAACAAATTGCTCACTCTCAGCAAAATCTATATGTTCACACAAGCAATAACATTTTACGGCGTTTCTTTACATACGAGGTACACAAATTATTTTGTCACATGCTAATATTTTAAAGTAACATGTTGATATTCTTCTCTGACATATTCACCTATGTTTACTGTATAACACATCAATTTTTCCATTGGCATACTGATGTTAAACTGTAACATGTTGATATTCATTCTGGCATATTTTTTTTTAACATTTAGAAACACATGGCACTCCGTACTGGACAACTGTGCAAAATAGTCGTTATGCACTGTTTTTTTTTTTCATTGTGCCAACAAGAGATGCACTGTGACATCTGGTTTTGACATGTTTTGATTACTGTACAAACGTGAACTAGCCTACTTCTCTATGTTCCTTCCTCTGGCATCATGTAACTAGGCTGGTAGTACTTCCTTGTTTATTTTGTTCCAGTTCTGAGTTTTTCACACATCACTAGCTTTGATAAACATTGTTTCTGATTACGCCTAGTGTCCAGAGATGTTGTTTATGTATTCTAGGCCAAATAAAATTTGAACACAGGGCCTATGCCAAATAAATCTCAATTGTGACATCTGCAAATAAAAGCGAGATGTTTAATGATTCAACCACGGATGCTGCCCAAGGCACAATATACTCACTGACACTGTATGTGCGGGTAGGCTATGGCGTATACTCCAAGTCCTACGCTGTCTTGTTACTGTAAGTCATGTTTTTATGTAGGAGTTATTTAGGCCACTGCAGGTACAACGGAAGACTGGGCGAACACAAGTTTCAGACAGTGCAAGATAAGGGTCATGGCCTATGCACTATTTTCACCTTAGCAGGACTTGGATTCACATGACTCATGCCAGACACAAAAACTTACCTCTAGTCAGCCAAATCGATCGTCAAGATGAAGCCATCGCAATAAGTAGCATGTACAACAAATCGAACGTCAGTACTGGTGAATCATGCTCTGACCTCTCTGTGTCCAAACTTAGGAAAGTTAACGCTACCAAAAGTGATAACTTTCCTTACAAAAATGCCTTGCCATATTTACGCTATCTCGTCGAGACTGGCTGGAATACTAAGTTACTGTCAGATTCCTGTTGAAGAAAATGTTCCGCTCTTCTTTTACAGAGGTGGGCTTGTGCTGATCATTCCGTTGCAAAGTCACAGAGGGCGTAACATATGTCAGATCCAAGGAGTTGAGGTACTGTTCGAGATGTTATTGTCATTGTTAGCAATGTATTTCCGTGTAGTTGCCTATTGACTATACACAATACCATTGTCACCAAGTGGCCGCGCCAACACAGAAATCGGTCTAAGAATTTGTCTTCTGTTGTGGCCAACTCCAACAGCCGAGGAGAGAATTTAGCAGTCAACCATGAATAGCCTTGGTTGAGAGAGTGAAAATGTACAGTGGTTCTTGGGGACATAATTAAAAAAGTAAAAGAGAAAAATCTTCAGAGAAAGGTCGAAATTCGACTTTTGCTTTTACAGTCGCAATTCTGATTTTTAAAGTCGAAATTTTGACTGTTGTAAGACAAAATTTCTCATATGTTCATCATGTACAGAATACGCTTCGTGCGGCAGGTTACAATGCATGTTTGGCGAATGTGTGTGATCTACATACCGCCGAGTAGACGGTCGTGCTGTTTCCTTTGGGAAACGAACATGCCTACTACCTACTGACACACCTTGGCCGTAAATATTTTACACATGAGAAAATATTCGAGTTGTAAAATTTTATGACACTGTTAAACGAGAGGTTATCATGAGCAAATTTATTGATTTTAAAAAGGCCAGTCAAGTCCATTGGGCATGATAAAAGTGAAAAAGAACAAGAAGAATATATTACGAAGTCTTGAGTTTTCTACTGGATCTTTGAGTGGCGAACAGGACCGGATCTGGTTATTAGAGATTTTAAGATTGTTAATCGTTTCAGTTTGGTCGGCAACAGATCAGCTACTAGGCCTTTGAGCCAGGGAACTGTCGCTACTGTTCGAGTCATGATGGATAGTTGCCTGGCAGGGACTGAATTATACATTGTTCCTATGAATGTATGTACAGTATACTAATTGTGACTCACTCCAGAACAACGTTACTTTATTGCTTAAAATATCCCCAAGTCTATTCAGCATTATGTCTCCGTCAAAAAAAAAAAAGGAAAAAGGTGAAATGGCTCAGGCTGCTATACCTTGCACTTGGAGGATTTTGTTTTGTACCGTAACGTTCATGCATATACCAAAAAGTTGCAATCGTAAGCCTCCCAAGTGCGTTTCAGTGTGTGGACGCATGGTGAAATGTGGTCAGGGGCGTAGCCAGGGGAGGCCCCAAAATGAGAGAAAATTAAGGCGAAAAAAAAAGACAAAGAATGGGAAGGAGGAGGCAAAGAGAGGAAAGAATCGAGGACAGGATTATAAGAGGGTAGCGATTTATACTTGAGTATATGTTTTTGTAGTGTGGAGTGAATGTGGTTGATATTGCTACCCAATTTCCTCAATTTTGCTACCCAGTTTTACCCAATTTTCAAAATTGACGAAAAATTAAAACTACTTGAAAAATAGGGATTCCTGGAGACAGTGGCGGCGCTACCGGGGGGGGGGGGCATGAGGGGCATTCCCCCAGATTTTTTCCTTGCCCCCAGTTGCCCTCCAGTTGCTCTCACCCCTCCTAATCAGATCTTGTACTCATCCAAAATTAATTTAATCACAAAACTATGTATTGGCATTGGACTGAATAAGAACAGCTTCCGGGGAACCATGATTGATAAATGACTAATTTATGTTACACAGGCTTCCAGTTTAATATCATGCCCATAGCCACTTCAACAGTATAGGCCAGCCTGGTCAGACCAATTTTCTCTGGAATGTTTACCGTCCAGCATAAGGGAGGGGCGGGTAGGTGGTTGTTTTCCTAAATATAGGAATGTCGTTGTTTTCCTAAATATAGGAATGGAATGGAAGTGTATGTAGCCTATGTGTGTGTGTGTGGGAGTGTGTATGTACTCGGTGGCACCGCGTAAATGTGAAATAGTACCGTCCACCCAAAGAAAAAAGTTGGGAACCTTGGAGTACGGTCAACCGAAAAAAATGAATAATAGGCCTATAAAAATAAATAATATACCTCTCTTGGGACTTAATCTTCCACCCAGAGATATGCTTAAACCTCAGACCTTCCGGGGGCTTCGCCCCCTGGACCCCACCCGCAAGGCCTAGCGCTTCGCGCTCGGTTTCGCGCTGCGCGCGAAAATCTTTGCCCCCCAACGTTGTCTTCTGCCCTCAGTTTGTCCCCCCAAGTCTGACATTCTGGTGCCGCCACTGCCTGGAGATAAATTCAAATTCAGCTTCCAGTGTGGCACCATTTTGCATCTAGCACATCCTCTGTGAGCTAAAATTTTCCAGGGACACCCCTCCCCTTAGATCCCCATGGACCCCCCCAACATTAAATCCTCACTACGCCCCTGAATGTGGTATTATGTTGTGTCAGTCTAAGATCTGGCTAAACTGGATATGTGATATTCATACTTTTGCACATTGCTTCGATACATAACTTACCTTCGTCGTAAATCATCAATTTATGGGAATGATTATTATGGGCAAAAAACCGTTTTTCATCCCAAATTTACTGATGTTGCAGGACTAATACTTGTAGCCACAAATATATTTCGGCTAAACGCTGCATGGATGTCATATGAAGCAGCTGGAGAAGAACTGGTTTTATTGGAATCTACAGTTTTGTCGTCAACCGTGTGATTTTGGACATGACGTGGCCCATTATTCTTTGGGAAAATTCCCCAAATTATGACTTCACAAAATTTTGAAAAGGTCAAAAGTCATGTATTTGAAATAGAAATCGGCAGTTCGTAGGTTATTTACACTTAGACATATCATTTCGAAGTACACTGATTAAGCATACCTTAATGGGAACAATTTAGAAATAGGCCTAATTTAGAAAAAAAAAATAGAACAAGAGGGCAATACACGGAGTTGCGTATCTCATCGCCAACATATTGATTTCAATACAGGACCTGCACATGTGAATTTGTAATAGATTATTGCTAAGTACTTACAAAACTTGAAGTTAATTGGTTTAATAGTTCTCAAGATATGCTGGAAATACAAATTTTGGGGCAAAATTGGCTTTTTTCTCAAAAATCGGCAAATTTCACTCTCTCTACTACAAAAGTGATATACCTTGAATGTTTCATTCTCATGTAAGTGTTTGCAAAATTTTGCATTAAATGCTCAAATATTTCTCAAGATATGCTGGAAATAGCAATTTTGGGGCAAAATTGGTTTCTTTTTCTCAAAAACCAGCAAATTTGACTCGATTTACCATTACAGCAATGTTATGTTAAACAATGTGTTCTCAAGTAAGTACTTACAAAACTGTAAGTTAATTGATCTAATAGTTTCCAAGATATGCTGGAAATACAAATTTTGGGGCAAAATTGGCATTTTATTTCTCAAAAATCAGCAACTTTCACTCTTTTTACTACAAAAGTGGTATACCTTGAAATTTTTCATTCTCAGGTAAGTTTTTGCAAAATTTTACATTAAATGCTCAAATACTTCTCAAGATACGCTGGAAATAGCAATTTTGGGGAAAAATAGACTTTGTTTCTCAAAAATCAGCAAATTTGACTTAATTTACCATACAACTAATACATTTTGCACCTATTGACATCATGCACAACCTTACCAAGTTTCAACTTAATCGCTCATATGCTTTTCAAATTATTCTGGAAAAACCACAATTGGACAGGTCCGGACGCACACACACACCCACACACTACATACCCGCTTAGGGCGCTAACCGGGACATGAATTTTTCCTCACGTAAACGGGGATATCCCCAATTAGCATATGATGTCCCCAGTGAGTGGTATTTAATCTTGCATGTATCCCCGATTCACACCAGAAACGGGATTGTGTTTATAATTTTTTACACACATACACCCCTATTCATAGGTATAGATCCATAAAATAGGTAATTGGGGAAAAGTTAGATTCACCCATAAAATTGAGGGCGCATATCTGATACCCCAATTTGCATTATGTTAAAATATCCAGAAACGGGCATATCCCCGTTTTTCGGCGTATTCCCGGTTGCAAGCTTGAAGTTCCTGTGTGTGTCCCCTTTCGACGCCCTAAACAAACCCACATACCCACACCCACACATTGGCATGGACACGTTTTCATTTATACCACCCAACAGGACCATCCTGTACCCATGGTCACTCTACCATGGGGTACCCCTGGGGTGTCTCTACTCATCCACTCCAAGCGTTTCCATGGCAACCAATCTCTAGTGGGTGCACAGTATAATATATAGCTCCACTAGCCAAGTGACTACAATATCTCATCTAGCCCCTATAGGGCGATGAGATAAAAATAATTTTTCTGTATGACCCGAATTCTTCTATTTTTCAACCCAATTCCGATTTTTCTGAGGCGATTTTCGTAAAGATTTTTGTACTTCGGCGACATTCCTTTTTGGATAGGTTGTATTTCAGTAGAGGTGTCCGTCACTGTGGTGCCAAGTAATGACAAAGGCCTATTTCTTATGATTTGTGTAAAGATAGTGACGTTTTTTTTTTTTTGATTAGCCTAGGCCTATGTGTAGGATGATGGGCGCGATTTCAACTTTGAAAATGTTACGGTAGGCCTATTACTGGCATTCCACTGTTCAGTACGCACTATGATGTTTACAATCTTTTTCTGAATTCTGTAAAACATTATATTTTTGTGACATCAATTGCACGCTACTGTAGACATAGGGGGGGGGGGGGGTCAATAGTCTTTTCTCTCTAAGTATAAAAGAGTGACTTGAGTGACCACTCTTTTACAGAAGGAAATTTAGATTTCACTCTGCTTAAGGTTATCAACTCTAGCTGAGTGAAAAATGTCACTCAAAGGAGAGTGGAATGTCATCGAAACCAAGAGTGTATGATCACTGCAGTCACTCATTTTTGTGGAATTTCACTCCTTTACATTTAGAGAGTTTTGCTGGACTTATTTACACAAGGACCAGAATGCTTTTGCTAATATTGTTCCACATATAACAAATATGTTACTGATATTACATACAGTCACATTCACTAGCGTACACATGGCCCCCCTCACATTCCCCATTTTTTTTTAAATACTGCATATCTTGCTGAAAATATCAGAAATAAGGCTGGGTTCATGCAGCTGAAAAAACTTGGGAAGGGCTATTTCCGGCCATCTGGGGAGTTTGTAAAGCCCAAAATTTTCTTGTACGCTCCGCGCCAACCGATGGTGGCGCTTCGCTTAGATAGTCTTCACAAGTTTGCACTCCATCCCCTTGGAAGGTCTTTTAAGGTCTTCTTAAATGCTCTGGATTGCAGGAGATCTGCAGATCACAAATTTCCGGGAAAAGCACGCCCCCCCCCCCGAAAAACCCTAGCAAAAAGTTTCTTCTACGCTCCGCACCAACCGATCGTGGCGCTACGCTCGCATCTTTCAATTGAAGTAATTCCGGCAGAGGCTATACGGCCTCCCCCTCCACAAATTCCTGGGTACGCCACTGGTCACATTAATTATATTGCAGTTTATATGCCAAACTTACTCATTTACCTAATTTCCTTTTTGCACGAAAACAAATTTTCAATAGATTGCAGCTTAGAGCTGGTCGTTCTTACTGTGCAAGACAATATTACACAAACACATTTTTGGGTAAGCAAATACATTATTGAGAACGATTATAGTACACTGATTTACACAGATTTCCCATTTAGGGCCTATATCCCATATAGTTTATCTTAGTATTTAAGGATTAGAAAGTATGAATACTTATAAAGGGATCCTATTCTATGTTGATCGTGGATGAACACCGGCGAATTTCGCCCACTCTTTTCGAGCATTGTTCAGAGGGTAAAGAGGTAATGGTGAAACAACCCATGTAGGCCTAACTCCGCATAGCCCATGTGGGGTCCACGGTGCAAAGCACAAGTGGGTCACGTATGGGCAATTGAGGTTCCAGTTATCGAATCTGGGCTCCTTGTGCGTTGTCCATGTGGGTCCCATATGGCAGCCCAGTTCAACCCATCTGGATCCCAGACACTTTGTTTGCTGGGTTGAATGTCTACAAGTCTCCTCGGTCTGATGGGCTCTATCTTCGTGATTTGTTTGGGACTCGCTACATTATTTTCTGAGGCAATGGAAGTGACTTTTATGTCTTTTAGATCCGAATTTCTTCTCTGTTCAAGGAGAAAGGTAAACGTTCTGACCACTCAGTCAAACTATCGGCTGTGGTACAGTCTAACCTTTGTTGTATGTAAGATCTGTGAATCTTGTGAGACACATTATATTTCAACGCATGGTCCGTAATAAATTACTTCTGAACAATACGGCTTTATTACCTATTAGGTCATTGTTTCACAGCTTATTGAAGAGGATTGGATGAGGTCACTTCTCAACAACTGTAACGTCGATCTCATTCACACCAAATTGCGGACGTAAGGTGGCATGGGAGATGTAAAGTTATCGTGTTAGGATAACTTGCTATCGACAAAATTTTGCAAATTTTCGAGTTACCGACTTACACTAAATAGACCGTGACATCTCGGAAGAATGTGGCAAATTGTCGAGATACCGAGTTACAAATAACTTGTCATCTCGACAAAATTTTGTAAATTGTCGAGTTGTCGACTTAGAATATTAAGTCGGAAATGTTGTCTCAGCGTGAGGCGGTAACTCGACATCTAGTGGTATGTCCCCCCATGTCCGCCGTATTGAAGGCTTTTGATCAAGTCCTCAGAGGTCACTGATGAAGTTACGAAGTTATGGTATTAAAGAGGCACGTTGAGTTGTTTCGTGAAATTCACTAAATTTACCTAAACCCGTCAAGTTTTCTTCACAAACCAATGACAGATGATCAAGAGGTCTCTTTCAGATGATCAAGAGGTCTCTTGTTGAGAATCCCCAACGTGTCAGATAGAAACATGAAGGAGTGACTAATTACACATCCAGTTTTTTTTTTTTTTTTTAATTGTGACCAGACACTTTTCCAGGTAAGTACCGTACTTATTCATTTGCACATAGCCAGTACAAGTTAGGGTGAAAAAACAAAACTTTTGTTAGTTTTCATAACTGGATGTGCAAGGTAATTATGGCTTATATAATTGTATGCATTGCTATGTGTCTGTACACTTCAAAATCCTCACAAACTTCTTGGTCGATATCAATTCAGAAAGTCCCTTTAAAAGTAATTGGTTGCTAATTAATCCTTATCTAATCGACCAGCATGTCGTTTTGGGGATCGTTTCCCCACGGGGCTGATATTACGAGCGGTATACCTCAAGATAGTGTTTTGGGGTCCCAGACTGTTTTTGGTTTACATTTACGATTTACAGGATGTTATTTCCCAGTGTGAGATGAAAAAAAAAATTGCTGACGATACCAAGAAATTGGTTCTGCGGATGATCGTAATCTGTTACAGTCCGCTATTGACAAGGTTTTTGATTGATATTTTACTTGGTAACTTCGCTTTCACCGTGACAAGTGTCACATCCTTAGACGGGGTGGATCTGCCCCAAATTATATTTAGGATATGACGGATTTTGCGGATAACTTCTTGTCAGACAGATCTTGGTGCGTTTGTTGACAACAAGCTTGCCTTCCGTATAATTATATTGCTGGTATTGTTGCCAAGACTAATGGCCTTTTGGGTATAATCAGAAGGAGGTTCGTCAAGTTTCAGGACAGAAACTCTTCACTTTTGTTATCCACTGTGTGTCTCATCACTGAATATGGCATTCCTGCTTGGTCGCCTTTTCTCTTGAAAGATGTTTATGATATTGATTCCGTGCAGAGATGCACAACCAGCCTAGACTGATTCCTTGTTTTCATCACTTCAGTTATCCTGATAGGTTACGCACGTTGAAATTGCCTTGTCTCGTGGACGGTAGACTGCTATATAGATGGCATGATTTATTAATCATGTCATCTCGGAGCACACAGTATGGAGAAATACATTGACCTCACGTAGCAGACATGGCAAAAGGTAACCAAGTTAGATTTCTGACACGTTCCTGGGATTTCCAGACAAGCCAAAGATCGACTTAATAGGTCCAATAGTATATATGCTATGACCACAAGTAAACTTGGGCGGATTCAGTGATCCACTGGGTCCACATAACAGATCGCATGTTTGTAACATGGAGCTGGTGTAAATGAGTATATGCATTGTGTATACACCTCATGTAGTAACTGAGCCGGGTAGATGCCTGTAACTTGAACAAAATTCCATTAATTTCCATTCACTTCAGGCTAATTGACCATGGGTTATGAAGTCCTCTCGTTTTGTAATATACGTGCATTCACCTAAGTGTAGGCATATTTTACTGGCAATAAGAATTATTTCCATTGCAGGCATTTCAAACCCCATGCCAATATTTGTTCCGAACTCAAGGTATTGCTGTTTAACGAAAAACTTCCCTCATGGTCAAGAAAGATTTCCACTTGCCTCCAGGTTACCAAAATACAGTGTAACATTGGCAAATTATTGCAAGAAATTCTCTTTTTTTTTCTTTGAAATGAAAATCCTCATTGAACCATGAAATTTGACAAATTAGTAAAAAAAAAGTACGTGAAAGTGTTTTGGAAAATATTCTTAATCTGTGTTGATGTTTCTTTTCAGACATTTAAGATTATCAAGAAATACAAAGGACATTCATGTATTTCTACATGGGTGACATCACAAGTTCCTAATTACACAATACTATTTTGAATATTTTAAAGAAGAACCATGACATCTGAACCGAATATGCATTCGAGGTACAGTTTTTGCCAAAGTATAAAGAAAAATATTCTTCAAAAAAAAATCCCTTCTGTGGACAATCCCTATAAGAGTTCTACGTTTTATTACTACAGAGGCGTATACGGATCATCTTGATAAGCATGGAGGATGGATGTGACTTGCGTCACGGTCACCGGAGAGCTCTAATTTTCATTGTAATATTGTGCTTCGAGTTTAATTTCATTTTTTTTTCAATTTCCTTACTAATTCAAGGCAGATTATTGTTGAGAGAAAATCCAAAGATATACTCTCAATCCAAAGATGCATCATAGAAATGTATAGGTCTACAAAGCTATACTACAACAGCCAAAACAAGCTGCGCAAGCTATGCGACAAAATAACGAACAAAACTTAAAATAAAATTCAACCAAGCACCAATCCTCCTTCAATTTGTCTTTACAAGCGGGGGGAAAAATTGGGCAAAACAGTGAATCCATTCGGGCAAATGAGACAGCCAAGAAAATGAATGTCATTTTTGGGCGATGACTATCAAGTTGCAGAGGCTTGAAAAATCCGATTGACAGTGATCCCGGAGATATTCTTATCCAAACATTTTCTGGTACGCTCGACGCCGATTATGGTGGCGCTCCGCTCAGATAGTGTTCTGCAATTCTGTTCCCCCAGTCAAAAAATCCGTGACGGGTATCCATTAAACCTGCTCAACTCTTCTTAAGGCTGGTTTGATTACTTTCGTCTAATATTTCGAAATTTTTGACAGTACGCTTCAGGTAGGAAATATAGACCCCTACAGGGCCTTCAGGACTTGTCCTTTTACTGCATTATAATCTGAACCATCAGCGTATGATATGGAATTGCAAACATCTTTTTCCTTTCCAATAAGGACCCTATGGAAGGAGGTAGCCCAAAATTTGAAGGCCAACTTCTCAGCTAGGTTTTCCAAAAGACGTAAAAAAAACAAAGCAAAACATCAATCTCCCTTACGGCTAAGTCAGGCGCGAATCATACATTCTAAGGAAAATCGAAAGCCCCGGAGGTTGATACAAGAGATTTCTAGTGCTCTGTTTCTTTAATCTTTGTTCGAAGTCTAACTCCTTTCCCCCTAGCACCAACATCTAGTTCATTGAACCTGAATGGATGCTTGACTTTTCTTCATTGCTTTTAGATTATGCAATGTCATCCTCCTGCCAAGTTCAATGACACTGTTTAGCACCGACCGAATCAAAGAGATTTCTTAGCACTAGGTGAACGCTCAGGTTTGAAATGCTTTACCACTGAAACTATAATTCATACTTCTACAAATCATGTATGGACTCTACAGTGTCACATTCTCGTTTGTTCATTCTACATAATGACATCGAACATAAAAGCTTCCCAGATATTCTTGTTATTTTTTATTCACTTTTCTTTTTCAGAATTTCGGGTCCACAGCACTGCAGGCGTAGAAATTTTGGTGTAGCCTGCAAATCACGCATATCGTTGGATATAGCACTTTGCAGCCCTTGTAACGACATCACTGTTTGTAGTTCAAAATACAAAGTTGCAGCTAACTTGATAGCCAGTGAGATTTATCAACGGACTGATTCGCGCACTCATGAAGAACATTTTCCTTTCGTCGTCCAATGGGGGCTAAGATGAGATATTGTAGTCACTTGGTTAGTGGAACAATTTGTATTTCCAGCAAATCTTGAGAATTATTAGACCAATTAACTTAAAGCTATGTAAGGACTTGGTAGAGAACATGTCAAAATAATATTACTGTAATGGTAAATCCAGTGAACTTTCGGTACTGTTTTTTGAGAAAGCCAATTTTGCCTCAAAATGTGGATTTGCACCATAATACATAATATTACTGTATCCGATAAATCCAGTGAAATTTGCTGATTTTTGAGAGGAAAAAGCCAATTTTGCCCCAAATTTGGTACTTACAGCATATCCTGAGAAGTATTTGAGCATTTAAAATGTTGCAAGTCCTTACCAGAAAATGTAATATTCAAGGTAATTTACTTTTATAGTAAAAAGGTTTGAAATTTACTGACTTTTGAGGCGAAGCATCCAATTTTGCCCAAAAATTCGTATTTCCATGCAACATATCTTGAGAACTATGAGACCAATTAACTTAAAACCTTGTAAGGACTTACCTGAGAACACATTGTTCAACATAATATTACTGTAATGGTATATCCAGTGAAATCTCAGCGCTGATTTTTGAGAAAGCCAATTTTGCCTTAAAATTGGATTTCCACCATATCTTCAGAGCTACAGTAATTCAGCATTATACCCAACAGTTACAAAGCCCTTCATATGAACACAATAATGAAGATACAGTATATCACTCTTATAGCAAATTGGAGAAATTTTATGATTTTTTTGGTAAAAAAATAGAGGCGGTGTACGGGTCAACAGACACCTCCTTTTAACTTGAGCAAAACAATTTTAGCAGAGCTGGCCCCTTTGAGAAATGTATTTGAACATTCCTGCCAATTATCTGAGAATGCTCCTTTTAAGTAAATTATTTTAGCAGAACCAGGTCCTGCACATGTAAAACAGGGACTAATGTGCAAATAACCCATAGAGGGATGACCTTGTATCCTGCTCCTAACTCTAACCACTAAGTTTATCCTTAACCTATATGGAATAACCCAGTGTGTTAATTGTGTTGTGTAGCGCAATATGCCCAGATACTTTTGAGCAGTTGTTAGCGTTAGTTGAGAATAAGTAGTGGTACCAGGCTAGGCTTAAGCTAACTACATTACAGTAGATATCACTATTGCCATTTTATGTTTGGTTGCTTACCACCTTTTTATGTTTGAAGAATATTTGGCTCTAATTTAAAATCAGTACCCGAAACTAACAACGGCAAGCGTTCTGTTCTTCCCCTAGCCTAGGTCATGCACCTCATGACCTCCACGTAGTATTGCCGGTGCATTACTACGGTACGTCATACTTTTACAATATGAAGACACGCTATACAACAGAGGCGAAAAACTTGAGGTACTCTTCGGAAAAAAGTCAATAGGCCTACATAAATGACATTACTACGGTCGTGAGTGTTTGTAAATAGATGTAAATTAAATGAAGGTTGATATTGAAACACCCTCTACGGTTCCTCTGTGCGACCCACCAAACCGAGCGCAGATCAGCTGTGCTGTGTAGTCGACTCAAAGATATTTCTTTTCTATGTTCGGCAGTTCCAAATTCTCAAATTCAATATCATTCGCCAAGCAATATCACTTAAATCAACGACTTCTCAAGCAATTAGTGTTTTAAGAGCAGGTGGCATAAGACTCAAAACGACTGTTTAACTAAAATAAATGAATACTTTAGTCTTTTCCTGAACCGGGAACCCATGCAAATGAGCTGAAGAGGCAGAAGTCTAATTTTTTTTGACAATTATAAGAGAGTTTCAGGAATTTTCCTGAGAAGCCAGCTACAGATTCTTTTCCCTGTGACATATTTAGCTACTCCAAAGCCTCTGCTACCTCCGGTGTTCAGACTGGTTCCCAAACCTTTTCGCCATGGACGTTCTCAGCATTTTTGTAAACGTCACATCACCAAACATCAGGTACTTGCATCTCGTGGAATTATTTTTCAAAGTTAATTTCACTACACGTCTATCACTGAGGTCAAATTCATTTGGATTAACACACTCGTCATATACGTCTCTATTGAGTGTCCTGAAATATTGCAAATCTCTGTTAAAAGCTGGCAACCCATAATCTTCGACTTTGCGCCAAAAACTCCGATTAAAATGATCGTACAGCAGCCAGTCTCCGTGATTCCATTCTCGAATAGTTTCCTTTAATTCGCTGTCTATTTCATGCCTGTGGTTTTTGCTTCTAACACCACGTGACAAGTACAAAATATTCTCAAAGTCCCAGCACAGCAGTCTCTTTAACAGAATGAGGGATTCGTCATAGTACTCTTGGATCATAACCAAATCAAATTCGCGATCAATTTGGAGTATTTTGTCTTTGATTTTGTTCTCCTTTTCATCATCACTGTGTTGTAATCCGAGGTCGAACAGCATACCGTTTCGACTCTGCTCCCAATGGGCGTAGTTCTTTTTCCTGTAAAAGGAACTCGCATTCTTGATGAATATTTTGAAAGAATTCGTTATGTTATGGATTTTCATACCACGATACATTTCGAAATACCCAAAAGCCGATTCCAACTGGTCATCCGGTTTTCTTAATATCGTGATGTAGGTGGCATTAGGTATAACCAAATCCATCTCTCTACGGTTGTACCGCGCGTGGTTCGTGAGCATGTGGAAAGTCTTGTCCCTTAATTGAGGATATTCAGCAACCATTTTTCGTGTGAACAGCATCGTTTGGGAAAAGACCTTGTTACCTTTATTAAGAGCGAAGGTGAGGTTATGGATATAGCCGTATCGCTCGAATATTGCAGCCGTCGTTGTGCTGGCCGTTTTGTGAGTTTTAAGAAAGACGATTCGAAAGATTGATTTACAAACACTGCTCTCTGCAAACTTCTGAGTCAGATCATTAGTTAACTGATGATTATCAGTTTCGTTCACATCCCCAATTACAACTGCATTTCCAGATTCATCCGATGGGCTTAAGAAATCATGTTGTGGACGCTTTAGCTCCTCCACTGAGCTTCCGTACGAGAATTGACCCCTAAAAGTTAAAAAAAAAAAAACAGAGAGAGAGATTTGAGAATTTCAGTAGTGTTATAGATTCATCATATGAAGACGATTTTGTTTCTTTAACTCCTTGTTAAAATGAAATCAACTTAGCACGGTCACTTTTTCTGTAACTTTTTCTGAAAAATAACAAAACAATTTCAAACAAAACAGCACAATAACAACGAAATGATCGGGAACAATTCATGACTACACTGTAGTGAGTGAGTCTTTTAACTATATTATTAAAAGGATGTAAACAGTTGCTCTTTTAATATCATTTTAAATTTCTGAATGTGTTTGCCGCCTGTTGGATGTGGTGAAAGTGTGAAATAGGGGGAATTTCACAAGTGGAATATTTGTGTTCAACCTGTTCCGGTTGGGGTTTTTTTGTAATGTGCATTAGACCACTAACTCTTAACTTTGTTCTCTTTCTGTTCTTATATACTGTTTGTCATCTTTCCAAGTAAACATTAGTGAGGGTCAGTGACCGTGTCCTTTCCCAGTAAAACTTCTTCTTTGTTCACCAGAGGGATTAGAGTCTTGAAAATGGGGTTTGTTGTCTCCTTTCTGTGAGAGGCTTAAAACTAGTTGTTTATCATCTTGGTGGTTAAGCAGGGAGTGTATGGTTTATTGCCAAATTGGGACAAAGGGATGACTGGTTTAGCTCATGAATCCTCAGAGGACATGGTAGTGAGTCGGAATGTGTCATGTATGTGACCTAATTAATATGAAGCATGTAGCTCTGGCCAATGGTCAATTTATTTTATCTAGAAGACTCACTTCATTGGTTGATATGCCATTTGTTTTGGAAAAGCAGCCCATCCCTGAAAGTTACATGGTATACAGTGGTATGCAATATGAGTGTATTGTACATGTACTATACATAGGGTTTGCTATAGGGAGAGTTCCCTTAAATACTAAGTGCATGAATTAAATTAAGTGGAGAACCCAGTTGACTTCCGCACTGGAGGGTTGCTCACATTTTAAGGTAGCTTTCAAGCATATTGATTTCTGCTGCCAAGTTGAGACCGACTTAGACAAGTTTTTGCTGCTTTCAAGAGGATTGTGTCTTTAAGGTTCGCTTCACAATCAGAAGGATTTGTGCAAGTGGTGAAATTATTTTTATTATAGTAATTTGGCCCGAAGAAGAGGCCGGGAGAATAAATTACATACCCTTGCAGATAGCAAGCTTATTCCGTATTATTATTACTATTCCGTATTTGTCTATTCCACGTGGAGATCGGAAATAAAGAGTCCGGTAACTTTTACGTCGTGTTTTCACTTTATTTGAGGAGTTGAAATTAAACGCACCCAGCGTAACTCTTTCTTGGGGAAGTGCGGACCCCCATTCGACGTAGCTGCATCGGGGTCTTAGATGCGCCCCTCGAATCTATAGTGCGTTGGCGTGAATCGGAAGGAACCCTTTAGCATTTATTTCATTTAATTACATTCGTGGAGCTTGTGGAGTTGTTTGTTATCGGAACTGGTTCAGCTGGTACTAGACGGCGAGGACAGAGGGAAGGTACAACGAGAAGAATCTCTACCAACCACGGTGACGTAGTCAGATCAGCCAAACCCCCTTAATCATACCCCACTGTGACAATTGAACTTCTTTTAAAATAATTTATGTCCCCATTATAACAAATACATATTCTAGTCGCCCCCTACCCTAGTTTCCCTTTGTTGTGATCTGATTATTAGTGTCTGCGAAATCGTCAAATCATACAGTCCAGTAGAGGATTAACCCCTCCCTTCATTTTGGTATATTTAATAAATACCCACGCGCTGGACCAAAGAAGGCGTGTGCTACATTGGCGCCCGATATGGGACTGCATGGTTCCGATTTCCAGTTGAGAACTTTATTGTATATATTGTGCTAAGACGTATAATTTCATTTTACTGTCACACGTTAAGGTATTGTCTTTTAACTTAACCGTATTTTACATTTGGTTCGTATTGTTTAGGCGACTAGTTGTTAGGCTTATATTCTTACGAAAGAATTGCTTGTTTAATTTTGCTAATTTCCCAGTATGGATAGGGCAGATGGCATAGATACGACAGAGCCAGTTAAAGGATTATCAGAAGTCCTAAAAGAATTTAATATAGGTGAAAACCAGGAGTTGAGGGGTCAACTTGTTAAGGCAGTAGAGTCCTTAGGATATCGGGTGGAACCCCCAGAGGCTCCGGAATCCCCACCTGTACTGACCCCTATGGGTCCTCCCCCTGTCACTACCCCAACACACCATCCTGTCGTGTGGGAGGGCGCGGCGTACCTGCCCCGTATTTCGTTGTTTTCAGGAGAGGAGAGTAAGGGGGCGGTCACCTTTCGACAGTGGAAGTCGGAAGTGATGCAGCTGCGCGCTAGCGGTGCGTATAAGGAAAGTTTACTGCTTACCGCGGTTAGGAGGTCCCTTCGCAGCGATGCGTGTGAGGTGGCGGACAGTATGGGGGGTGCTGTCTCCGTCGACGCCATAGTCGATAAATTAGACGGATTCTATGGCGCGGTGGAGGACGGTACTTCCCTAGTCCAACGCTTCTGGGGTATGAAGCAGGAAGCCAGCGATTCGGTAGCTAAGTTCGCCCGGGACTTAGAATTGGCGTTTTCACGAGCGGCTGCGAAGGGCGGCATAGGATTAGGCCAACCGGACCCTGCACTGCGTGCCCAGTTCTGGAAAGGACTGAGGGACGAGCGCGTGCGTAATGCGATTAGGATAGAGCGGGAAGGGTCTGGGCCGTTCAGCGAATTGGTCCGAAAAGCTAGGCTGGTGGAGAAGGAGGTTGAGGAGACCTACAGGAAACAAAAGCTGGGACAGAAGCTACATGCCCAGCATAATGTAATTCGAACAGAAGAAGGGGGTGCAGAGGGGACAGAACTAGCAGAGCTGAAGAAAATGCTTCACGCCTTAAGCAATAAAATTGCCAATATAGAGGGCAAGCTAAATAAGGAGGGGGGACCAATAATACCGAAGGGAGAGAGAAGTGGTACAGTCACATGCTTCCGGTGTAGGGGCCAGGGGCACTTCGCGAGGGATTGTCCGACACAGTCCCCATCCAGTTCCTCGCGGGACGCTCCACCCCAGTTAAAGGATTTAAACGAGGGAGGGATCCTGCCGGGGGTCGGGCAGTAGGTCCCATGAAATATTTTTGTAAGAATCCACCGACTAGACCCGACAGAAGTCAACTAATACGAGAAATAGTTGGGGATTCAAACGAAAGCCCAGCGGTAGTGGATGGGGTGGACTGTGTTTGTCTTGTTGACACGGGGTCGCAAGTCACTACGGTAAGCGAAGATTTTTATGAAAACTATGTGGCACCATCCCCGATCATACCGCTAGGGGACCTAATTAGTTTAGAGGGGGCTTCGGGACAGTGTGTCCCTTTCCTTGGGTGCGTAGCTTTAAATATTTCATTTCCCGAGGCAGTTGACGGGTGTGGGGACACTAAGGTAGTATTAGCGCTCGTAGTTAGGGATACCCACTACAACAAAAAAGTGCCCGTTGTGGTGGGTACCAACTTAATCAAACTTTGCCGACGTCAATGTAGAGGCACTTATGGGTCGCGGTTTATGCAGAGGGCAACACTCAACGATGCCTGGTACTTTGCTTACCGTTTCCTCGCCATAGAGGAAAGGCGTGGAAGAAGGGGCGGTGTGGTAGGTAGAGTAAGAGCGGCTAACACCCTACCGGTGTGCGTTAAAGCTGGGCAATTTATTACTCTTAATGGTCGAGTGACCTTTGATCGTCAAGTGCCATTAGGGACATTATTGGTCGTTGACCCTGCTAAGACACACCTCCCCAAATCCCTTGTAGTAACCCCCTCCGTGATCACACAGACTGACGACTCGACTGTGACAGTACCCATACTAGTACACAATAATTCCCGACGCGACTCGTACGTTAACCCCCGTGCTATTTTAGGAAGTATAGAGAGTGCCACGTGGGTTGGGGACCCAAGCAGCGTACCAGCTCACTGTTCGCGGGTTCATGTGAACCCGCCTGCACGACAAGGACGGACTGACCCCCTAGATGATTCTGACCAAATTGACGAAATTGACGTGTCTGATTCCAGACTGACTGCCGACCAGAAAGATGCAGTGCGTGATCTGTGTGCTAGATGGATCCACGTGTTTTCGAAGAACAGCACAGATCTCGGTTGTGCAAAGTCAGTCAACCATGAAATTCCTCTGACTAATGACAGTCCGTTCAAGGAACGATACAGGCACATACCCCCGTCGATGTTTCGTGAGGTTCAGGAGCATGTTCGGGACATGCTAGAGGCAGGGGTTATTCGGGAGTCACGGTCCCCCTGGGCTAGTCCTGTAGTCCTGGCACGGAAAAAGGATGGGAGCCTACGGTTTTGCATCGACTTTAGAAAACTAAATGCCCGGACTGTGAAAGATTCATATGCTCTGCCTCGTATAGAAGAGACCTTGAATGTGCTAGGAGGGGCAAAGTGGTTCACCTCACTTGATTTACGGTCGGGGTACTGGCAAATTGAGGTGAAAGAAACGGACAAGGCTAAGACCGCATTTACCCTTCCCCCTCCCCTTGGACTGTACGAGTGCAATAGAATGGCATTTGGCCTGACTAATGCTCCCGCAAGTTTCCAAAGACTAATGGAACAGTGTATGACCGACTTAAACTTTCGACAATGTATTGTTTACCTAGACGACATAATAATCTTCTCTGATACGTTTGAGGAACACTTAAAACGCATCGAAGCGGTGTTTTCAAGGCTGTCTGACTATGGACTAAAACTTAAGGTTTCAAAATGTCAGTGGTTCAAGGACCGCGTTAATTATTTAGGGCATGTTGTGTCGGCGAATGGGGTGGAGACCGACCCGGAAAAGTTAATAGCGTTAAAATCTTGGCCGGTTCCTAAGACGGTGGGCGACGTTAGGTCTTTCTTAGGGTTTGCGGGCTACTACCGTAGGTTCGTCGAGGGTTATTCAAAGATTGCACGGCCCTTACATGCATTGACCGGGGACGAAGCGAAACCAGACAAGGACAAGAAGGGTAAGCGCTCGTATAGAAAGAATAGACCTGTAGACTGGACAGACGAGTGCCAGGTGGCCTTTGACTTACTGATTCGACGACTGACTACACCTCCTATACTAGGGTACGCGGACTATGAAAAACCTTTCATACTGCACGTTGACGCGAGTGGAAGTGGCCTGGGGGCTGCCCTCTACCAGCTGCAAGATGGCAAAGAGCGAGTTATTGCGTACGCAAGCCGGTGCTTGTCGAAGGGGGAAAGAAACTATCCCGCTCACAAGTTAGAATTCCTCGCGTTAAAATGGGCGGTCGTAGACAAATTCTACGACTATTTGTATGGAGGTAAATTTGAAGTCAGGACTGATAATAATCCGCTGACTTATGTATTAAGTACTGCCAAACTCGATGCGACCGGCCACAGGTGGTTGGCCAGCCTAGCCGCTTTCGACTTTTCCATTAAATACCGACCTGGAAGGACTAATATCGATGCTGACGCGCTGTCACGACGCCCCCACAACACCACCCCCGACGATTTCACCCAATGTGACCAGGACTCATACACACAGTATTTACCACCAGACACGGTACAGGCCTTATGTGGGTATCATTCTGTAGGCAGGTCCACCAAACTCGTTGAAGCTATCGGGATGGGCATTAAGGCCGTACCCCCTGAGTTCGGCACGGGGGGCGGGGGAGTCAACCTAGAAAAAGTCTCCAAAGTGGAGTGGGAGAAGGCGCAACGCAGCGACCAGAGCATATCCCAAGTGATAGACTGGTTATCTAGGGGACGCGAGCCACCAACTGATAGCGTTGAGGGGTTCGAACTCAAGGTCTACCTGCGGGAGTTCAAAAAGCTTAAATTAGTTCAGGGCGTGCTACATAGGGAGAGGCAGAACAGCAATAGCGGCAGGGGGCTGCAAGTTGTTTTGCCGGAATCCCTTAGGGAAGCCGCCCTGAAGGGGCTGCACGATGACCTCGGTCACCAGGGGGTGGAGAGATCACTAGACCTAGTTAGGGAGAGGTTCTACTGGCCTGGGATGGCTAGGGATGTGACGAATTGGGTTCGGGAGTGTGGTCGGTGCTTACGGAGAAAGGCGGGCTATGGGGGTATACCAGTTGCACCTCTGGTAAACATCAAAACTTCCTCACCAATGGAACTAGTATGTGTAGATTATTTGTCCTTGGAACGTTCAAAGGGAGGGTATGAGCATGTACTAGTGGTTACGGACCATTTCACGAAATACGCCCAGGCTTTTCCTACTCGTGACCAAACTGCGCGCACAACCGCGAGAGTCCTATTTGAGAATTTCTTCATGCACTACGGCTTTCCCGCGCGCCTGCACTCGGATCAAGGGCAGAACTTTGAAAGTGAGATAATTGCACATCTCTGTCGCATCGCAGGCATTAAGAAGTCGCGAACAACCCCGTATCACCCCCAAGGGAACCCGATTTGCGAACGATTCAATCGCACACTACTCAATATGCTAGGGACCCTCAGTGAGGATAAGAAGTCTAATTGGAAGGACTACGTAAGTCCTTTATGTCATGCTTATAACGCAACCAAACATGCGTCTACTGGTTATTCCCCGTATTATTTAATGTTTGGTAGAAATCCGCTGCTTCCGATCGATCTAGCTATGGGAATACCTCGAACCGAAATTTCGAGACGCACCCAGCATGAGTACGCAAAGCAGTTGCGCCAACGTATGGATTATTCATACAGAGCAGCCGCGGCGGAGATGGGCAAAGCGGGAGCAGCAAATAAGGCAGAATATGACAAGAAAGCAAGGGAGTTTGAACTAAATCCAGGTGATCGGGTGCTGGTAAAGAATGTTTCGATAAGGGGAAAACAGAAGCTAGCCGATAAATGGGAGAATGATCCGTACATAGTTGTGAGAAAACCAAATGAAAGTATTCCAGTATATGTTGTGCGCCCAGAAAACTCTAGGAAAGGTGAACGCACCCTTCACAGGAATCTCCTGTTACCAATCTCGTTTCTTCCCCTGCTCAGCGCCGAAATCCCCACTAAGGGGAGTCCCAACAAGAAGACGCCACCCAATCAGTGCGAACAGGGGACCAGTGATGTTATTAGTGAAGGGGAGGAGGTCCCAGAGGAGGAAGTACTTTTGGTGGTGGATCCTCCGCCTTCCCCAGGGAGTTACCCTGCGCTTAGACCGGATGCGCCTGCATTTATCCCCAGTCCCACCCCAGTTAGCTGTGAGGCTGATACTGCAGCCGAAGTGCCTGAAGAGGTTGAGGTCTCAACTCCTGCAGAGCTTCATTGTAATAATGATACATTACCTAAGTGTACACAGGGTGTGTTAGACAAACAGTCAGTATCTGTAAATGTTTCGGATGACACTCTGGTGAGGGGTAATAATGATATCAGAAGATCAACGAGGGAGACTAGGGCACCAGCAGTCATGGAGTATAACGAGCTTGGTAACCCGAGTTGGGTTGCAAAGGCAAAGTTTTTAGTAGCTGTTAAGAAGGAGTTTGAAGGAAACTCCGATGCCATATGTAGGGCAATGCTGGATATTGTAAGTCAAGGTTAACTTACCTATCCAGAGAGATTTTTTTTTTTGGTCATTTCATTACTAGGTTTTTATCCGAATCACGTAAGAGGAATGTTTTTTTTTTATGTAGACATGGGGTATGTCTTGTATCTTAATGACGGGAGTCATTTTCATTTTGAAGGAGAAAGTGTGAAATAGGGGGAATTTCACAAGTGGAATATTTGTGTTCAACCTGTTCCGGTTGGGGTTTTTTTGTAATGTGCATTAGACCACTAACTCTTAACTTTGTTCTCTTTCTGTTCTTATATACTGTTTGTCATCTTTCCAAGTAAACATTAGTGAGGGTCAGTGACCGTGTCCTTTCCCAGTAAAACTTCTTCTTTGTTCACCAGAGGGATTAGAGTCTTGAAAATGGGGTTTGTTGTCTCCTTTCTGTGAGAGGCTTAAAACTAGTTGTTTATCATCTTGGTGGTTAAGCAGGGAGTGTATGGTTTATTGCCAAATTGGGACAAAGGGATGACTGGTTTAGCTCATGAATCCTCAGAGGACATGGTAGTGAGTCGGAATGTGTCATGTATGTGACCTAATTAATATGAAGCATGTAGCTCTGGCCAATGGTCAATTTATTTTATCTAGAAGACTCACTTCATTGGTTGATATGCCATTTGTTTTGGAAAAGCAGCCCATCCCTGAAAGTTACATGGTATACAGTGGTATGCAATATGAGTGTATTGTACATGTACTATACATAGGGTTTGCTATAGGGAGAGTTCCCTTAAATACTAAGTGCATGAATTAAATTAAGTGGAGAACCCAGTTGACTTCCGCACTGGAGGGTTGCTCACATTTTAAGGTAGCTTTCAAGCATATTGATTTCTGCTGCCAAGTTGAGACCGACTTAGACAAGTTTTTGCTGCTTTCAAGAGGATTGTGTCTTTAAGGTTCGCTTCACAATCAGAAGGATTTGTGCAAGTGGTGAAATTATTTTTATTATAGTAATTTGGCCCGAAGAAGAGGCCGGGAGAATAAATTACATACCCTTGCAGATAGCAAGCTTATTCCGTATTATTATTACTATTCCGTATTTGTCTATTCCACGTGGAGATCGGAAATAAAGAGTCCGGTAACTTTTACGTCGTGTTTTCACTTTATTTGAGGAGTTGAAATTAAACGCACCCAGCGTAACTCTTTCTTGGGGAAGTGCGGACCCCCATTCGACGTAGCTGCATCGGGGTCTTAGATGCGCCCCTCGAATCTATAGTGCGTTGGCGTGAATCGGAAGGAACCCTTTAGCATTTATTTCATTTAATTACATTCGTGGAGCTTGTGGAGTTGTTTGTTATCGGAACTGGTTCAGCTGGTACTAGACGGCGAGGACAGAGGGAAGGTACAACGAGAAGAATCTCTACCAACCACGGTGACGTAGTCAGATCAGCCAAACCCCCTTAATCATACCCCACTGTGACAATTGAACTTCTTTTAAAATAATTTATGTCCCCATTATAACAAATACATATTCTAGTCGCCCCCTACCCTAGTTTCCCTTTGTTGTGATCTGATTATTAGTGTCTGCGAAATCGTCAAATCATACAGTCCAGTAGAGGATTAACCCCTCCCTTCATTTTGGTATATTTAATAAATACCCACGCGCTGGACCAAAGAAGGCGTGTGCTACAAAAGGAACTCCATAGCTTTATTCCTGAGAACGACATACAAAATTGCTTTTTCTTAGTTCTGGCAAATCTTCGATGAAAATAATTTTAACGTCTGGTATTAATACAATGTGACGTGGTAAAGTTGCAAGCTTGGTGGCAGAAACTTACGGTATGATCTACGCATGAATTATTAAAGTGTTGAATTGAACTAATTTTTCTAATGGGAGCACACCCATATTATAAAAGAGAGGAAAAATATGTTCTAAATAATTAGCATTATCCAAAACCCGAATTGCCCTCTTTTGAATTACGAATAATGGATTAAGGTTGGATTAGTACGATGTTGCTCCATACGTCAGTACAATAACTTAATAGTGGAAGACAGGAGTGACTGCTTATCAAACATCTTACTAGCTCTGTATAGGACAGCGTTACATTTTGATAATTTTGTCAAATGACTTATGTAGATGCAGATTTAGTGAATTTAAAACAGCGACTGCGCCCTCTATTTTAGAAGCTACTCGTTTTCTCACGATAAGGAATCCGGTCAGAGAATTCGACCGTGAATCTTCTTGAATCTGACAGTTTTTAACTGTCAA
Organism: Stichopus chloronotus; assembly: GCA_021234535.1. Classification (NCBI taxonomy): domain Eukaryota; kingdom Metazoa; phylum Echinodermata; class Holothuroidea; order Aspidochirotida; family Stichopodidae; genus Stichopus; species Stichopus chloronotus. Next base: position 32,317,276 of record CM037830.1, read on the forward strand.
ATATTGAAATTAAGAAGTTATAAACACTTCATGAGTTGAAACATATTATTTTTGCAGTTTTGCATTAAGTCAAATATATATTGAGATTTGGGCTTCCAAATTTTATATAACTTGGTATGTTGTCCATCATCTACATTAGACTATTGTATACATGTGTTACGTGTAGGCTCTCTCTGGATCTCTGCAGGCACTGATTACGTTAAAGAAGTTTTGTGATTATTTCCGGATTTAGTTTTATCCCAGGGTTAAGATACCATTCCTGGGATGATTAGAAGTAAATAAAGATTCGTTTGGGCTATGCTAGATAGTAAATTATGATTTTAGATGCTCAAAGGGGATGTTTTTCTAATTTAGTGCATGCGTTTCGACGTAGGCACGTTGGTCGCTCGATTCAGGGTGATGAATACTCATGAGTTGAGCTATGACGTATTTCTAGTGGATTTCATGAATTAAACATAGTAAATAACTTGATTCTATTCATTTGACTTAACTTTCGTATGGTTTATATTCCTATAATGTTTGTGAACAGAATGATTTTCAGTATGATTCTCAGATTCAGTGTGACGTTTTAGAAATAATTGTAGTATCTTGTTTATAGTATATGTCATGTAGCGCTTCGAATTTGACATGCGAGATATCGCCTTTCGTGCACAGAATTCAAGCAGTGAAAGCTCACTTGAATTAAGGGGCAAAGTAAGGTATATTATGCATCATCATTTATCCTTGATATTATTCGATGACGAGGTTCCTGATAAATATAATTTGTGAGTGTTTGGTGCGAATTTAATTCACATGCTCTTATGCAAACATGGTATGTCCTATAAATTGGTCCAGAATGTTTCACTTGTGGATGTTGGTTAAATACCACACTGTATTTAACAGGGTGTGTATGTACCGATGTGTGTGTGTGTGTGTGTGTGTGCGCTTACGTGGCATCGTAATTATTTTTTCTTTTGTTCTTCTCCCTATAGTTTTACTAGTTGGTTGTTTTCAAAGGCGATAAGAAAGAACAATAGATATCGTCAACATTACACCAGCAGTGTTTGATTCTCGTTTCCTTGTAATCTGAGTCTCCATACGCTACAACTAACACGTGGCTTCCAGTTTAATTTATCACTTATAAGGACACCTAGAAATTTCCTATGTGCCACCCTGTCAATGCATCTACCATTTATGTGGACCTGTACATTCAAATTTATTACAGAGTTAGAAAAGTTCATAAAATGAAGTTTTGTCAACATTCAGTGAAAACTTGTTTACATGGAACGAGATAAGTAGCTTCTGAAGTTCAGCACTTAACTAATGTGCGCAGCGTACTTATATCATGATGAGAACAAAATATGTTGGTGTAGTCAGAAAAAAAGAAGAGCAAATATCATCAAATTATAAAAAAGAATAGTTTTGGTCCTTAGATTGACCCCTGTGGTACACCACACACCATGCATGTTCCTAGTATTTGAATTAAAGGAGAAGGAAACCCTGGGAGTATATCTATCAAAGTGAAGCAGAAGTGTTTGACAAACATCTTCACAAAGTTTCATTCAGAAATATTGTTTCCTATCCAAGTTACACACTTTTGAAATTCAGAGAAGGGTGCTTCCATTTTTGCCTAAGTTGAATGTAAAACAACTTGAGTAAGTCGAATAATGATGTCACATAACCACAGATAGCCAAAATTTTAATGCATTTCTTTATATTCTTTACCTATTATTTCTATCAATCCGAAACACACTTGTACAAATTTTGTGTCAAATTACTGAGCTGTATCATGTAATAATCAAATCATTAATACTATGACTTAAATCTATGCATGACGGTTAAAATTTATTGACAATGAAATATAAAGAAAAACAAAAGCTTTTCAATCACATGTGGTCTGGTGATGTCATCACAATCTCAAAATGGCAGCTTCCTCATAATTTTTATATGAGCATTCAAATTGCAATATCTTGGGAATTAAGCAACGTATTTAACTGAAATTTGGTAATGGTGTTCACCATATGTTAGTCTCTCATTTAACATTGTCAAAAGTCCTGACTTGCCTTCTCCTTTAATATTTACAACATACACGTATTGCTTCTTATTTGAACGGTAACTCGTTAGCTACTTATGAACAATTCCTCTAAAGCCACAATACTCTAACTTCTTTTTAATAACGAATGGTGGTCGTGGTGAATTTCAGACAGAAATTCAGTCATCTGTTGCTCAACACTAATTTGTTCACCGAAACTTTCCAAAGTTCAAATGATGCATCTTCTGTTCGTTACTCATCAGAACTTAATGTTTTGAGGGGATGAAATTCTTGTAAGTGTTTATTGATGAAACTAAATGGTTTATGAATGATGAAAGCTATGCCATGTTGGAGCAGTGTAAAAGTCCTATATCCCTTTAACAATGAATGTATAGGAATCGCAAGGACTCGTAGGCAATGCACTGGCGGAAGGAGAGGGGGACATGTCAACCACTTTTTCAGTTTACACTAACACATTTGTTTCCCTCCCCCCACTTTATGTGACTTGAAAGTGAGAAAAAAGTAAACTATTCTTGTTATTCTAGTAAACTATGCCAGCAAACTAAACTCTTCTTGGTGGAAGTGTATATTTTCAACCCTGTAAATAATAACAAAAAACTTTGCTGAAATGTATGTTACAAAGAGACTCGAAAGTGATATTTTTCCATGTATGCTCAGTGACGGCTACGGAACGTGTGGCGGAGGGGGGTCTTTGGTGTTCAGATCCAAATGGCTAAATGGGGGATAAAGGCATGCATGCTCAGCCGACCGATGTTTGTCATGTGCTCGAAGAATGAAGGAAAGAGGATGCATAATTCATTATGATTCAATTATCAACTCAACTAAAAATAAAATAAAAAATAAAAGAAGGCGTTTGTTTTTGAAACAAGGAATTCGTATTTTTTTTTAAAACCAATAGTTGTGGGCACAGAATTTTAGATATTTTCAGGAAAGAAGAAATTGAAATTTAGTTACATGTTCCTTGAGAATAATTTTGTTCACGAAAACTTTCAAGGATTTAACTGATGCATCTTCGGTATTTCATCTTATGCATAATATTTTGAGGTAATGAAGCTTTCGCAGATGTTTATTGACGCGGCTGAACGGTTTCCCACTGATTAATACTATTTTTGTTTGTATGGCATGTTGGTACATTGTACACGCCCTGTTTCCCGTTAATTATCAGTTCAGTTGCGTAGTGGCAATCGATAATGTTGTAGACTTTGCAAAGTCTTTCTCAGCGAATGAATTCCCCTCCTTTGATACATTCCTCACAATTTGAGCTGCAGCAAACTTATACCCAACCAAGTATATGTACTCATCAAGTAATCGCGTTTCCATACGATCCCCGTTCCCCGGACGGACGGGCGGATAAAAGACAGATAAAACAAGCCCTCCTGAACTTTGGTCAAGCTTTCTACCTTGAGATGTCGCGCTAAAAAGATTTTCAGTTTTGCCCCGAGGTCCCCCAGATGAGCTTTGACCTCCACCAAAAACAATAGGGCATACCTGCAAACCTACATACCAAGTTTGATTTTCATCAAATTTTCGTCTATTGAGTTAAAGTGTACCCAAGATATTATCATACACACACACGCACACACACAATACACACACACCCACACGCCAACCTGACAGCATAGGTACCTTTGCTTACACAAGAAACCAAAAATTCGAATAAAAAATTGGAATACGCTACCAGTAGTGACAGACTTAGACAGTGCCAATAGAAGGTGTGGAAGGTTCGACAGCTGGACGAGTCCAGCTGCTGACTCAGTTTAAAGAGAAATTGCCCACCAGTTAAGGTGTCGAAGTAAATGTGTGCCCAGTCAGTGGGACCACTCCAATCGTGTTACCCAGCCTCAGCCTCAGGTTAAACCCCAAGTATCACCCATTATGTACTCTTTACCGGTACTCGATTGTCATCCAACTATTACCGTGTGCCGGTGTGGACCCCGTGGACCAATATAGGTGGAAGTAACTGTGTTGCATAGGGAAAACACAAGTAGGGGAAAGAAAAAGTAGATATTCTGCACGAAGATGAGTTAGTAAATTACGTTAGTTGAAAACACATGTAAAGACTTTCCATGATCGCATCAAATTGACGTTTGAGTTCTCTGAAACCAGCATATCCCTTTCCTAGATGTTATGGTCAAAACTTATTTCTTTTCTCCAATTATCTGCCAGCGTTTACGGTTAACCCACGGATAATCAGCAGTACCGTCAACTTAGTAGTGCTCACCCGATCTCCCTTAAGAAATAAATCGTGTACAGTCAATGTCCTTAGACTTAGGCGCATCGATTCCAATGACTGTAAGTTTGAAGTATCCAAACCACCCATTTTCCGTCTAACGGTTACCCACTTCATGGAATTAGAGAAAGGATCCGCAAATCCAGTGGAATAAACAGAGCTGGTCCCCTCGACCAAAGACTATAACTTTTAAGTATCCAAAACACGCATTTCTTCTAACGGTTGCCCATTTCGTGTAATTAAAGAAGGGATCCGGTAAATAAAGTGAAATGAACAGAGTTGACTCCCTGGAATACAAAGACAAGTGTGTTAAGTACCACATTCCTTTCAAATTAGACTTCCATCCACATATCCCTCCCCTGAACAAATCTATATTAAAGATTTTTTTTGTCTCTGAGGACTGACCTTCGTCACCTCCCAAAGGCCATTACCCAGCCACCCTTACCAACCTTAGGCCGCCCACCCAATCTTCATCGCCTACTCACTTCCTACAAATTCCGTCCCCACTTGAGCCCCCCTCCCACATTAGCAACACACCTTGTAAAATCCTGTTGCCAAATTTGTAAACACATCCTGATTAGTAGCATTCCTAACCTTGTATCTCTCTCTAAGTCCTCTAACTGAAACTCCTACTCTGAAAATTTGTGTACCGTATCTTTTTGTGACAATAGAGTTTATGCAGGCGAAACCGGCAGACTACACTTTCACGATTAAGAACGCCATAAGAGACAACAGCCGGATTCCGGTTGCCGAGCATGTTAATCTCCCCTTTCCATCGCTACGCAATCTTAAATGAGTATTACTAGCATCCAACTTCATATCAGGTTCACAAAGAAAAATGTAGGACATTGACCTTATCCTCCGTATAAAGACGTACACCAATGAATTCAACAAAGAACTGTGACCACTGAACCACTATACTCTTTCCCCAAAGACCCATAGCACTCCCTCAGCGAATTTTAAGTAGTTGCGTCTATGATCTCATTGCTCTTTCGTAATGTTGTAAAATTGTACATTTAATAACAAAGACTGAGAAGAATGAGATCATCGACCTAAATTTAAAATCGTAAATGTAAAAAAAAAATGTGAAAGAAAAGCAAAAAAGCACAAACCTCATTTGAAAGGTCTGACCACTCAACCTTGACCTATCAAAAATGTTTTGCTGAATATTGACAAATTCTATAATGAAGAGAATTGAAAAGGCAACTGAAGCCAACAGGATATTTTGTCTCCAATTGCCTCCACAAGTCATCTTTAATTCATGCACCTGAAATAAAAACAAAATGGGGAGAAAGCAGTCACAAAGTCATTGACTTGGACATTTATTAACAGGAAACATGAAAAATGAGACCCATGCTGTAAAACAGTTCTCAGTCGAATAATAAATCCAAATTAATGACCATTTGGTGTCTATAAACCTGGTTTTTTGACTGATAAACCTGGTTTATCAACCGATAAGCCAATTTTTTTTTATGAATCTGGTTGATCAATTCGATATACCATGGTTTATCAACTTGATAAGCCAAGTTTAACATATATGAAGTGATAAACCTGGTTTATCAAATAAACAACCAGGTTTGTCAAGGCCAAATGCTCAATAATCCTAAATTCCAAGCTTATCAAAGTGATAAACCAGATTTATCAAATTGGTAAGCCAGGTTCATCGACATTTTAAGTGAGAAATTCGATAAATCTGTTTCATCAAATGATAAGCCAGGTTTTTTCGAATAAATGGGCATTTGGCGTCGATAAACCTAGGTTTATCGGTCGAGCAACCGGGTTTATCGATTGATAATCGGTTTATCTATTCACAAGTTAATTTGCTCTAAAATGAAAGAGGATACTTTTTCACTGCAGGAATATCTTGTTCATGGAGTTATCACATCGTAGAAGCCCCATAGGTCGACATAGCTGTGGGAATTTTTGCAGTGACGTCACGTTCCCGCATAGAAAAGCCTTCACGGATGGAAAACAAAACAAAACAAAACGTGCTTATGTGCACGACGCGCCGTACCTTACGGTGATGTACTGCTGTTTATTACCAACGCATCTGCTTATTTCTTAATTTGCAGGAAATACAGTAGGTGGACCATCAGCCCGGGCTTCTTGCCTCTCCGATTCGTACAGCATACAGTTACGCAGTTAAGTGATCATTTGCCTTCTACGACCTGTTATATAATGAAAAACATGAAAATATCGTGAAAACCACCACGCAGTGTTACTGAACAGTACGGCCTGGTACTAGTTACACGAAGAGTCCGATTCCATCCAGCATGGCGGCGTTACAACAGTTGCTAATTATGAATTATGACATCACGTGCAAAACCTCTACAGACACCACACTGCATAGTACTTTCGGATATGTTTATGAGGTATCGAGGCAAACTGGAAAATGCATTTCAAAACTGCTATGTACATAGAGCAAATGGTCTAGAACTGGCGTCAATCCAAAAGTTGTAACCTTTAGCTGAGGGGGACAAAGTCAATGGCTCATCACTGTGGCAAGATGAGAATAAAGTACAATATTCGATAGAATCTAAGGGTCCTACTTAAAGAGAGACAAATACAAGAACATTACAAAAGCCAGAGAAAAAGATAATTTGGAGGAAAGATTTAAAGGGAAATAGGGCGTTTACTATACCAACATGGCATACGAAGAAAATAGCTTTAATCATTATTAAACCATTCAGTCTCACCAATCAACATCTGCAAGAGCTTCATTTCCTCAAAACATTATGCATATGGTGAGTAACGGAAGGTGCATCATTTGAATTTTGAAAAGTTTGGGTGAACAAATTATTGTTGAGCAACAAATAACTGAATTTCTATCTATGAGAAACTTATTTCTTGAAAAGAGGGCTTCGGTCCTTCATTATTTTGAATAATCTGTCATTCTACCTTTACAAACTCTGGTTGTAAATCCATGGTTGTTTTCTGTACAACAAACGCCTCATTTCCCTTTAAGAAAAGCACACTATTACATAGTTTTGGTTCATTACATAGTTTTGGTTCACTCTTCAGTGACTCATTTCCTTTTATTAATTACGTAGCCTCACAGGCTACGTCTCTGGAATCGTCCTTCGGGTTTTCGGCGCCGGTTGACACAAGATTCGTACCCTTGCGGAAAAAATAGATCCGTTAACCACACAGTCGGCGGACATGCGGATTAGTACACAATCTCAAGTACAGTTCCGGTCGCCACGCCCCCACGATTCATCATAATAACCGTAAATGTTCGTGAGCGAAGGGAATAAAGCACCAATACAAGTATTATGTTTCAGCAATCAAGCCATAAATCAAGATTCTGGCTCTATGAAACTTCCCGAAATTTCACACAGGGGAAGATTGTTTATGAATTTTATACAAAGACTACAAATAAATTACATTCGCAGTCTAGGTTTGGTAGCTTCCTGAAAAGGATTCATGCGTGGAGTGATAGAACTCGTATATAGATAAGACATGACTAGAACAACGTCACTTTCACTATATTGATCACGTGGGCACACATTACGTCCTTTTGACTAGAGTCATTTGTAACCCTGTCTATAGTCCGCATTATATATCAAAGATTTTTATATGGTATCGTCCCGAAGAAGGTACATTATTTACTATTTTCATTATTTTTGTGTTAAATATCGGTGTATGTTTATGGCGGCATTCAGATATAAAATTAAAAGCGTAATACAATATCTAATCGATAGATTTTATTCCAAACGTTTAAAAACATGTTTCTTTATTTTCAATCAGTCAAGGCGTTGTACCCTTGTCTTCGTAGTAAAAAATCCAATTTGGAGCACTAAGCCCCACCCCAACCCAATTATGGCAGATTTGCCACAGCTTACTAAAGCTAGACTGCACTGTAAAACCCAACTACAGTGATTAGTAACTGCTACTCGGTCAGAATGTGTTGTTCTTACTTAAAAACTAAAGAACTGTTGATTTCACTCGAAATAAGCAAGTAGATGCATCAAAAGTACAAAGAACTGAACTTTTCATGTCAACGTAACTCGCGCGCCAGAGGTTAATGTAAAATCAACAAATGTAAACGACTGTGAAGGGCAGGTTAACTGCAATAGAGAACAAAGGTCACACAGGACGTGCACATTCGCGCGTAAGTGACGACCAAGTCCTGGCAGTCAAATCGAATGAATCGATGAGTATCAACGATTTTGAAAAGCCATCCAGACGTTCAAACATGGTGAGCGTAAAGTCCAAAAACAATCCTTATTTCTTCTAGCTTAACTAACAAAGTTTGAGGTAAATTGCGAAAAGAATGATCGCAAAATCTGAGTAAAACCTTACGCCATCCCGTACGTAGTGAATGCGCACCGCTTTGTGTGTGTTATGTATGGAATAATGATGCCACTGACTAATGATACACATAACACTAGGCCCACTGAGAGATATGAAATGATACGGTGTAACGGTTCCGAACTAAAAATACGTATAGCCTATGTAAAAATACTCCTGCCATACTAACTAATAAAGCTGGCTGACCAAATGGCTAAAAATGGATTGGCTGGCATAAAACTTGAAGGGAAGGAACAAGTATACAGTATGTTTTAATGATATCAAGTGGCCCATACTCCATAGGCTGAACTATACTTAGCCATGTAACGAACAATCACAGGCGTCCGCCACGTAGTACTAGCCTAGACTATGCCCTATATACACTGTAAAACAGGTCTGTAAATTTACAGAAATTAAAACAAAGAGATAAATAAGAATTACAGAAGTTGCCTGGAAACTAATAACCAGAACATTTCTGTATTTGTTTTTGTATTTCTTCATTTTATTTTCTGTAAATTTCCATTTTACAATTCACATTTTAACTGTATAATATATCTACGAGTTAGGACACTCATTCTAACCGTACTTAAATCTTGGCCTATTTTATATCCTTACGCCCACAAACCCTCGATATCACGTTGTTCGATATAAAGTATTAGCACTCTTTACGCACCTGCGATCTCCAACGTATTCATAAAATCACTCTTAAGCTTAAACAGAGTTATTAGTATGAATTTGTCCTTAGAAAGGAAAGCGGTCTGGGCAGTATGTGTGGCTGGCTATTAATACCCTACAATCCATGCAATGCAACGAGCATGAGGTACATGGCAAACATTGGCTGAGCAGGTGAAGACCAGCACTTAGTCACTTCCCAATTCATGTGCAAGAAGTGTTGTGATTGGCCAATACTTCAGATAGCAAGAAGGCAATAATTTGCCATATTGTACTCCTCTTCCACTCAAATATGTCGCCACTTTTGAGACGGTTGAGACTGTCGATCATTCTACAAACTTGATCATCCTGTGTTTGTTAAAATGCACTCCAACAAGTCCAAGTTGGCTAGTTTGCTCGTTTAACCATTGAGCAATCATAACGCTCCTTACACATGAATTGTCAAGTGACTGAGCGCTGGTCTTCACCTGCATAGCAACTGTTTTTGCTCTGTACAATCACCAAGAGGGATTCTTTCAGAAATTGAGAAATAACTATTTCAAATGCAACTTTCCGCTTTGTCTGAAAAAGTGCAAAGCATACTTCTGGATGATACTGTGTCTTCCTCATCAATTATGGTCACTGACAGCATCACATTAGATGGAACAAAATACTCAAAAGACACGTTTCTCTTACTCCACCATGGGAGTGGTGAATCCCAGTTTGGAGAAATTCAAAACATATTTCTACAGACTGTGGTCAGGTTTGTGGTAAGGTTGTACAGTGCTGTTTATGTTAACCATTTTGGAGCATACAGGGTCACTGAAACAGATGAGTACAAACTTGTCCAACCATCAGAATTGAATTATCCATTATCTTCATACATGGTGAATGGACTGAAAACAATTGTAATGAAACATTTTGTGCTGATGAAATGTGAATAATTTGATGATAGAGCCAGTGTATCTTCTTACTGTATGAACGGTACTTGTGACTTTAGAAAACCCTGGCAGTGTTTTCATTTTTCCCTGTAACATTTTCCATGAATTCCTTGCTGAGCTGTAGCAAATCTGGCATGTTCATTATGAGTGGCTCATTTGATCAAATTTTGCTTAACTGCTTAAAAATTTATTTTATATACAGTTGCTCATTGCAGTATCATGGACTATTTCCCCCAGGTTATCCAGAGATATGGCGCCATACAAAATGAGAGTTATTGTTTCAGAGTCAGATATACGAAAACTGTCTGTACAAACAAAACCAACTTCTGTTGACGGTTTGATAGACACTGTAAAGAACGAATTTGCTCTGGAAAGTGACTTTACAATACAGTTCTGCGATCCAGATTTCGGTGGAGAGCTTGTGAATTTGAGCAACATCAATGATCTTCCTGAGAACAGTGCATCTCTTAAGTTGGTTTATTCCCTACCACCATTGCAAACATGGGACAGTCATATCAGTAACCTTTCGAGTATTTCCTCAGGCCTTTCAGAAAGCAGTTCATCCCATGATACCGTTAGTGTGAGTTCCTCGGATGATATGGAGTCACTGGAAGCAAAGTTGAGACAAGGAACATGGCCAAATGTCTTTGAGGTACCCAAAGTTGGACCAGAATTAGATATAGCTTTAGAGACAGGAAATGACAGATACAAAACTGAAAACGTTCAGCTTGTCCTGAGTAAAGATCTCAAAGGTCAGCTTCTTGATGCATTAGCCAATCAGGTTTGGGAGTATAGGGCATATCCTTCACATTTGGAATACGTAGAAGTGGCAAAAAGTGTCATTTTGAAGTTTCCTTGTCTCCGTGAAAAAGAGTCTCCATCAGGCTATGAGGGATTGGTGAATAGCTTAAAATATAAAATGGGCAACAAGAGGTCCAAGATGAGAGTTTTAGGTTCTTTTGAAATGAAAGTCAACTCAAGGAAACGAATGCCAAATGATGAGACACCGTCCAAAATAAAGAAACCCAAAAGAGCAGAACTGAATTATCTTCCAGACCTTCCAAAAGGTGAAGATGAGGCTAGTATGGAAGTTTTCCGAAGTAATATCATTACAGAATCCAGAAGAAAAAAAAAAGATATGAAAGAGATACACTCCCTGATGGCAAGGACATTTGCTCACCGCAGAAGGGAACTAGTTCTACATTGCCCAGCTGTGAAAAAAACCCTAGAAAGATGGCCAGGCTTGTTTATCCCCAGTGAGGTACGTACAGTTACTTACAGAAATTGTAACCTGTTGCTACCTTTGTACTTAACTGTAAGTCTCATCTGAACATAGAACTCAGGAGTTACACAGGGATATCTCTTCGGTGAGTTTGTGTATGTGTGTTGATGGTTGTGTTTGTATGTGTAAATGCAGGCCTGTGTGTCATGGAAGCTTGTGAACAAAATTTCACAAAAGTTGTAAGGGCTGGGATTGTGGTACATGGTAGACAGTAGCATCATATGTCATGGCATTCGTGTACTGAATAGATTCTCAGCTCCATGCTTTTATGGCAAAATCTTGTAGTCATGTGTTTAGGAAAGATCTGTGATTCCAGAATCACCCTGTGCATGGCACATCTTTTGTTTCCTTATTCTACTTTAAGTCAAGTAAACTGAAAACTAGCATTTTTGACCATTGCTGGAATGTCTGGTAGATATTTGAATCATAATCTGCAGCTATTCAGTATTTAATAACCCTTCTCTTTGCAGAACTATCGCATAATAAGCCATATTTGAATTAGCAGATTTTCTACATGTACCTATTATAGTGTGACATGCAAAGCATCCTTACATGTAGGTCTACATGGTCAGTGCAATGTAGTACTTTACCTGAACTTGAAGGTAACCCAAAGCACAACTTCTTAAAAATCATATTACAATTTGACCCACCAAGTAAATTATTTTAAATGTTTTTGCAAACTTTTTACTGTAAATTTTTAATCTCTCTTTAAATATTACTTGAAAGTAAGCTTCTTCCAAGAGATTGTTTTTAGTGGCGATATAACCAAATTCAGAACTGTTACTCAAAAGGGAATGTCAGTTAATTGACTGGCCTGAAATGCTAGATCCTTACTATACAGTAGTTTGCAAATTCCAGCAGACTCATTTTTAAGATGTGTGAAGGGTATATGGTTAATAAAAGGTTTTTGCTCAACAAAGTCCTAAAAATTCAAACACTGTAGGCAACAACCAAGCTGGGGTCAGTCTAGGAGATAATGATATAAAACTGATTTACATGTATTTCAGTTGTGCTTATAAATCATATAACATGTGAAAGATGTAATTGACTTTTTCAACTATTTGCAGCTGAATGCAGAATTTGGGAGATTGGCTAATTTAAATCTGCACCAGACCTTCTTTGCTTTTCTGGATGGTCAGTTAGACGGCATGCTGAACATTCTGAGGACTAGACAGGGATTGCATTCCCAACTGATTCAGAAAGAGTTGAATTCATGGGAAGATAAGGTAAGATAACAAAATCTCTTCATTAACCCATTAATTCACTAGGAAAAAAGGATCTCTTTAGGTTGTTGCATTGCTAAATTTGGAAGAAACATGACAAACCTCATCTTCAGGCTGTGAACTTTGTAGCAGTTTTCAGGGTAAGATGAAAGTTACTCGCTCAAATGCTCGTCATTTTACATTGATACAGGTTTAGGTACCTACACTGTACTTATTCCAGAGAGTAACAAAGGATTTTCAGGAAGTGATCATTGACTTGTGTCCTGTTTTGAGATTTAATGTTTGGTGATGTGATTCATTGATAGCCAATAATGGGTACGGGGGTTGGGTTTACTTGCAGTACTTACTAGAATTGGGTTTGTAAACCCCTGTGGTCATTCCAATGGACATAGCTCACAGACATTAATTGCTAGGAAATTGGGATATTTTAAATTAACTACAGTGTATTTTTCAAAGACATTCCAAAGAGATGCAGTAAGTATGAGCTACTTGCCATAAAAGTTACAAGACAAGGTTTACATGTACTGTAAGATTTGTAAGTTTCCAAATCTCTTCAGTCAATCAGGGGTGGTACCAACATTGTTTTTCTGTAAGGGAAAAATTAGGAGAGGAGTCATCCTCACGACCTACCCAGCAGAAGTTCCCCAGTACTGACACTGTTTTAAAGAGAATTCATTAAGTTCTCTTTCAATACTTTACAGGATACCACTTCAAAGAGGACTGCGGTTCTGAAGTGTCTTCCAATTTACTTCAAAGAACAGATGTACTATCAACATGTTGAGGTGAGAACTTCTTAACATTTGCATCAAGATGCTGCCATGAAGATACTGATCTCACAACCTTTTCACAGTGATGACCATCCCATTCATCATATGGCAATTTCATGACCACTTCAGATATTAGCAAATTTACCTTACTGTAGCTACATTGAAGGCAGACCAAATTCCTCCGAGATGTAGAGAGTGACAGTGCATGTTGAGTTATCCGTACTATTTCTCCCTTGCAGGTGTTTAATGTGGCTAATCATCTCGTAACCGGTAGACTGTTGATCATATCCTTTGGGCTTCATATCCTTATTCAGTACAGCCCATCCACTTCTGCTAAAACATGTTTTGATGAGCATGAATGTTCTGTGGAGGATTCTGGATTGACCCCCTGCATGAATGTGCTTAGCGCACTGTCAGCAACTGCATGGGCTGGATTATGGGTCAAATAACAGGAAGCACTGTTTGGCAAAGTCAGACTTTCTGACCTAAAATTTTCTGAAATTGTGTATAACCTGACAAAGGCACCCCAAACAAACCCATTTGAGTTTGAGTATATGTTACTGCTATGGATTCCATTGAACATTTTTTCTGTACAACAGTACAACTAAAATGTCTGTAGGGATGAAACAATGTATGCATCGCATAAAGTCCAGGTAGGCACAGTTATTAGTATATAGTGTGAACACAGAACCCAGCAATCATATAGTGAGACATGGTTTGAGAATCCCTTTGTGCTTATCAGGTCATGGTGTGCCAGGGCTGACCATCATTGCCCAAAATATATGCAATACCTATTTGACAATGTGAGTTTGCCTATTCTCTGGTTTATTTAGGATTAAACACAAATTCTCCCAAACTAGGCTAGTGCTATTGTACGCTGAATGCGGCAACGTAAATTTTTAAATACATTCCTACACAGAAAGTTATTCATTCTTTTGGCACTTTTAAGCTGTTCACTATGTTGTCATTCTTTATGGAATTCTGTAGGTTTATTACAATTCAAAACCTAAGCATAATACGGCAAACTATGCAAAGGTAACTTCCCAACCAACCAGCAAGTCAAGGTACCTGACACTCAATTACATCTCTTATGACATCTACAAGTCTTCCATAAGTTTTACTTCATGCCTGCTTAAAATTTTCCATGGGACGACCGTTGAATAAGAAACAGCACAATTTTGAGTTTATAGTTAGGGTCGTATGTTTGAAACTTTCAAAATTCTTTTGTTTCCAAAAATAGTGATAGTTTCCTCAATCCTTCATATTATTATAGGACAGACAGTCATTGTGCTGGTAAATGTCATCTGCAATAAATTAAAACATATCCCAGAGAAATACTATGGGAGCTGTATCTACAGGATAGTGAGTGTTGGGGATGTGTTATGTGGTTTCAAGGAAACTCATTGAAGAGTATTGGAATTAGCAAATTGGTTCTGCAGAAACATTTAGCATGAGCTGCTGCACCAGTTTTACTGGTAAATATTTTGATATTGGGTATACTTACTATCTCAATTGTACAATTTTCTGTTATTCTTACCTACCCTGCTGCTTACTTGCTTCCGCAAAATGCATAGAGTTGGTAACTTTTTGATAACACAGCCTTTTTTTTTTTTGTCTTGCAGAGTTCAGACTTGGAAGATTTTGTGGCAAGTGGTGAAAAGCAGCGGATTGCTGTTGTAGGTGGTGATGAGGACCCCATGAATATTTGCATTATAATTGATGGTAACATTGTTCAGGAGGATATTCCAGATTTTCCTACTGCCCTTATGTTATATTTTGGTGTTCATTACTGCCTCCACCTAGAGTACGAAAGAGGTCAGGGAAAGACCCTGGAACTGATTCAAAAGGTGTTCTTGAACTTAGATGGCAACAAACTAACCCTAAAGTTTTCCGTTTTAAGAACAAACTGTTTGCCTAAGATGTTTTACTTCCATGGACAAGTTTGTTCTAAAGCTAGTTTTAAAAGATTGTTTTTTTTTTTAAGTTTCTGTAGTTTAAAAGTTATATTTATGTCATCATTTTAAACAGGGTTGATATCAGACTGTGCTTTTCACTTATTTACGATTCTAAACAAAGTTGTCAGTTTTCCATCAGGGGCATTCTCACCTTACAAAGGAAACTTGCTTCTCTTTAAAAAAAAATTGCAAGCTTTCAATTCCTTGCTAGCAAGGTCTATACCTGAACACTTACATTTGTAAGAGACCTACTGGTAGTCAAGCTAGGCTATAACGGAGAAAAATGGTCAAATCTGAAAAGTGGGTGGGTTGGTATTGAGAGAAGCATGTTTCTTTTGAAGAAGGTCAAATTTAATACCGTATGACTATGTCACTTCACCTGCCATGCCATGCCATCATTTTCACAGTATTAGCCACAAGTATGGATAATGTTCAGTTTCATTTATATATTTGCATTTCTGTTTCATTTGTTGGACGTTCTGTTAAATATTCTGTTTTGGTATTTGCCATTGTGAGTGATCTAAAGGTAAACCACAGGGATTAATAGCCTCATTGACAAATTGTCAGAAAGGAACATATAGTACATGAAACTGCTTCGCTGATCTATGCTCTTAATATCCTGTTAATTTCATCCTTTTTGTCCCCTCCACCAAAAGTTTGAAATCAGGCTTATTGCTGGGCTCACCAAAATATGATCCCTGCAGCACCTTGCTACGAATTGGGAGTCGCCCATGTTAAAAAATTGTGAGGGAATGTGAATTTGTTGATAATGAAATTCAGCTTAACTACGAAACAGGTGTTGGATCCTATATGTTTGAAAACTGAAGTATGCAGACATTATAATTCATGCAGAGTTCACTGAAAATTCATCATCAGTTACATACTGTAGTTTTCACTCCAAATCTTATGCCTTGTGCGGCCACCCTGTTTAGAAGTACTGTACATAAACCTGAAGAGAATGTCACTGACAAGCACATTGTGACATTCAACAGTATGTGTGATTATTATAACAAAAAGTTCTGAAATCACAAATGCCCTGAGGCAAAAGGCAAATAGTGACATCCTTGTAATGTTAGTATATTTCCAGAGCAACCTAAGTCTTCAGTAGAAGTTTTCTTAAACACTTGTGACACATGATAGTTGCTTTCTCAAGAGACTTCTTCATAGCAGCTTAAGCAGGAAATAGCATTCTAAGAAACTTTTAACTACCAAAGACCATCTATTTCTATATTTTTATTTAACTGATGTGAACATTATTGCTTTGCAGTTTGAAAAAGTTCTGATTGTTTGAAAATAAATTTAATTTCAGAATAAAATCATGTGCTTATTATGTTAACTTAAAATTGTTAAGTTGGATTTACTCAAAAGGTCAGTTGGGATAACTAAAAAAAAACAAGGTAACTTGCTGCAATGACTTTTTCGAGTTATGTCAACTCAATTATTTAAGTTCTCTCAAATGGTCATTCATAAGCTCCATCAACTTCTGTTAGGTGAGTTGTTATGGCTGAGTTTTTTCCAGTTACCTGGACTGAAATTGTTTAGTTAGTATAACTTGCACTTCTGAGTTAGGTTAATAAAAGAACCTGTGATAAGGTTACTTGGCAAACTTCAGTTGAGATAGGTTAAAATTCTGTTAGTTGACATAACTTGAAAAACCTATTGCAGCAAGTTACCTCAATTTTTTTAAGTTATCCTGACGAGCTCAGTTTTACAGTGTGATATGGCCAGGCTCGCGATCAAAGAAACTGCGAAAAGTTTCTCCGTCCTTACACTTTGCATTTCGTGCTAGAGCGCAACGTTAATACAGTACGTGTTGTGAATGTACGTACATGTATTAACATCAGTGTAAAATAGCTTTATCGATCGCCGCGCGGACTGGGTAACTTTTCGTGGAGATGTCGTTGAAAGTTCACCTAGGGTTATCAAAACCACTGTTTATTGAGGACTCAAACATTTTTGGATGTATTCCAGTGAATTTTTCTTAGCGTAAACTGCTTTTCTTTGATTCATAGGCCTAATTCGTAAGCGAGGTAGATCCTACGCATCTTGCCAGTCCTAGACGTTATAGCTGAGTTTGTTTGATTACCTACTGAACATCAACCACAAAGTGAGGGAAGAATTAAAAAAAAAAAATACCTCATTTTCTATTTCTCCCTAAACCTGTACATGTGTGCTGGAATATCTGCTGTATCTATTATATGCTACTTCATTCTTGCAAATGCAATGCCTATGCAAAGTAGGCTTAGGCTGACTTTCAAAGAAAATAACACAAGACAACTTCACCAGATCTACAAGGGAAATTGAAATCTGTGGTAGAGCAGTAAGACATTTAAGCGCAGATTAGGGCCAAAAAAGAGACAAACTTACACATAACAAGAAAAGTGAAAGTTTAAGTTGACGAATCATCGACAGCAAAAATCAAAGCAAGTTCAAACGTAAAATGTAAAAGTAAAGTACCCAATCATCTTAAAGAAAGGGACTTGTGAAATGGTTCTGCCCATGAAAGAGTAAGGCACCGAAGCGATTAGTATAGCTAAATACCGTCAGTAGGCTCACAATTTTCGCTCTGAAATTTTCATGAATTTTCAATCGTCATTCAAACTGGGAAAATAAAAAAAAAAGTCTCATATACCATATATATATAAGTGCAGAGTGAGATCATGTCTGCGTATGGTTAGGGAGAAGGAGGTCAACCTTCCGGCCACCACTTCCCTTTTCAGACTTTTTCTGTAAGACGCCTAAACATACAGCGACCTTGAAAATCATATGACAAGAATGATGTTACCTGGTCAACTCCTAGTACACGAAAAAATTCTAGGGCCCAAGTCAGTAGACAAAAGTGGGTTATGTCATAAAGTTTTATTGCACTCTTGCCTGTCTTGCTGGAATGGTTCATTTTTTCCCCCTAACGCTTACGCTTACATACCGGTAGTGTGCTTGAAAAAGTTATGTAAGAATAGTTTCTGTTACCCACAGACGCTAGTTAAAAAACTCAATTTTGATTATAAAGGGCTAAATTTATATGAGAATCACTTAGTAATAGCATTTTTATGCACGTTATCTTGTCTTTTGTTACTTAGAGGCTTGGTCTTGAACATCTGATTGTAAAGTTTGACTGTTCATGTGACTTTTAATTTGATTGGTTTGCGGTTATAATCATGGCGAAAGGTCGTTAACAGTCATAAGTAGGTCAAGTGCTTATTGATACTGCACAAACAAGCTTGACCTTAAGTCATATAACAATCATAACAATGAAGCATATGGCAATATCCTGAGCGGTTTAGGACTTTCAAAATCACCACAAAATCATAACCGGGCAATTTTTTTTTCTCACAAAACATTGGACGTGGGGTAACAACTAGAGAGCCAAAAGGCTTAGTGATTCCTTGCCTCATGATATATATTGTAACAAACATGAAAGGCCCACGTGACAAGCATGAGATCCCACACAGTTATCCTACTTGAGATACCATCTTATTAAGGTCAAAACCTTTTGAAATCTCGTGACTCAAAATGACCTTTCACCTCCACTTACAACAATAGGGATCACCTACCCTATATGGCCATCAACATGCTAAATATGAACAATTCACAATTTAAGTATAACATCCCTCACATTTATCACCCTTAAAATATCATGTATACAAGGTTTTGACCTTTTGTCACCCCAAATAACCTTTGACCTACACAAACATGAGAAAACTCCCAAACGGATAAGATGCTGCAGGGGAACAAATTATATTTTGTCGTGTCTAATAACTTGATAAAAAGGTAAACATGTTTATTTAATCAAAATTATAGCATTTTATTTTGTCGACTTACAGCTATTGGTGGCAGCTCTTCCGTATTTGATTTTTTGGCGTGATGCCCTTCCCAATGGCTATGAGGTCCTTGAAAATTAGCAAAAACGGATAACCCTATTAAACCAGAATCTAGCATGACTTGCAATTTTGCCTTTAGTCTACTTAAAGACATAACACACAGTACAAGTTTCCCTGGTTTGATACACAGTAGTCATTTGTTTAAAGCTTACCTGAACTACTGTAAAGTGAAATAGGGCGTTTAGAATACACCAACATGGCGTACAAAGAAATTCGCTTCAACCATTGTTAAACCATTCAGTCTCATCAATAAATATCTGTCAAAGCTTCATCCCCTCAAGCATTATGCATGTGATAAGTAACGGATGCATCATTTGAATTTTAAAAAGTTTGGGTGAACAAATTATTGTTGAGCAACAAATAAGTAAATTTCTGATCTGTGAGAATCTTATTCCTTGAAAATAAGGCTACTGTAATTCATTATTTTGAATAATCTATCATTCTATGTCCACAAATAATGGTTTTAAAAATATGGTTGTTTTCTGTAAAACAAACGCCCTATTTCCCTTTAAAGGCTAAACAGAGACACTGTTTAAAAGTAAACGGTTAAGTCCATTAAGCACCTGGCTCAACAGACTGTATGATTTATTCTGGACATAGTCGTTTCCACTGGCAGTCAACTGTTATAAATTATGTCAGATAACAGAGACCAATTTGAACAGAGGTGGGTCAGTTACAATTTGATTCATTCAATTAAGCAATCACAGTTCATGCACGCTCAAGGGTATTTGATCCAAATTATCAGTAATTTAGTTCTTTTTATGAAGCTAATAACCCGTGGTATATTTAATCAATTCCAATTTACAATTCATGAATGCTCACATGTCCTTATGAGGACAGTGGCAGGTTTGCTAAATAATAATCTTTGATACCAAATTTAATGTTGTCTTCATCAAAGAGACTATGTTGGTATGTCCTAAAAGAAGTTCTCAAATCAACAACAGGATTCTACATTACAAGTATAAAATTCACTAGAAGTTCTTTAAATATTGTAGATTCAAGTTTTGCACATTTTGACCTCCCATGACCCCAAATGACCTTTCACCTCTGCCAAAAAAAAAAAGGGATCATCTACTCGATATGGGCAAACCACACGCTAACTATGAGATCTCTCACATTTATTGTTCTGGAGATATCGTGTTTACAAGCAATTTTCAAGGTATTTACCTTCTGACCTCTGGTGACCCTTGCACTCAATAAGATACACCTACACACTTCGTATGACATATGCTCAAGCTTCTCTTCTTGAGATATCGTGTTTACATGGTTTTCACAATTTGACCCCTGTTGACCCCAAATGACCTTTGACCTCCACTGAAAACAATAGGGTTCCTCTACTCAACATGGTACAACTACATACTAGACATGAGATTTCTACAAGCTTCCTTTCTTGAGATATCATGTTTACAAGGTTTTCACAATCTGACCCATGTTGACCCCAAATGACCTTTGACCTCCACCAAAAACAATAGGGATCATCTACTCAATAAGGGCAACCTTCATGCCAAGTATGAGATCACTCAGAGTTACGATTCTGGAGATATCGTGTTTACAAGCAATTGTCAAGGTATTTACCTTTTGACCTCTAGTGACCCCAAATGACCTTTGACCTCCACCAAAAACAATAGGGATCATCTACTCAATAAGGGCAATCTACATGCCAAGTATGAGATCACTCAGAGTTACGCTTCTTGAGATATCGTGTTTACAAGCAGGCGTCACACACGCACATACATACATACACACACACACACGACATCACCATCGCATAGATTCCTCTGCCTTCGGCAAGGAATCAAAAATGATTTCGTTCACATAATTTATCACTTGAATGCTTTTGGAAGTTATCAATGTCGTCTACGAGGTTTGACATCTCTACCTGAAGTGGATAGGCTGATTATAGCTGGTTCCTGGACTATACTAAGAACTATCGGCAAGCATCATTAGAGCGATTTACCCAACTTCAGTTTTTATTTCAAGCCTGTCTCTGGCCGATCGTGGCTACGTCGAATTTGCCATGCAAATTCAAATTTCTAGTTCATTCTGAAACTTTCCTTACAGTACAAATAAAGTGTACAAAAAGCTGGAACAAAGTGGGACTTTTGTGGTTATTTCAGTGCATTTTTTACAATTTTTATGGCAAGTGAGCTTGACTATGAACATCCGAATTAATACCATACTGGAATAGCAAATTTAAGCTTGTACACTTCTCCGTAATTTGCATAGGCCTACCATCCTCGTCTACCCCACTGCCAACATATTTCCCCGGTCTCTCACCCCATTTCCCACTACGACGTAAATTACTTCCAAGCCCCAATCTCCACAATACTCCACCGGGAAGTGCAGTTTCAGGCCATCTGGGGAGTTTGAGAAGCCAAAATATTTCTTGTACTCTACATTCCAACCGATGGTTTCCCTCTTAGACAGTCCTGACGGCACTCACTCACAACCCCCCCCCCCCCATCCCCCATTACTTTTTCATTCCCTCCTCCTGCTTCTTAGGTAAGTTGAAGAGCACTGGAGATTATTATACAACACCCCTAACAAAAGCCGTTTCGCCTTCTCTGACTGAAACTGTTGGCTCCTCCACTGATTACCCGCAATCTAGGGTAAATTTTCTTCCAAAAACTTTCTCGATAAGTTCCGCTCCAACTGATGGTGGTACCTAGTCTCTCCATTCATTCGCAGCCCATCCCCAGTCCAAAATCCCGTCTGCACTATTGTAGTAGAAGTATAATTGGGGTACTTTTAAACACTAGGGCCTTTAGGCTACCCATGGTCCACGTGTGACCTCTCACACCCACCTTTTGTACACTCACCGAGGGCTCATACCCACCCCCCCCCCCCCCATCATTGTCCCCCAAGTTGGAAGAGAATGCCTCACTGACACATTGAGCAAGCGAGCGAGAGCAATTCATAGCAATTGTTTGTTTGTTCAGTTTATTTCCATACCAACAATACAAAACATAAGGTTACAAAATCAACATTTCAGTCAATTAACGATCATACAAAACAGAAACACGAAGAGGAAAAGGAGAGAGAAGAAGTGAGGAAAAACTTTCATGAATCACTTCCCTTGTTAACTGGTAAGGACGATACATAGCTCGCTGAAATTCTCATCAAAATTACAGCTCACACCGCATAGGTATATAGTGTAAGTCGCAAATGTTAGCTACGTCTAATTTTGTATTCTATCTCATCACATGCCTTGCATTCCGCTACTACGTGAGAGCGCGTTGACTGACTGACTAGTATCATTGTGTTGTTTGACGCCGAGACTATCACATGTTCTTTGTGCTCCGGTCGAGTCCGAGCCGTTGTTTCGCTACACTCATTGTACACATGTACTGGTGTTGCCGCTCCTTGTTGGCTGTCCCCTAGAGCAGGCATTTTGCTGCTGCTGTTCGTTTAATTAGGAGATTACCGTATAGAATCCCAGTTGTTCTTACACTTAAGCCAATCCAATAATGTAATCATGGAAGTACTACCTCGGCCGAGGTAGTACTTCCGTGATTACATCATTGGACCATATAAGCATTAATAGCAATGTAAAGAAGAGAAAGTGCCTGGCAGTTATGGAACGCCAAAAGGGCAATGGATTTTGTTGTCTCATCGTAGTTGGTCTCAACTTATTTCGTTGTCGCATTTGATTTTTGTCTCCTTTTTGGTTTGTCTCATTCGATTGTATCGTCTCCCTTAATTTTGTCTCCTTGTAGATTGTCTGATGTACGTTTCCTTCATTTAAGGTTGTCTCATTAAAGTTTGCCTCATATTAGGTCGTCTCGTTTTAGTTTGCTTCATTAAAGGTCGTCTCCCAACAGTTCGTCTCACGGCAGTTTGCCTCACTGCAGTTTGCCTCACAGCAGTTCGTCTCACGGCAGTTTGCCTAACCGAACTAGTTTGTCTCATGCCAGTTTGTCTCAATCCGAGGCGCTATTCGTCAATTAAAATTTAAATCTAAGATAATTGATGACAAAATTGGGGCAAATCTTGACATTTTCCGTTTAAAGTATAGTTAGTACGTGTACGTGTATACACTAGACTCGACTAGACTTGGTTGTGACAGTATGTACGTAGGCCGGCCTAGTACTTTAACGTAAGATCTGGTGCAAAATGACGGAAGAAAGTCAACTACCTCGGTTTGTCAGTCTCGGCTATACTATAGGGTTCTCCACACAAAAATTCTGCCCCATCATTACAGAGACCAAAATCACATAATGTCATACAGTATATCCAAGAAAAAGCCATGGAGGTGTGTAGCCTCATATCCTATTTTGCCTTGATCAAGAACATTTTTTTTGGGGGGGGGGGGAAGGGGGTTCTTCACTGTCTGAGTGACACTCCCATCACCTCAGCTATAATTGTGTTACCTATGTATGGGAATTCCGGGGTTGTGGATTCTTTCACCACTTACACAGAGATTGTTTATAGGCTACATTCTATTTTGTGTTCTGCACATGCTTTTCAATTAATCTTGGTAAACTTTTTTAAACTTTCCTACCGTGACTTTCTTCGCAGAAATAAGACAACAAACTGATAAGAGAAGCAGAACAAGGAATTTAAGTTTAAGCAAAGAAAAGAATACATGGACCGGCTTAGGTGAGTGTTGACTAGGCAAGCAATTGTGGTACAGTTTAATAGCTGAGAGCACAGAAGATTAGGTTTCACACCATTTAACCCGTGTGGGGAGGACTTGGAGGCCAGCGATGATGTTTATTGCCTATGATTGCCCATCATTGTCCATGAACTGGAAATATGTTATCATAGTGGAGGTTGGTTGGAGTGGAAAACAAATCTTGCCCCATGACTACTTGGGACAGAATCACACTACGGGCAGATGGCAAGTACAGTACAAGAATTCAACATAATTCTCCAGCAGATTATTCATAGGCCTATATGTCACAATATTTTAATGGCTATTTGTAAAAAATATCTACATATTACGACTCTCAAACAGTGCGCCATATCTTTCATAAATGTGAGATGCCACAGTACGTCCAATAAGTCACACTAACTTGTGCTATGCGTCACACAAATCAATTGATGACCATCACATAAGGGTTCATGTCAATGAAGGACACGATAATGTATACTAATTCTGTGCTCAATTGCTATTATAACAAGTGCAGAGGGAAGTCAAATTGGAAAAAAATTAAGATAGTGTGAAGGAACTGAAAATAGTTATTCTTCGTGGTCCCAAAATGTCAAATAAGTCATTTGCATGCTTTTTGTCCCATGTAAAGAAATGCAGTACCGTACAGCAATAATTTTCCTTCGCTAATGGTACTGTAAAATTAAGTGAATATTTCTGTGCATATCAAAATTAAGAGAATTCAAGAATGTTTTGCGGTTTTTGAATGTCATGAGCAAATTCATTCTGAAATTCATACAAATGTCCCATAAGTCACAGTAACATTTACCATTCATAACAGAAGTTTGATGAAAGTTATCCCACATCTCCTCTGAAAATTCTTTTTAAGCGGGAATCCATTTTCAAAGCTTACTTTTGTCATAAATGTAGAAATATAACAATAAAATTAATGAATCATGCACTATATTTAGCAGCTTGAAAGTTGCTATGTCTGATGTGACCTTTGTTACTTTACTTTCATTTTAATGACAGCAGAGAATATCCATTTCAATAACCAATGTGAAAGTCAGTATTTAAGTAATTAAGAGTCGAACTGTAGCCACAAGAAAAGAAATTCTGACACTGTGCAACATTCCATGCCATCTATTTTGTATTATCTTCAAACTTTGAAAAGTCATATGGCAAAACCAGCGATAGCTAAACACAATTCAATGGATTTTCATTCAGGATTTCACATTCTGAATGAAGCACAACTTTTAATGAGCCGAACTGTTGGGAGACGGACTGCATTGAGACGAACTGCCGTGAGACGGACTGCGGGCGTGAGGCAAACTGCCGTGAGACGAACTGCTGTGGGACGAACTGTTGGGAGACGACCTTTAATGAAGCAAACTAAAACGAGACGACCTAATAAGAGGCAAACTTTAATGAGACAACCTTAAATGATGCAAACGTACATCAGACAATCTTCAAGGAGACAAAATTAAGTGAGACGACACAACTGAATGAGACAAATCAAAAAGGAGACAAAATTAAATGAGACAACGAAATAAGTTGAGACAAACTACGATGAGACAACAAAATTCATTGCCCTTTTGGCGTTCCATAGGCAGTCACCTCCACATATACAGTGTAATGAATGAGAGATCGAATGTCCGCTTACATTGATGATACACAACGAAGCAAATAACAGTGTCAGGAAAAAATGATATGGTAGCCAAAGAGTGCCATACTGTAATATCACCCCTATCCTTCGCCGTTGCTTGATTCCCCACCAAAAGAATTCATATTCATCGTCTCAAGGCAATGCATCCCCATTCCAAGAGTAAAATCTCTCCAAGCTTTCTACCTTGAGATATTGAGTTAAAAAAGGTTTTCAGAGTTCTGCCCCAGTGTCCCAGATAACACTCATCCATCAAAACCTTCAGACCTACAGACTGAGTTTGACTTTCATCCAACTTTCCACTATTGAGTTGGCCGGAACGTACCCAAGCAAGTGTCACAGACACACGCACGCACACACACCCAAACCTGACGACATAGGTTCCTCTGCTGACTCAAGGAACCCAAAATTGTTCAAAATGTGTCAATGAAAGTTACTCAGCTTTTTACTATCTTAACCTGCATTCGATGCTTATCACCTTTCTACGATAGACTAAGCTGTATAGGGGACATTTAATATACCTACAATGTAGACTTAGCTTTCCTAGAGACTCACTTGCCGTATTTCCACAAGAACGACTGTTTACCAACAGAATTGACCTTTCAAGACACGATTTAACCACTCCCCTCAGCTGCAAAATATTCATTCTTAAATGAAAGAGAATAATTGTCACTGCAGGCATTTCAAACGCTCTGTTCATTATCTTGTTATTAACTCAAGATATTATCAGTTACTTCGATGCCGTCTGACAGTGGCGTATCATTGCATTTTTTTTTTGGGGGGGGGGCTTTCTTTAAGATTGAAGCAATTTTTTAACCTTGTAATTTTACACTAGTGAAAATGTAGACTGGGTGTATTGTAGATTTACCCTAAAATATTGTAGAAATTAGGTCACATCTCTGAAACTATTGTAATGTTTCTTTTAAGAATAAGTTGTGCCTGGGTGACATCACAGATTTCCATAAGTTCAACGATCTGTTTCAAAAATAAATTCTTTAAAAATAGAAAACTTCCAAACAGAACATGCCATTGAGATACAGTTTTCATTTATCGACAGAAAAATATTCATAATGGTCATGAAATATCAATTGTCCTCAGTGGCCAAATATCTTTAACTTGTCTGTGCTTTGCCAAGTTTTGAACAAAAATCAATAGACAAGAGGGAGAGGGAGGGGGTAATATCCGATTTTAATCTTAACTTTTGCGCCATTCATTTTCTATTTTTTTTTTCAATTCAATTTTTTTTTCTCATAATGGTGATCTCGTGTATCATGTAAACGATGTTGCCAAATGTCGTCTCATAAACAAACAACGTTTGGTCTCACCAGCAAACCCACTCCAATCGGCATGAATATTATGGTTAAATCTCTTTTTTTAATATTTCAAGCTCTCCCCAATCCACCGGATTCTTCTCTTGTTGATGAAATTAAGAATGACCTGTTTGATTTCGTTTGGTTCAAAAGTCGAGATAACGGGTATCATTGGAAGACGATGCTGCTGTTTTACCGCGATGAACTCAATAAAGTTATAACGTGTTAAACATTACTCTAACTTACAGGATTCCGCACTTTAATCCCTTCTTATGTCTTCTTGAATTCATGCAAAGGCCACAGCTATGGACCTACAGTGCGTTTGCATGCATATTGCGTTGCTGCATTTGTGGGGAAGGACAGCCTGACAACAAACACCTTTTTTTTTCTTTGAGAAAATAATGGTCGGTACAAAGCTAACCGCTAACAACGTAGGTAGGCCAGCCATATCTACAATATTCGCACCAGATTGACATCGAGAGTGCAGTCACTTTTTTAATTTTAAATTCATAGTAGTGAATGTAGTCTCTATGTGAATCAGCTAATAAAAAATAGCCTGAGTTAATTTACAACTTTATGTGACTGCCAACTATGACCTTCCAATGCATATCGGTATGACGTCACTCGTCCGTTTTGCATTTTGAGGTCAGAACGACTTTCAAAGTGCATGGATTTCTATCGACGTTTTTGTTAAAAAGATATCTTCACAAAGAGATGCAATTGGTGACTTTGCATAAAGTGATATTTGTTTTACTCAAGACTGCTTTTACGTAATTGCTAAAAACGAGGACTTTCGTTACTGGCGCACTTTAAGATAATTCTTCGAGTGATGGCGTAAACAAGGACTTAAAGCCGTGTTGTTTGTGGCTTATTATATTACAAGACTAAGAGTTATACAGGAACATAATGAATTTGAGCATTTGAAAACGTTCTCTTCAGTACTATCGCCAACTTGAATGTCCTAAGGCAGATGAATATGAGTATAACTAGAAAGCCAAAAGGCTTAGTGATTCCTTGCCTCATGATATATATTGTAACAAACATGAATCGCCCACATGACAAGCATGAGATCCCACACAGTTATCCTACTTGAGATACCATCTTAGTAAGGTCAAAACCTTTTGAAATCTCGTGACCCAAAATGACCTTTCACCTCCACTTAAAACGATAGGGATCACCTACCCTATATGGCCATCAACACGCTAAATATGAACAATTCACAATTTAAGTATAAGATCCCTCACATTTATCACCCTTAAAATATCATGTATACAAGGTTTTGACCTTTTGTCACCCAAATAACCTTTGAACTACACAAACATGAGAAAACTCCCAAACGGATATGATGCTGCAGGGGAACAAATTATATTTTGTCGTGTCTAATAACTTGATAAAAAGGTAAACATGTTTATTTAATCAAAATTATAGCACTTTATTTTGTCGAGTTACAGCTATTGGTGGCAGCTCTTTCGTATTTGATTTTTTGGCGTGATGCCCTTCCCAATGGCAACGAGGTCCTTGAAAATTAGCAAAAACTGATAACCCTATTAAACCAGAATCTAGCATGACTTGCAATTTTGCCTTTAGTCTCAACACACACTACAAGTTTCCTTGGTTTGATACACAGTAGTCATTTGTTTAAAGCTTAGCTGAACTACTGTAAAGTGAAATAGGGCACACCAACATGGAGTACAAAGAAATTCGCTTTAACCATTGTTAAACCATTCAGTCTCATCAATAAATATCTGTCAAAGCTTCATCTCCTCAAAACCTTATGCATATAATGAGTAACGGATGCATCATTTGAATTTTAAAAAGTTTGGGTGCACAAATTATTGTTGAGCAACAAATAAGTAAATTTCTGATCTGTGAGAATCTTATTTCTTGAAAATAAGGCTACTGTAATTGGTTATTCTGAATAATCTATCATTTTATGTCCACAAATAATGGTTTTAAATATATGATTGTTTTCTGTAAAACAAACGCCCTATTTCCCTTTAAGGGCTAAACAGAGACACTGTTTATACAGTAAATGGTTAAGTCCATTGTGCACCTGGCTCAACAGACTGTATGATTTATTCTGGACATTGTGGTTTCTACTGGCAGTCAACTGTGATAAATTATGTCAGATAACAGTGGCCAATTTGAACAGAGGTGGGTCAGTTACAATTTGATTCATTCAATTAAGCAATCACAGTTCATGCACGCTCAAGGGTATTTGATCCAAATTATCAGTAATTTAGTTCTTTTTATAAAGCTAATAACCCGTGGTATATTTAATCAATTCCAATTTACAATTCATGCATG
This sequence comes from Stichopus chloronotus, assembly GCA_021234535.1. Lineage (NCBI taxonomy): Eukaryota > Metazoa > Echinodermata > Holothuroidea > Aspidochirotida > Stichopodidae > Stichopus > Stichopus chloronotus. Next base: position 32,346,399 of record CM037830.1, read on the forward strand.
TTCACATGTCCTTATAAGGACAGTGGCATAAAGTTTGCCAAATAATAATCTTTGATACCAAATTTAATGTTGTCTTCATCTTTTCTTTATGGTTATCGAAGAGACAATGTTGGTATGTACTAAAAGAAGTTCTCAAATCAACAAGAGGATTCTACATTACAAGTATAAAATTCACTAGAAAGACCGTTCTTTAAATATTGTAGATTTTCACATTTTCACCTCCCATTTTCACCTCTGCCAAAAAAAATAGGGATCATCTACTCGATATGGGCAATCCACACCCTTACTATGAGATCTCTCACATTTATCGTTCTGGAGATATCGTGTTTACAAGCAATTTTCAAGGTATTTACCTTCTGACCTCTGGTGACCCTTGTACTCAATAAGATACACCTACACACTTCGTATGACATCTGCTCAAGCTTCTCTTCCTGAGATAGCGTGTTTGCATGGTTTTCACAATTTGACCCCTGTTGACCCCAAATGACCTTTGACCTCCACCAAAACAATAGGGATCATCTACTCAATAAGGGCAATCTACATGCCATGTATGAGATCACTCAGAGTTACGCTTCTTTAGATATCGTGTTTACAAGCAGGCGTCACACACGCACATACATACAGTACACACACACACACATACACACATCACCATCGCATAGATTCCTCTGCCTTCGGCAAGGAATCAATAAATGAACAAAGGCATTCCAAATGTTCCGTTCAATATTATAGAAACCTCAAATGTTCTCAAGCAGTAAAAAAACCTAGACATTTGCTACTAGAAACTTATTCTTTGGAAAGTTATCCAATTCTCTTTCTTGTTCCTGATCTAACTTGAATTGCGAAAACAACATCAGCGGTTACACTCTGAGGACAAATGAACGTTACTTACTAGGCTGCCAGTGGTGCCAACAGGACCACAGTATCATAAAGGCCAACCCCACAAACACAGAAAGCAGAAACTAAACCAACAACAAGATCATTAGTTCTCACCTTATAAAGGATGCATCCTACTACGTTATCCCAGTGTACGTAGCCAAGTCTGGTAGCACTCACCACTGATCATTTCCGGGTCGCATTACCAGGGCAGCACGGGGAAAACACTTATTTTTGATATTTCTCTTTGTTGTGTGTAATTCTCAGATAAAGTTCCCTCAACTTGAACCACACTCAATGATGATACATCAGCAGTTTCTGTCACATACAAAGACACGTTATCGACTGAATTCAGGGTATGAAGACTTCATATGTACACTGTGGGTATGGTGTTTGCAATACAGCCTGTTGGGTTAACGTCAAGATTAGAGCAGTTAGCTAGCCATCCATTTGTCCGATACACGTTATGCGTTGTCCGTCATGCGCATGCGTTAAAAAAAGGTCTCACAGACTTATAAAAGACGCCCATCCATATGTCCGTCATGCGTTATGCGATTTTGTGTCCGTCATGCGTATGCGTTTTGGAAAGCCTCGAGGACCTTTTTTTTACGTAAACGCAGACCAATCGGACAGGACATCTCCAGAAATATGACGTCAGATGAGGGGAATCCCCAGGCCTCATTTCCCGCCATGATGAACCTGACATACTCTTCGTGAGTTGCACGTATGTTTCTCCTGTTAATTTTTGACAAAGAACAAGATACCCAAGCGAAAGACAACCACAGAAATGCTGGAAAAACTTGTGGAATTGGTCAGGCAAAATCCTGTCCTATATGACCCCAAGTTACCGGGACATATATAGATGCTGATAGGCTGAGTAACATCTGGAAAAGCATTGCAACGGCGAAAAATGATGAAACTGGGGGGGGGGGGGGGTAGGAGGTTGAACACTATTTAACGCAACGAGCGACGCAGAACCCGAGGGGAAATTTTGTTAGGGGAAACACCCGGGTAGAACATGACCTTGTTGCATGTACCCTTGGTGAAACATTTCCAGCATTTTGAAATGACATACTTTTAAGTAGTAGAATTGAAATACTTTTAAACAGTGAAATGACAGAGTAGTGGTTCTTATGACCAACTAGACCGGTTTCTGCTCTCATACTCAAATGTGAAGGAGCGTCATCAGTAGTAAGTCTTTTATTATTTTATATTTTAGGCATAGGGGTCGTGAAATTTTATTTTTAGAAATGCTTGTTCTTTAGTGCACGTAAATGAGTATAAGTTCAGAGTGCAGCTATGAGCGCATTCAATACATCTTCGTGCGAGTCTTGGCTGTCGAACGATTCTTCATTACTTTGAAACCTGCTGTCTTGCTCCAATAGTCTTTCTTGAAGGGCAGTACTTCGTATTATCTTCCTCAGTATGGTACAGAACCTGCTTGAACTGTTCTCTGGTTAAACGAAAGTAATTATGGAAAGAGATGTCATCTACTTCCAACGCCCTAACAAGATATTTGTAGGCGCCGTGATCGTTTCTACCCTCTAGTCTGGGACTAACCCAGCACGGTGCTTTCTCTTTTTGTTTTTTCTCTTTGCCCTGAGATACACGAGGGCTAAAAGTGTCAATGTCTCTTCCTCTTCTTCCTCTTCGTCCTCTTCTTCCTCTTCTTCCTCTTCTTTCTCTTCGTCCTCTTCCTCTTGCAAATGTTGTAAATTTGAACGAATAGGGAGCATGTCGAAGGTTGTCTGGTCTGTTCTTTCCAGTCCAGGCCAGTAAAAGGCAGAAAACAGCAATACTAGAGATTATAAACACAATGCAGCCCATGTTTTTGACGTATGAATGGATGGGACTTTTACGCATACACACCACGTTACGTACACCAAGTTTATTCGCATGCGGATAACGCATAACGCATATCGGACAAATGGATGGCTAGCTTTACCCTTTCAAAATGCATTCATCGTCAATATGACGAATGATTCCCTAGGACAGACGAAAGTGTAACAAGATCAAATCTTGTTGACCTTTTGGCCATTATTTCCTTACTATTTTGACACTGAACACGTGCCATTCAAATGACCAGCTCCAGATGTGACTGCGGAATTTTAAGTGAAGCGAGGATTACAGTTCCCCCAAGTGAGTTGTTGCCAAGCAACCAGCTATTCGCAATGTTATTTTAGAATTAGAGTGTAAAATATATTTAAAACGTAACATATTTTGAACACTGCAAGGTGTTTACTCTAAGGTAGCATTATTAAAATACTCAAGGGCAATAAACGCTTCAGTTAGTCGACGTTAATGGGGTGAGGCATATTATTTATATATTCATTAAGTAATGAAAGTATTTTTTTTTTAACAGTTCGAAACGTCACAAACACTTCTACTTAGTAAAATTTACTGATTGAAAAAATGCCTCACAATTTGGGTTTCCAGCATACCTTGAGAGTTCTTGCAGCATTAACCTTTTACTTTGCCAGGACTTATACATGAAAACACGATAATCAAGATATATCACTTTTTTGTAAATCGAGTAAAAAATGCCGATTTTTGTAAGGAGCCAAATATGCAACACGATTTACATTTCCAGCATATCATGAACACTATTTAAACAAATAATGCAATTATGTAAAATACCTGTACATTAAATGTCTCCATTACGGGCACCTAGCATAATCAGATTTAAACTATTTACTAATTTATTTTCACGCGTCCCATTGAAAATAACGAAAGGTCACGTTTCACATAAAATAACTTGTTGCATACTTTATTCATGGAGTATTCGACATTATTATTTTCATTGGCCGAGTTCTTTCCATATATTATGACCTTATTTTGACCTTGCACAGGTTTAACTACATCTAACTACATCACAACATTATATGTAATTACATGATTGGTTATTATTTTACTATATTATGGGTTCGTGTTAACTATAGGTGAATTAGTCACTGCTTTATCGGGTTAGTTTTACATTATCGGTTACTTTTTTTATACATTATGGGCTCCGCCGGGGTACTTGTCGGCTTGTTATCCAAAATTTGCAGTTTTGTAAATTTTCCATTTACTCTTCTGTTTTTCAAAATGTTAATTGGTTTCCACTTTGATAAACTGGAATTCAGTATACATATACCGTGTTGTTTACTTGGAATATTGCAGAGATAAACACCATGGAACATGTTGTGGAATAAAATGTAACACGGCGATCGTTTCGACTGCCTACAGAATTAAAGTGAACTCTTGAATGACAATTAAATGACAAGACATTCGGACATTGGTCATCCTGAATTATCACACGAATGTATGTTTGGCAGACTCCTCATTTTTTTGCATCTTCCATGTTTCTACTATCATTTTCCTTGTTTTAAGAAAATGATAAACTCTTGTTTTTATATCAAGATAAAAGAAGATCTCAAAACTCACCGGGTACATTCATTGATGTTGAAAGAGGAGGATAGCTAAGCATTTCGCACACTGTCATCCGGGGCCGCAAGCCAATGCATTGATGATTGACAAACCAAGATAAGGCGGCTTATGATATTCTGCGAAACGGAAACGAAACGAAATAGCCTAAACATGAAAGTCTGTTTGACACCGTTCCTGACCTGTTGTACTTATGTAGCCTTTTCAATGCCTAATCAGAGAGTCAATCGGCCAAAGTATACAGTTGTTTCGTTCTGTTTCGCAAAGTATCATTTCCGTGGTGGGCTATTCATATTCTGCGAAACGAAACGAAAGAGAAAAGAAAGATATCTCTCCGAATCTCTGAATAAAGAATTACAAACACATCCTCCATTCTCCACCCTCGTGAGCACGTCGACGCGGCTTCCGTAGTTTAGTACGCACTATACACATACTTAATATATAGATAGGTTCAACAACAAGCCGCTCGAACGGTTCGAACGGTGTTTAATCCCTCCTTTCTCGTTCTAGTCTGTTGCAATCACGAAGATCAGGGTAATAGACAACCATGTAAATGAAATATACCCTCTGAGATAACACTGCTGATTTAATGTGTTTCAGACAATCTGAATTTTGGAATTACATAGACGAATCGACACTCATTGAGAGCTTAAACAGATCAACTGTCTGACTGTCAGGGTGGCACTGTATCGTAGCTCCTTAAGGGAGCAGAACTCCTCCGGGAGTAAATGTTTGGTTTTCGCCCCTTTACTTTTCGCTAGAGAGTCGAGGGGACTTCAAGAAGAAAAAAGAGGGTAACATGCACTGTATGGTATCGATCCCGATGAACATCGTCAAACATATCGCCGTGAGTCGATTAACCTTACCGTTGGACCAGGGGGAGTTGTTATTACAATAACAACTCTCTGGTGCGACCAACTCAAGAGCAAAAGCTCTATGCTGTTATGGGAGATTCCCGACCTTTACAGATGAGTAAGTGGGCTACCCTATAGTTGCTTACTATAAAGAGGAGGGAGTGAGCTAGTACTTAGTTATGTTTTTTTTTTTTGTTGTTCTATGTAGCATTAAGCTATAGAACAGAAATATGGAAGAAACCGTTAGGTCGCAGCCAAAATGCAATCACCTTCAGACTCCTCGCCCACCCCAAAGGTACACATGGATTTTTTTCACAGCCCCACACCCGGGGTAAATATACGGCTAGCCGGGGACAAGGAGCATCCCAACTCTGACGATTCGGGTGTCTGACTTAGAGCAAAGGATTGCTGAAAGATTGAGTTTTGTATCGCCCTCTTCCCACGGACAGACGCTAAATGCAAACCCCATGAGACGGCCTCACATTCCTTAATTGTACGCACGGATTTGTTCACACCCTTATACACCAGGGCTATATATCTCTGACTAGATAACGTCAATTACACAGCACTGACTACAAGACTAAACGATGATCCGAACAATTGACTAGGTAACTCATTCATGTGACGGTTAGATAAATTTTTTACGAATGACTTTGTCAGTGCTACAGGCTATTACGTGGCAAACAGACTTTCATGTTTAGGCTATTTCGTTTCGTTTCGTTTCGCTTCGTTTCGTTTCGTTTCGCAGAATATCATAACCCGATAAGGCAGTACACACACGCACACAAAATTTAAACCCACGACGCGTAACCTGCATAGTTGTAGATCAAAAACTGTGGATGTGTTGATTGGTACTATGCATACATGCCTGACACGCTGACACAGAGTGTTTTCTTCAGTGTAATGAATATTTCTCTCAAATTTTGCAGATTGCTTAATCATGTACTACAGGCACTAGCGTACACAGGGGGAGGGGGGGGGATTGGGCCATGGCCCCCTCACATTCCCCATTTTTTTTTAAAATACTGCATATCTTGCTGAAAATATCAGAAATAAGCGGGAATTGACATGATTAGTATCAATATATGCCTACTATATGTATATAGGTAAACCTGAGGGAATACAGGCCCGTAGCCAGGGGGGTCGGAGCGTTCGAACGACCCACCCTAAGTTGAGGGAGGTCCATTTTTTCCAGCCATGTGTTTGAACGGTCAACTATGAAATATTTTTTTATCTTGACATATCGTTCACTTTTAGCAGGAAGATAAAACCTCTCCACTTATGTCATAAAATGTTTACAGGCCCAAACTGACCACAATATATTTTCACTAGATACATATACTATGTGGGGTGATGAGATAATAAGCTAAAAAACGCGCATGCATGGTTATGTCATTGTGGCTGTGGATATCGTTGAACTAGATAAAATAAAAAGCCCGGGACACACTGCCACGACAAGCTGCGACACGACGGCGACCACCCACCACGTCTTCTGTGATCGTGGCGGTGTGACCGGTTCCACGACCAGAGTTCAGTTGTGTCGTAAGCCGTCGCCGGGCCCGATTAAACATGTTCAATTGTAGTCGGGTGCATTCCGTGCATTTTAAGCCCTGTTCAAACCGCCACAACTACCAAAGTGTCTACTCAGGCTCCTAGTCAAGGAGGGGCGATGGAGGCGATCGCCCCCCCCCCCCTCGGCCAGATTGTGGTATTTTTTTTTAGGACTTCGCCAGAAATACCCTGGAGCATAGGCATAGCCAGGGAAAGTAGGGCGAATTAACAGGGCGACCCTGCTTGATCTCATTTTCGCTTTTTTTCCCCACGATATCGCTAAATAGTAATTCCCTCAATTTATGTGGCAGGCCTACCAAGGCAGGGGTGGAATGCAGGGGTGGGAGCATGTATGTCTGCATGTTAAACATCCAGGAAGGGCAGTTTTCATCTATCTGAGTGGTTTGTAGAGCCGAAAACATTTCTTTGAATGCTCATCTCGGCATTGCTTCATTTTTCACAGACTAATTATTTTCTCAGTAATTGAGAAATTGCAGACACGAGATTTATATTTCAAGGCTGGATTCATGCAGCTGACAAAACTTGGGAAAGGCTATTTCCGGCCATCTGGGGGGTTTGTAAAACCCAAACTTTTCTTGTACGCTCCGCGCCAACCGATGGTGGCGCTCCGCTTAGATAGTCTTCACGAGTTTGCACCCCTTCCCCTTGAAAGGTCTTTTAAGGTCTTTTTAAATGCTCCAGATTGCAGGAGATCTGCAGATTTCACAATTTTCCGGGGAAAGCATGTCTCCCCCCCCCCCCCCAGCAAAAACTTCCTTGTACACTCCGCGCCAACCGATCGTGGCGCTACGCTCGGATCTTTCAATTGCAGTAATTCCGGCAGAGGCTACGGCCTCCCCCTCCACAAATTCCTGGGTACGCCACTGACTATAGGCTAGCCGGCTAACTCAGTATTTCCATCTCCTTGTCCCTAAACTACGTCGGCACGCACATGCATGTTCAAATTTCGATACTGGAAGTACAACATGGCCCTACTGGTGTATCCAGAAGTTTAGAAAACGCAACCTACAGTAGCTATGTCACGAAAAGGTCACCTGATTGTTTTGAAGAATAGGTCCCATGTGAGTCATAGAAGATGGATTTGCAACTAAGGTTCTCACGCACCGTTAATATTGCCATTAAAGCGCAAAACTGAGTAGTCATTAGTACGATAGATAAAGGCTTGTATTGATGTCAGAATAAAAGTTACATGTTGTCCTTGCAGTTGTGGGGATTCACTTTGCATTATGGGCTGTAACAGTTAGCATGGATTAATAGAACTGATGACTGTTAATAGCGCTGACAATTAAAACAAAAGGGAGCACACATGTCAGTGAAATTCCTCACGTTGAGGATTATGTGATCGTGTCCAGGAATGAACTGTGCTACGGAACACCACTAGTCTCAAAATGTGAGAAAAATTTAAATATGCCAGAATAAATATCAACATGGTACAGTTTAACATCAATATGTATATGTATATATGTATGTACATATGTCTATATGTCTATATATATGTATATATATATGTATATATATATGTATACATATATATATATGTATACATATATATATGTATATATATATATATGTATATCTGTCAAAGTTATTCCATTCCGTAACTTATATTTATCTATCTTCTCTCTCTATTTTTCTGTATATAGTAATATCATAGTATCCTGAAGAAGGCCAATGAGGCCGAAAGCTTGACAATACACTTTATAATTGAGAAGCAACGTCTGCCGGGTTTTTATTTAGTAATCTTGCAACTATATATATATATATATATATATATATATATATGTGTGTGTGTGTGTGTGTGTGTGTTTAGAACACATTGATTTTCTATGAGTGAGTAATTGTAACAATTGATTTTTGTTTTTGAAAATTCGTGACCAGCTTTTTTTAACACTTTCAGCCATGCATCGTAAGTAGGTAATACATTCTTGGAGGAAACAAATGCGAAAGAAAATACATGGCTGTACTAGCCAGGGGGATTGCCAACCCCACCCCTCCTCTTCTTCTCTTGGCAGAGGCCTGCCTGGAGGAAAATTAGATAGTTTACTTCCATATGGAGTCCAGGAAAGTTCCATCAGTCTCGATTATTATTATTTTTTTTTTTTTGCATTGCATGGCCATATTATAAATACACCCACTTTATTATAGAATGGTGTTTAAAAAAAAAAATAACATTTCACACCAGTAAAACACCACATGTAAAAAGAGATATCTCAAGTAAATTAATAAAAACTAAATTTTATGTGACAACCACGTTTGCACAAACACAGAAACAAACACAAACATTTTCATTGCTGGATTTTGTTTTAAAAGTGACAATTTTTCTTTGCTACAATAATCAAATCTTCCTTTTTATGTGCAAAAAACGTATTTTGCAGAATGAAAGCAAGGGTATTATGTGAATTATATATTAATTTCTACATTTGTATGGATGATTGGCCCTGCTGTCACATACTATAGGTAATTCATTTGTATCATCATCACAGTTGTTTCTCGACAATGTATTATACAGAATTGACCCATGGAATGTGTCACTGAGGTGCACTCAAGCTATGTTGCGACTCAATAAATTACTGCGGATTTGGGAATCGTCTTGCTATGATTATTATTATTAAAAGTCATATTCCTTAGTCTTTTCTGAAATCTTCTTAACCTTTTATCAAGGCCAATTTGGTGTGAAACAGTGATATAAAACAAATATATAATGTTGCTTTTTTGTGAGACAGTATGAAGGTTTCTATTTGTTAAAGGGGCTCATTGAGTTGATATCAGTAAAGATTGCGGTGATTTTGAAGTATACAAACACACAACAATTCTCACAATCAGCATAATTAATCTAGTTTCACATCCAATAGTTATATGAGAACTGTCAATTTTTTCGAATTTTTGACAGTTACTTGCTCTGATTGTGTGCATGTGAATGTACTAATGTGAGAATGTCTGGTCACAAAGTTTCAAAAACCAAATTTAATCGTTGGTTACTCACTCATTAATGTTCCAACGTATGTAAAACTTTGGGATCCTTTCAGTTTGACTGTTTGTCATTAGTATGTGAAGGAAACTTGACCGGTTTAGAAAAATTGAGTGAATTTCACAAAACAACTCAATGAGCCTCTTTAAGTTTAAAAAATTCCTACTATACATCTACCTTTCGACCTAAAAAAAAAATGTCAAATTTATATTCCATACATTCAATATAGGTATTTTTATCAAGAAAAACCATATCTCAGCATCGTGTTCTATTTGGGAGTTTGCAAGTTTTAAACAAAATCTTTTTTTTTTTGGTTTATGGTACAGATTTCGAAATTTGTTACATCACCCAGACACAACTACGTGAATATCCTTAAATTTTATTGATTTTCCTTGTGCTGCTTTTTATATTATTGTCCATCCTGAATGAAGCATTACAATAGTTTAAAAGCTGTGACCTTAATTCTTTACAATATTTTAAGGTAAATGGCACTGTCTAAACAACGATGTTTTTCACTGTAATGGTCACTGCAGCGTGGTCTGACAAAACATCAGCGCGGTGGATAAGGGGTGGGAGTGAAGGGGTTAAAATAAGCCAAATAATGTCACTTCAATATTGTGTAAGCATTTTTCTTATCTACCACAACGACTTGAAGCAATCAATCAAATCCCTTATGAATTAAAGTCGGCAATATTTCGAAAGGTGCTCGGTGTTACACACTAGGATAAAATAAGAAGGATATTGCAAGCAGGCTAAAATGGCAATTAGCACTTAACAAAACAATATAAATGTCTGCGTCACGTTCACCTTCACAATGTCTCTGCACTTTTACGTATGTGCACAAGAGCGTATACACAACTATTCGGCACCAACGCAGATGAAAACCAGAAAGCCAAAAGGCTTTGTGATTCCTTGCTACATGGTTATATTATAACAAAAATAAAATATCCACATGACAAGTATAAGATCAACTGCAGTTATTTTTCTTGATACACCACAAGCCTTTACCCCAAAATGACCTTTATTTTGGTGACCTGAAATGACCGTGACATTTGACATCCACCAAAAGCAATAGGGATCACCTACCCAGTATGGCCAACCAACACATCAAGTATGACATCAGTCAACATTACCCTTCTGGAGTTAATGTGTTAGCAAGGTTTGACCTCGGGTGACCTCAAACGACCTTTGACCTCCACCACAAACAAAAGAAGTCTTTTACTTAGTATATACAATCTACACATCAAGTAAGACATCAGTCAAGGTTAGACTCCTAAAGATATTGTGTTTACACATTTTTACAGTTCGACCTCTGGTGACCTCAAATGACCCTTGACCTCAACCAAAACAATAGAGATCTTTTGCTCATTATTACCAACCCACACACCAAGTATTACATCAGTCATGGTTACTCTTCTGGAGATATCGTGTTTTCAAGTTTTTACAGTGTGACCTCTGGTGACCTCAAATGACCTTTGCCCCTCACCAAAGATGATAGGGATCATCTACTCAATATGACCAACGCACACACCAAATATGACATCAGTCACGCTTACCCTCTCGGAGATAATGTGTTTGCGAGGTTTTCACAGTTTGACATTTGGTGACGTCTCATGACCTTTGACTTCCACCAAAATCAAAAGGGGTATTCTACTGACAATATTCAATCTACACACTAAGTATGACATCAGTCACAGTTACCCTTCTGGAGATACTGTGTTTAAAAGGTTTTCACAATTTGACCTCTGATGAACTCAAATGATCTTTGACCTCGACCAAAAACAAAAGCAATCATCTACGTTATATGAACGACCCACACACTAAGAATGACACCAGTCACAGTTACTCTTCTGGAGATATTGTGTTTACAAGGTTTTTACAGTGTGACCTCTGGTGACCTCAAATGACATTTGATCTCCACAAAAAGCAATACGGATCATCTGCACAAAATGAACAACCCACACACTAAGTATGACATCAGTCACAGTTACTGTTCTGGAGATATTGTGTTTACAAGGTTTTTACAGTTTGACCCTCGGTGACCTCAAATGACCTTTAACCTCCATCAAAAACAATAGGTATCATCTGTTCAATATGAACAATCCATACACTTAGTTTGACATAAGTCACACTTACCCTTCTGGAGATAATGTGTTTACAAGATTTTCACACGTTTTCAACTCTGGTGACCTCAAATGACCTTTGACCTCGACCAAAAACAATAGGGATCATCTACTCAATATGACCAACCCACACACCAAGTATGACATCAGTCACCGCTACCTTTCTTGAGACAGAGTGTTTACAAGGTTTTCACATTTTGCCCTCTGGTGACCTCAAATGACCTTTCACCTCCGCCAAAAACAATAGGGTTCATCTACTCAATATGGGCAACCTACATTCCAAAAAATGAAATTACTCAGAGTTACCCTTCTTGAGATAGAGCGTTTACGAGCAGCGTCACACACACACGCACACACACACATACACACACACATACATACCCCCACACGACATCAGGACTGCATAGATTCCCCTGCCTACGGCAAGGAATCAAAAACAAAAATCACACGACGAGCTTCATAAATCCAAGAACCATAGCTTCGATTAATATAACCATGTCAAAAAAAAAACACCTCTATGTAAAAAACCAGAAAGCCAAAAGGCTTTGTGATTCCTTGCTACATGGTTATATTACAACAAACATGAATTATTCAAATGACAAGTATAAGATCAACTGCAGTTATTTTTCTTGATACACCACAAGCCTTTAACCCAAAATGACCTTTATTTTGGTGACCTAAAATGACTGCGACATTTGATGTCCACCAAAAGCAATAGGGATCACCTACCCAGGACATACAAGCCACACATCAAGTACAGTATGAGTACGGTATGAAATCAGTCAACATTATCTCTGAGCTCCAAGAAACACACAAGTAATCAATGCTGCTTTTAGTCTTGCCTGTTGTTAGTTGAATCAAATAACTCAACCTTACCTCATCTGAACTCAGCTTGTCTGCCATATTTACCTCAAAATTCTTCGTAAACCACCAGGATAATTTCTTCCTTGTTACAAGTAGCTTTTAACACACTCAAAGTCCTGGTAAGTTGACCCTAAGTTATGATTCCTCCGCAATATTTTTGCTTCCTCCATCTTTTCCGACATTGTGAAATATGATTGAAAGCACTCCAATTTGATTGTTAAGAAACCTTGTTCTGCTACCAGCTGTTCCTCTGGATATTGATATTATCCAAATAAATGACAGAACAGATGGTTTATTTTCATTTTTTTCATAAACCCATTAACATTCCATTGCATGCTTTTCTATCTGACCCCATGACCTCCCATACCAAGACTCTCTCTCTCTGGACAACTTATTAGCCCCCCACACTAGAAGTTACTCACTAAGTTACAAATACAGTACTGTAGGGAGCAATCCCATTGAGTTAACTGTGTGCGAGAGAATAAACACTTGCTATTGCACAATGTAGATCAATATATATTTGTACGGTAGTTTATAATAACTACAATAATGGTGTTTAGGCTATTATTATTGTTTTATAGTGAAAAATTATCCCTTCCTCTCTATTGATAAGCATTAAATTTCACAGGGTCGTGAACCTGTTAATAACAGACAACCTTATCAAGTTTAAAACAAATCTGACCCATGGATAAGGAACTATGGCAGTTTTAAAAATTTTTGTGTTTTACCCCATAACCTCATTAATATGCAAGATTTGGACACCAAAAACAATAGGGATCATCTACTCAATATGGGCAACCAACATGCCAAAAATGAAATTACTCAGAGTTACCCTTCTTGAGATAGAGTGTTTACGAGCAACCGTCACACACACATACACACACACATACATACCCACACACGACATCATGACTGCATAGATTCCCCTGCCTACGGCAAGGAATCAAAAAGCACCTATAACTTGCTCCAACCTACTTCACTGATTATTTGAACCCGCTCTGTTACTTACCTAATTTTGGTTGAATTGTGCGTTTACACTTTCATTGCACCCGGGATGCTGAGAGAGGATGGACGGAAATTTCTCCTTTTGCGGAAGGTTGTTTCTTCGGTGTTTTATTCGTTCTGTAGGAACACTGTAGACCCAAAACAAGCTTCTAATTTTGAGAACAGGAAAAGGAATGAAGAAAATATGAAAATACAGATAAGCACATTCTTTTAAACCCAACGGCTACCATAAATAACTGATATGATATGCCAAAATGACAGCCACGTCATCAGCGGGGTTAGAAAGGTCAAAATCTTTCCCTGTTAGTTTCACGTTTACCCCTAGTTGGCTCCACATATAGTGAAAGCGATACCTTGTAGTTCATTCCTATTGAAACACTCAGATAATGTAAGTTTATCACCATTGCCAGTGTGTGCGGAGCGGAGTTTGACAAAGATATTTTTCTTTTATCCATAACCTCACCTCACCTGCTACAGAAGTTAGTGGCTTAAGTGCAGTTTCTGATATTTGTGAAAAAAAGATTTTCTCTTGAAAGTAGGGAGTCTAGTCCGTCTTTGGCACCCATCCCTCCCCCACCCCATGGCACCGCTAGTGCCTGACTTGTGCATGGGGACAAGGTAGCAGACAAACTGGCAAAGGCAATAGTGAGTTGCCAAGAGAAGAGGCGGGCATGTTTGCCGCAAAGCCCGTCCAAAATAATCCCTTTTCAGAATACTAGCTGCAATAGTAATTAACTTGGCGCTTGAGGAGAACTTTAGTATTAATTTTGGAAACCAGCTTGAGTTTTTTATATAAAATTTGTAAATGTTAGAGGTTTGTGCTGAAGAAATCTGCACTGAGATCAAACAGGTAGTCAGGTATAATCAGCAGCTAATCAGAGTTACCGTACAGCATTTATACGGTACGAACATAATGCTTTTGATGTCATCTTTTTAATTATTATTTTGTCACTCAGTGTTATGAAACCTTGATGAACACGTAATTCCAAACTAATGATATAGTAGAACTGAATACGGTATAGATTATAGAGTAAAACTTTGCGGTACTATCACATACGTAATACATTGTTTGGGTGTATACCAACTTCCAAGAGACTACCCAAACATAACATGTAAGGAACAAGGTACTGAACAGGCGTGCATCTAGTACACCCACTAGCGTACACAGGGGGGGGGGGGGGCATTTCCCCCTCACATTCCCCATTTTTTTTAAAATACTGCATATCTTGCTGAAAATATCAGAAATAAACGGGAATTGACATGATTAGTATCAATATAGGCCAACTATATGTATATAGGTAAACTTGAGGGAATACAGGCCCGTAGCCAGGGGGGTCGGAGCGTTCGAACGACCCATCCCAAGTTGAGGGAGGTCCATTCTTTCCAGTCATGTGTTTGAAGGGTCAGCTAAGAAATATTTTTATCTTGACATATCGTTCACTTATAGCAGGAAGATAAAACCTCTCCACTTATGTCATAAAATGTATACAGGCCCAAACTGACCACAATATATCTTCACTAGATACATATACTATGTGGGGTGATGAGGTAATAAGCTAAAAAACGCGCATGCATGGTTATGTCATTGTGGCTGTGGATATCATCGAACTAGATACAATAAAAAGCCCGGGACACACTGCCACGACAAGCTGCGACATGACGGCGACCACCAACCGCGTCTGCTGAGGTCGTGGCGGTGTGACCGGTTCCACGACCAGAGTTCAGTTGCGTCGTAAGCCGTCGCCGGGCCCGATTAAATATGTTCAATTGTAGTCGGGTGCATTCCGTGCATTTTAAGCCCTGTTCAAACCGCCACGACTACCAAAGTGTCTACTCAGGCGCGTAGCCAAGGAGGGGCGATGGAGGCGATCGTCCCCCCCCCCCCCCCCGGCCGGATTGTGGTATTTTTTTTTTTTAGGACTTCGCCAGAAATACCCAGGAGCATAGGCATAGCCAGGGAAAGTAGGGCGAATTAACAGGGCGACCCTGCTTGATCTCATTTTCGCTTTTTTTCCCCCGCGATATCGCTAAATAGTAATTCCCTCAATTTATGTGGCAGGCCTACCAAGGCAGGGGTGGAATGCAGGGTTGGGAGCATGTATGTCTGCACGTTAAACACCCAGGAAGGGCAGTTTTCATCTATCTGAGTGGTTTGTAGAGCCAAACGTTTCTTTCAATGCTCATCTCGGCATTGCTTCATTTTTCACAGACTAATTATTTTCTCAGTAATTGAGAAATTGTAGACATGAGATTTATATTTCAAGGCTGGGTTCATGCAGCTGAAAAAAACTTGGGAAGGGCTATTTCCGGCCATCTGGGGGGTTTGTAAAACCCAAAATTTTCTTGTACGCTCCGCGCCAACCGATGGTGGAGCTCCGTTTAGATAGTCTTCACGAGTTTGCACCCCTTCCCCTTGGAAGGTCTTTTAAGGTCTTCTTAAATGCTCCAGATTGCAGGGGATCTGCAGATTTCACAATTTTCCGGGGAAAGCATGCCCCCCCCCCCTCCCCCCTAGCAAAAACTTTCCTGTACGCTCCGCGCCAACCGATCGTGGCGCTACGCTCGAATCTTTCATTTGCAGTAACGGCAGAGACTATGGTCTCCCCCTCCACAAATTTCTGGGTAGGCCACTGAGTACACCTAATATTACTATACACAAGAGAGTTAGTCTTGCTAAAACCTTACATAGCAACCTATTCAATGGGTTGAAGGTTGAGGTCAATGTCAGATATGGGACAAGGCATGTGAGGATAGAAAGTAAATTGAAAGTTCAATTTTGGCGGGAGTGGATAACGGAGATTGAACTTGAACGGATGAAGGGCATTTCATTGCAAGTTATTAAATTCGTAGCCATTTTAATCAAAGAAAATGTTTTTAGGTCTACAAGTCGCAATAAAGTCATCCCTGCATGTACATTTCTATAAAGACCAAAAAAAAAACGAACATTTAAATAAGGAAATTTGCATCCTCAGCAGTACTGAATGTTCACCCAGGCTCTTGAGTGACAGTTTATTTACTCTTGGGGAGGCAATGTAGGGGCAAAATTGTAACTAGTTGAGGATTTTGGTATGCTCCTCATATTGCACGAAGTAGCAGTAAGAAGAGGGCGGGGAAATGAAGGAATAGTCGCCACTTGTGGATGGGGGTCTATTCCCCTCACTTTTCAGAGAGTTACCTCTTCGTCGCGGTTGTAATTAAATTTTAACTGCGTTGAAGCTATAGATTTCTGTAGGTTTGAAATACCCAGTTTGAAGTGCACACTTTTAAGTTTAAGCAGACCTCAAAAAAATCGACTAAAGCTTCGGTGCATTGTTTTGCTTTTCACTTTTTCTTCTTTTTTTTTTGGGGGGGGGGGTTCCCTTCAAGTCCTCGACTGGGGAGTGGTGCGATCGGAGTCTTGGCACAAATCTCACTTGAAAACTCTCAATCATGCTTTCCCTCATGCCTTTATTAGCTGCAAGCGAAAATCATATTTTCCCTACGAAGAGACCAAACAATTTTATCGCGCTTTGTCAGTTACGCACAAAAACGAAATAATTTCCCGGAAAAACCAGAATGCAGAAATGCATTGTGGTTTCGATGATCTATTTAAGAGAAATTTTTTTCTGCATCTGATATAATAGCATTAGTGTGTGTCACATTTGTCACATTTCACAATTTGAACCCTGTTGACCCCAAATGACCTTTGACCTTCACAAAAAACGATAGGGTTCCTCTACTCAACATGGTACAACTACATACAAAACATGAGATCTCTACACGCTTCCTTTCTTGAGATATCGTGTTTTCAAGGTTTTCACAACTTGACCCCTACCATAAACAATAGGATTCTTCTTCTCAATATGGTACACCTACATACCAAATATGAGATCTGTCCAAGCTTCCCTTCTTGAGATATCGTGTTTACAAGGTTTTCATATTTTGACCCCTGTTGACTCCACATGACCTTTGACCTCCACCACAAACAATAGGCTTCTTCTTCTCAATATGGTACGCCTACATACCAAATATGAGATCTGTCCAAGCTTCCCTTCTTGAGATATCGTGTTTACAAGGTAGGGCGTCACGGACATACACACACACATACATACACGCATACATACACACACATATGCATGATTACAAAGGTTACGATTATCATCGAAACCAAAAAGGAAGCTACATCCCTGGCTGTTGAATATATGCGCATTCCTATCACACGTACTCGCGAATTGTTTTGCCTTTCTCAACATTCTTTGATTAGATCAGTTAAAGGCTTCGTGACAATTGTAACCTTCCAAGGGCCTCTTGGCTCTTGCAACTGAGATCCGAACCCCATCGCTTATACCAGGGAGTTACTATAAATAGCACCTCCCAGCTTGTACCAAGTAAAACTTTCAACTAAAGCTTTGCCAAGCTCCTGCATGAATGGACTAGGTACATTAAAACTTCAGCCACTGACTTCACTGAGAAATATTATTTCAAGGACACGCCATAAACGTTCTTCTTGATGTGCAAACAAATTCAAGACAACTTCTTACACCTGAATAGTATTTAAAGTATTAATATTAAAAAAGAAAGACATTTGCAGAGAAACTACACCTGTGGGCAAAATGCCCAACATATAACCGACGACTCGATCCAGAGTTGACCTAAGTTAAAACTGTTCGGTAACTTAACAATCGTCTTTATTTTGACCTCACGTTCAACAGTTGTGGGAACCAGACGTGCCCTAAATAATCACTGGAGAGAGACCATATGGGAACGCATACTGAATTTGTACTCTATCGTGCAGTGGGACATGTCTGAGTAGTTACTGTAATGATGATCTTGGTGTAGTTTTAGTTTCTTTATCGAACTCCTAGGTACACATATTGATAGCAACAGAGCTAATGGGATTGTATACCTGTAGGCTTATATTTCTAAAGATGGACAATTATACTCTAGTAAGCCTGTAGTTTTTATTTTCCATAAATAAGCCTTCTTTACGTCGAGTGGATTGTCAGACATCCTTTACCTATAGTTATCGCATTTGTCTTTATTTGTAATTCCATGGTTTAAATCTAACAAAAGGGAAAGGAATGGAACATGTTGACTTCTGGGAATATGAATTGTGGTAAATTTGACCAAACCTTTGTGTTTTTTTACGAAAATGTTTGCCCTACGTAATGGGTAAAAGACATATGTGAATGACAATTCAATGAAATTTACTGAAAGAGACTAATATTTCACTGCCTGAATTTCGAACCCCGTGTCAAATCTTCTTCCTATCAAACTTATCTGATCAATTAAGAAAGATTTCCAATTGTATCAAAGTTACCAAAATGCCATGTCAGTGGCAAAGTATTACACGAAGTTTTTCTTTGTTCTTACCTAACATTAAAATTTAACATAAGTGAAAAGTTAGATTAGGTATGTAGATTAACCCGAAAGTGGGCTCATGGAGTTGATATCCATAGACATGTGAGGATTTTGAAGGCTACATAAACATGAAACTGCAATATAATCTGCCATAATTAGTAAAATCTCACATTTAACAATTACAAATACTCATTCTTTTTTTATTTTAGACCCTAACATCTGCTTGCTCTGGACATATGAATTAATACATACAAGTGTCTGGTCATTAATTTTCAAAAACCAAAAGTGAATCATTAATTACTCACTCCTAGATAATCGTTTGTATGTAACATATGGGGTCCCCTTAGTTTTACCATTTGTCCGATGCACTCTGTTTCAACTGATATACGTTTTATTGATTGATTAACTGATTGATTCACATGCATGGATCGATTGATTGATTGGTTGGTTGGTTCGTTCGTTGATTAATTGATTGATGATCATGATTTCCTTGTATCAGTTTCTTTTGAGAAGAAGACCTTCCTTAAGAACACTTTGTTGCAAGCTTCCTGTTTCGATAAGACAAAAGGAGCAGAGATCAGACTCACATTCTCCCTTAGCCAATTAAAAGTTTGTTTGTGGCAATGAATCTATGAAGAAATATGAAGTGGAAGTAATGAAGCTTGACTTCAGACACTGTATAAACCGGCATGGAGAAAATTTTACAAACACTGAAAAAAATAAGTGTAAACTTTTTTTTCTGCACCAACGTCGCTCGATTGTGTAACAGACGATTGTGTTACTGAACAAAGGTGCTTCTTCTGCGTGCGCTTGACGACAACTATATGAGTGACCTTTTAGTAACAAACGTGCAGAATTTTACCGTACGTAGGATTATGAAGTCGCGACTATACAGATATCATGAAGATGCCTGAACAGTTGTAGCGTCTCAAGTAACATGCTACGGTATAGATATTCACTATGATCGTAAATTGTGTGATTGAAAATTACCATGATAATAGTTTATTGTGTTCCCAGTATCTACGCACAGTTGGTCGACTACATACACACTGTAGCTACCATTAGTACAAACTGTAGCTGCCTGTATATGTACGTATGAAAAATTTAACGAAGACGGTGTGCTGTACATTACACCGTGCTATCTTCGTTTTCATACTTTAGTGTACCGAAGTTGCACATGCAACTATATTAGGCAAGAACGGTACACTCTCGGCCTTCTGCTAGCATTAGGACAAGGGTTCGTTCTACCGAAGTTAAGCCCACAAGAACAACGAATGAAACTTGATACTGCGGTTTCGCCTCGCTATGTAGAACATCAAGTAAAGAATCAATTTTACAGCCATAGGGTACGAGACTGCTATATATTTCTTTAATCTAGCCATAGCGCGATCCAGTTCTGGAGCATGAGCCAGTCTTAAGGGACGGATGGGCGCAATTAGAAGCACACAGAATGGAAACAGATAACAAGCGCCCCTTGTCCACCACCACAGATAGGTTACACCATTGACAATGATTTTCAAGTTGATTACTCTGGCTACCCGCCTGTACTTGTCATGAAATCATTTCAAGACATCCGTGAACACTGTTACTGGGACAAACGGTTAGGTGGTACAATAGGCTACATTTTCAGAGGAGGCCTTTCAAATTGTTCGGCGTCTTCACCGTGAAATTGATGATTAGCTGCCGTAACACGTAATTACAATTTATGCATGTTTGTTCTTTTCGGTAGGGTATGCAATTTATCGGCAGTCATTCTTGTAATTATGGTTGAGATAATTCTCATTCATTGAGGCTTGTTTCAGAATTGCAAACAATAATTGTTATCGCAAGAAAAGGAGAGGAGCATGATTAATGCTTGGTGCGTAAGTTCGATTGACAAAGTGAAAAAGATCCAACAATTTGAATTTTTCTCTTTGAATTTACCTGTCAAATCTGACTCTTTTTGGCGTGACTCAAAATTCCACTCTCAAATTTAAGTAGCCTATGTATAGCCTCGATCTTTGGTTTCCCTATATGGCTGCTTCAAGTTTTTTCGTGGCGAGTAGCTAAACGAAAGAATTCGTCTGCTACGCAGATTATCTTCAAAGTTGGAAATGGGACCTTCGAGGCTGAAGTTTCCAAAAAGGGATCAGTCATCGAGCACACGCCTTTTTTTTTTAACTCTGTAGGTCATGTATATAGAAATGCAAAAATTACTTGCATTAAACTTTTTAAGCAGACAATCACGCACCTTTGAGTCATTGCAGGTTGTTTTATTTTACAGCACTGATTTACATTACACCTGCCCAGACATATACCCGCTGTAGAGTATATTTTGCGTCTATGCATATGCTAGTTATTCCGTGCACGCGATACTCGTATATTTGACCGTTCATCCATTGTTCCCTAGACATTGTGAATGTTCCAAGCCTTCGTCACATCCATCCACCCAAATGATCTCTACAGTTCATGAATTGCGTGCGGGTATGATGCTATACGTAAATGTGAAAGTGACGGTTCTTTGGCGAGTGAAAAAAAAAAGCAATTACAATCACTATAAACTCACAATATTTCCATTAAAGAATATTGCGATATTTACTACTTTACTCCCGTTATTAAAAAAAAAAAATCGCATGTATAATGACAATCCCATGTAAGTTCTCACTGTATAAACAACTTTTCACCACATTGGTCATTGCGGCATGGCCTGACAGAGCATCAGGATAAGGGGCCGTGGGTGTGAAGGAATAAAAATGAGCCAAATAATGTCACTTCAATGGTGTGTCTACATTTTTCTTATCTACCACAATCTTTTCGTTCCTTGCCGATTCTTGTTCGCTCTTAATTTTTAGTGAATGCAGATTTGTCACACCAGGCAGACATACAGTACAGAAGGATACATGAGAAACTCCTTTCTTTGTACCTGACAACCAGTTAGTGACAAGAGCTTACGTTTTGTATAATACTTACAGATTCGATGGGATTAAAGGTATTTAGGTTATTAGGAATTATAAAAGTTTCATGTCGTCTATTACACATTGTGAAATGACATTGGAAAATTTTGTCCACAGCTACAACATTGCCAGTCGCTTTTCTCGAATATTAATTTCAACTGGAAGTGAAACTTGACTATCTCCACTTATCGTATACATTATCATATACTCAACATTATCGACATTACGTAACATTATCGTGTACTTTCACCCTTCAGCATTTTCACAAAATAATCGGTATGATTGTGCTATCTCCCCCCCCCCCCCCCCTTCACGCTTTCCTTTGATCTCTTTGAGGTGGGAGTGCTTCGAGAAGTAGGCTACTGCATAATAAATTACGATATTTTTTCTCCTGGTTCGAGAAACCTGCAACTAAAATATTGCTAAACCTACTTGTTGTAGGTATTGTGGGGCATGTCTGTCTATGACTAGTGCATTTTTGACCTCGTGGTAGCATAGTCCCGTTGGTCAGTCGGTTTATAACGATAACATAAAGAGTCATTTTAAATATTTCCATCCATAGCTGGTCGGGGATCTCGATCACGTTCCATTTGATGAAAAGACAGGATGTCACAGTCACTACTTCTGTCACCACCTCTTTCCTATAGAAACGAGGGATAGGCCTGGTGTTTTAAGCACAATGATATGGTCAGAGAGACTTCTCATAAAATCCTGGTTAGAAATTTTAACCCTCACCAATCATAAATTTATAGCTAAAATATACGTGAGAAATTAGAAATTGTAAAACATCGTCTTTAACAGAAAACGGTCGTACCACAAGTTTACCCCTCAGAATCTATTTTCAATGTTCTGATTCCATCTGCTCAGTAATTTATCTGACCTGTTCAGTGATAGAAAAATGTATTTTATCGTTTCTCTCTTTTAAATTTTAAATCTTTATCTTCCATTTGATACCAACCGGGAAGACAACGGTTGTTTACGCCACTTCCTTTTTGTTGCTAACAAACTTCCAATAATTTGAGTTGTTTTACACAAAAAAGGCACCGACTTTTTGGAAAACTTATACGTTGTGTTTATCACCCCAACCAATACTCCAATGGAAGTTCCTTACATTGGACACAACCTGGTTCTGTTAAAACTGACATCTTTTGGAAATTTGTTTTTTTTTTTTTATTTATTCATTCATTTAATTTAGAAATTAATTACTTACAATGACATGTTCTCTCATACATATTGAATTGTTGGTACAAGAGGTCAGCTTACAATGGAAGTCATCAATGATAAAGAAAAGTAGGCCTGTACATCAAGGAAATCATCTTCCAGAGAGAAAAGGCACAGAATTTTCCCCAAAAGTGTTCAGGCGTATTGTTTGGGTTAATTTCCCATTTTGGAATGACACGATTAATTTGGCCTGAGTTTGTCTGGACTTAAATGTCGGACAAAAAAAATGGACAAAAATGGTGCTACTTTTAATAAGAGACAGGAACTGAATCACTATCTCCAGGAATTTCTATTTCCTAAAAAAATATTTTATTTTTTCATTATTTCTTGATGAAATATTAATTTTAAGATCTTGAGAAATTAGATAATGATAAGTGTCATCGATGCACAGCATTGAAAATATTGATCTTATAAAGCCACAACTGTTTCACCAGTTCTATCCCATCCGTCAAAGCGAAAAAAGGGGAAGGGGTGTCTGAGAGGTCCAGACTGATCCAACACCTAGGTCCAACATTAGAAAACACGCGTAAACACAAATTATAGTAATTTAGTCTTGCTACTTCTAAGTGAGAAAAATGATGTCGGAGTAGGATTTCTTTCAAGTGCCTTGCTTTTACCCTACCATGGCTGCGGCAAAAGTGGAGGGGATGGTGCTGGGTGTCAAACCCACGAAAACAAAAAATTGTCAGGACGATAGTCGGAAAATCTGCTTTGATATGCAATCACTGAAAAGTGTATCAAGAATACAAGCATAATCTAACTATTACAGGACCAAAATATCTAATGAAAACAAGTGTGACTTAAAAGGATGCAAAACGTGTATCAGATTTTGCTACGTGTTCAACCTGAAGAAAATCTCAACGGGAGATGGGCACTCCCAAGAAAAAAAATAAGAGGTACATAAATTATTACATTTTTGCAAAATGGCAATATATCCTATGTGTCTTACAATTTTCCATGGACTGACTTTTTTCACATACATTGGGGAATTTCAAAGCAACCCTATTTCGGGCATGTGTATATTTACATCACGGAAATGCCGTTCTATCCATATGTACGGTTCAGAAAGGCAAGATTGAACATTCTACTCAATTCGGCATCTCATCGTTGGATAGAATGTCCAGTCATTCAGGGAATGAAATTATATATACCGTTGCTTTCGTAAAGCAATCATTACTTTGATATTATATAATTTGATATGTGTGTCTCTTGAACTAAATCGGAGGAGTTATGGAACTGTGGGAATATGGGATAAAATGATACGTAGTCATTTCTATATGTATGATTACCTAACAAACTAATATCCACTACACTCAATCTGAAATGCACTACAACCAAATTTACGAGACAAATCCCAAAGTAAGTTCTACCCAAATATGTTTGAAAACCCTCCGTATTCTCACAAACACCCAAAATAAACGTTGCATGTGCGATGCATCTTGAAAGCTACTGTAGCAAAAGTGTCTCCCCGCCGTAATTTATGAGAAAATACTAGCGCAATAGCGTAATAGGGGCCGACTGTGATTTGTACTACGGAGCTTTCGAGGGGTCTTCCAGATGTTATTTTTCATACTCCGGATTGTCAGAATCTAATTTCGCAACATTTTAATATTTTCGCAGGGTCTGTTTTCTTTGCTAGTTAATATCCGACATCCTTCTATCTGCGTCCGATGTCGATATATCAATGTCACAAATTACACACAGAAAATTGCTGATACCAATTTGAATTCAGGATAGTTTATCTCTCCATGTAAGATTTAATGCCTAACTCTATACCAAATTTCCAGTGTCTTTACATCTTCATGAAATTAATTAAGGCAACCTGTTAGCATAGGAGATATCATATGTTTTAGTGGAAGAAGACGTTACAAAATATCACGCAATCTTAAAGGGGCTCACTGAGTTGATATCGAATAAGTGTGTGAGGATTTCGAACGGTGCTAAACACATGGCTTATAATTAGTCGAGTTTCACATCCAATTGTTTTGAAATCTGAATAATTTTAAATATTTGATCTTGACTGGTATTGGCTGTGTGTAATCAATTATAATATGTCGAGTCAAAGAATTTTCAAAACTCAAGTTGAATCGTATGATTAGTCAGTAATCAGGGAGTTGTTATCCAGATGGGGGAGACGTCGGGTGCATGAATCAGCACCCCAACCCCCCTTTTTCGACAACTAGCAATTTCGTTTCCAAATGAGCAAATCCATACGAAGAATTTACTTCCAGATGCTGCAAAATTGCATCTCAGCAATCGCACCTCAGAACTCGCATCGCATCTCATTTATCTAACATCCCTATTTTCTTGGAGGATTCCCAAACTACACTTGTGGCTTTGCACCTTCGCACGGAACGAAAACAATGTTTGTCGATACATATACGTCTATCAATTCTGTGAGACTTTGTCAAAGTTACAAATGAAAGGGAAAAAAATGCTTTGCTCAAGAACAATAGTAAGGATTCTGTGACATTCACTTTGACGGTGCTGCAGTGCTTTTTTCTGTAATTACATAATCTGCTGTATTCTCTAGGAAATTGTTCTACTTGCAGACTCTCAAAGCTGATATAGTTTGAAACGAAGAAAGTATACTCATTTTTGTGGCATCGTATATACGAATATATAACTTAAATGTCTTCATCGTGAATTTAAAGAAAAAAGAACAGACAGTTGGAAATAGATTGAACAAACCTTCCTTATAAACACTGTCATTGCCTGTCATGTCTGAATATACCACCCCGGCCAGTATAATCACTCTAGTATGTCTTTACATAAATGGGTTAAAGTGATTGCCCACAGAAATCTCATGCCAAGTTTAACAGGGCTTTTAATTGCACCATTCAGACAATCTGAGAAAATAATCAGGTTTAAGGTGGTTAATTCTGTCATATGATTTCAAGCTGTCCGAACACAACAACACAAGGTGTAAAATACGATATGTACTGGTTGACAGCATTCATTCAAATCAACCGTGTGCTTCTTCGTACAAGCCGATGGGAAGCACCTAGTCCTCACAAAATTTCCATAATGTGCTAAAATCATGTCTCGAGAAGATCTTTTCTACATGATAGAACATGACTTGATAGCCAGATATACCATAGTGGTTAGGGTAGCTACATCTCGAGAAGGCATAAACATGATCATATGATAAAGTGAGGAACGTACCCTAACCTTTATGGTATATCTGGAATGGATATCACGTGATGTTCTATCATCTATAAAAGGTCTTTTCGAGACATGATTTTAGCACATTATGTGTATTTTGTGAGGACAGGTGTATCAAAAACATACTACTCAAGAAGTCACTCGTTGGTCAGAATTGCAGATTTTAATTAAAGGAAGCACTGTGCTCACAAGTAACCTTCAAACTGATCACATCATTTTCATATTGCTGCGTCAGTGATACTGAGATTTTGACTGAATATTAAGTATCAGTATAATTTCTCAGTGTGACCTGTACTGTTGCATGTTCATTATGTCGACGCTCAGAGTAAGAACCTTAAATTTCCTAACATGATTTACAAAAACTGGTTTTCATTGGTTATTACCGGCCTATCACTGTTTTGCTTCAGTTGTATCTCACATCTTCAGAATCCCTTAGTTGAATCATTTATCATCAGTGTATCAACAATACTTAACAGGTGTGACCAGATGTCACTATTTTTTTAACCAACTCAATGAACCCCTAAAAACTGTGAAAAAGCTATAGTTGGAAGTATACAGTGCTTAGTTATACACTCACAGAATTATTTACCTAAATTATGTAAAGTAAGAACTCCATAAATTTTATGTAAAATTAATGTAAGCAGTATACCTTAATTCTACATAATTTTGGTAAATTTTACTACATTTTAGTAAAATTGTTATATCATAATGTAAGACTTACATTAACTGTGTGCAAAATTTTACCAAAAAGGTAAGGAGTTCTTATTTTACGTTACGTTTTTGTGAGTGTAACGTCATGTGACATGAGTGACCTTTTGGAGTATTGGGTGTATTGATCACTAAGAATGCTAAAAACCATAAATTACATCAAAATCTATACAATATTGACATTCTAAGAGTCAAATTCCTGTCTCACACCTGCTTCATGAGTAGACATAAATGAGTATGTAAATTTGTGGTGTCAAGAGATGAACTCATGTCTTATGTTATCCTTTGTCTATTTAACCTTTACTTCAAGGACAATTGAGAATTTTATACACAGAGACGATGTTAGTTTGGACGCATATTTTTTCCTCTTTCTAAAATATCGACATCACTTACCAGTGTGAAATCCAATAATAAAGTAATTAAGAGGCAGCACATATTAGGCTTAACATTTGAACGAAATACCGTCACTGTGCAACACAACTGCTTTTCATTTCCATGGAAAACCAACTGAAAGTGAGTGCACTTGCATGAGTTAGGTCTTCTTATGAGTTGCTTTGAACATTATTTGTAAAATGTGATACAGTGTAAAGAACTCGAGTCTAATTGTCAATCAACAAATTCATCTGGACTTGCGAAAGTGAGTATGACCTCGGTCACAGCGACTGACAGTATAATTAATTTCATACAAACAAAGAAGTTCCTTGAAACTTTCACCGTACTGTGGAAGCAAACTTTACGAATCTGGCTTTTTTCTCCACATTGCACAGTTTCCTTTCCCCTCCCAGGCACCCACCTCACCGTTATCCTCGACTTTACAGTGAAGTTGAAACGTTACCCATACTAACACTTTAAATATTAATAGCCTGAGATGTAACGGTACGTCTGTTCGTCGATGACTAGTTATCTCAAACGGACCTAGGATGGAAATCTTTCTTTGAAACTAATTAAGGTTTCTTGCATTACTTTTTAAATTATAACTGTAACATAGCAAATGTGAATGGTATTGATAACATCCTTTAGGCACAAGGCATAAGCCTAAGCGTACGGGGGTCATTTCTGAAGGGAGGGGGGAGGTATGATTTTTCCAGAATTTCGATTTTTGGACAGAGTTGCCAAATATTTAAGGCAAGCCTCAATTTTTGCTCCAGTGGCGTCACAATGATGTTTTCGGGACTGGATCAAGTTACAGTGTATTGCGGAAAAACACTTTCACTCTATTGTGGGGCACCGTCAGGATTTTGGACTAGTTGGACGAGGGGGACAAAAAAATGTGGGCGACAAAGCGGAGCGCCACTATGATTTCGGCTGAGCTCCAGATCGACAGAAATGGATCTGCCAAGGTTCCGCAAAGTTGGAATAGTCATGGCAAGCTGCCAATATTAAATGAAATTTATCCTAGCCTCGACTGTCTCATATGCGCTCCACCGTCTTCTCCCACCCCGTCCCCCACTTTTTACGTTTATGGTGCTTGATGATTAAGCCTGGTGGTGTGCCTGCTACTCAGTCTCTCAATTGGATTCGGGTTTCAACGTATCTGGAATAATTGAAATGTTTTTGTTGTACTCTGTAATTGAGGTGTTCATTTCATCACCACCTAGCCTACAATTATGTGCCCTTGCAAGGAGATTCAGTTGCCATACAAGGAATGAAGGTACTTTCTGAAATGTAGTATAAAAAATTTGGAGAAAGAAAAAACAAACTAAAAAAAAATAATATACCCTAGTCAAATGTAAGGAGCACAAAGGACGTTTTCACATTTTTTTCTCTGAAAATACATGGAACATCTTGTGTAACGTAGTAAAATGAAAAGCAATTTATACCGTAACACTGTGTGTCAGTAGTTAGTTTGTAGCATTGTCAGGACTCCACTACATCCAGAGAAATGTCATTTCTGAAAATTGAAGCTGTCACGTGCACGGCAAAGAAGCCTATATAATATATATTTCAAGGGGTTGGTGCTCTGAAATTTCTGACTACATATACCAATGACCTAGACTACAGTGTATCGACAATGTCTTTGAGAGGCAACAAAAACGTTTCTGCAACAAAGGTATAACAAAGGTATAACAAATACTTTATCTTGTAGCCCCAACGTAACAACAATCTATGGCAGCCTAGAGATATATGCGGGCCATCTTGTTAGGTTTTTGTACGGTAATGTTTCTATCATTCGGTTCTCGAGCTCGTAACTGGAAAGATTTTTATTCACAGATAGGTCCATAGCCTACTTAAAAGCTGCATTAGAGTAGTGCAAATTAGGGGTACTATGGGTGATGATGCACATTTTCGATTTTAAATTAACATGTTAATCTGTGACTAGATTTCGCAATATGTTACCCTAGTTTAAATCTAATTAACGAGAGTATAGGAATATGGTGGAGACCGAATACAAAATCATTGTGAAAATGTTATCACATTACGGCTTCATTATAATTCAGTCGATCTATATAAGTCAAGCAAGTATGTAAGATTCCAGTTAATGCAACATAATCTAATAACATGAAAACTGAAGCTACTGACGTTTCTTTTCCAGATAGTTATGTACAGATAGATTTATTTACAAAATGAGAAAAAGTCGTACAACACAAAATGTCTTTCAGATAGACCTAAGTCGGGTGCCGGAAAATTTTCTGTTTTTCGTCTACAACATTGTTTCTCAGAGCGGCAAACTGCAAAGTGAGCAAAAATTTGTAGGTCTTTTGTAGGGAAAATATGATTTCACTATTGAATTACAACGGGGGCAAAAACTGTCGTTTTGATTGGGGACTTGGCTTCCATTCCATTCCCTTCAAATATTTTCACTAACCGCAAGAATGGCGAAAAAATTAGCTAATGCCTCAGTCGATATTGTGAGAACTGGTGCATTTCCAATCTGTAGAAAATAGCTTAAACGTAGATAGGGTCATTCGAAGTTTCGTTTTCAATGCTTACTACGTAATTATCCTGACAGATTAACGACAGCTAAATGCGTGTTGTGGGCACAAAATTGTTGAGATTCATCAAGGAAACTGACATAAAGAAAGGAAATAGGTCAACTTCAAATTGTATGGGTTACATATGCATCTAGCTTCCATTTTTAAGTCCATTTACAAGCCTTAGTATAAGAGTATAAGCACAAGTTGAAGTAATATATTATCAGGGAAAAGTTTCAAAAAGCTACATGTGAACCTTCTATTTTAATCTTGTCATAGTTTTCAATACCATAAAAAGATTGCACTTGTGAAGTCAATGATTTCAAACTACCCTCCTCTACCTCCTGACCCCCCACACTCCGCATTACCAACTTCATATCCCTCTTCCCTTTTGTCTTCTCATTTGCTCTCATTCAGTTTTTTTTTTTTGGGGGGGAGGGGGTTGGACAACACATCGTGTCCCCAAGAATTCTTTGGGACAGCACTTTCTTCCTGCCCCATCCCACCCCCTCCTTGTGACGCCAGTGTGTTTACGATCAGTAGATCAATTATCTCTTTGAATCTCTTTAGATAACTAATTTTTAGAGTCATGGTAAATCGTATCTATAAAAATTACAATTAGTAGTTTTGTTTTATTTGGTAGACGGAGGTAAAGTTCCCCCATTTCAACAAAGGAGTGTTAATCTTTTTTGATGAGAGTAGATGATTTTGTTTGATTTTGCAAAATTTAATATTTTTGTTGCTCATAAGGTCCACGTTATTAGCATATAGCAGGAAAAGTTCGATATTCATAATAGGAAAAAAGGTTCGTTATTCATTATAACAATAATAGGGAAAAGGGATCTACAATTATGGGAACTATACAAGGGTGATGCTGCAGTATTTGCCCCAGAAGTGGCCAAGCCCCCTCCCCAAGGAAGCAGGGTAACCTGAAGCATGGCAAGGGAGATGGAGTGCCAAGAGGAACTAGAAAGTGGAATTTGGCCTCAATTATGAGTATGGAACACTTTAAGTTATGAGCTTTTGTAGACTACATTCTTTTTATATTGAACAAGGGACCTTATGACCCGTGAACCAGTGCCAGACCTTTTTTATGAATAACGAAACCTAACCAATTTTCTTAAACCACAGTTTGAATAACGAACCTTATGAATGTCGGGTAGACCCCATCGAAGTGGCGCCAAAGTCAGTTGCCAATAACACTGTGATGAACATGTAGTTACTGGCATCATTGCTTTATTAAAATAAGACATTCTTATATCCCAAGAAAAAGAAATTTGCTGTATAAAAACATCAGTAGTAATTGCCTGAGCAGACGTTGGTCAACATCTGTGGCTTAAGTGTAACTGCATGCTATGCAATAAAATAACCACACTGTAGCAATCAGCCCATACCATACATTAAAGGGAAATAGGGCGTTTAGAATACACCAACATGACGTACTAAAGAATTAGCTTTAGTCATTATTAAACCATTCAGTATCATCGATAAAAGTCTACCAAAGCTTCTTCTCCCCAAAACATTCTGCACGTGATGAGTAACGGAAGATGCATCATTTGAATTTTGAAAAGTTTGGGTGAACAAATTAGTGTTGAGCAACAAATAACTCAGTTGCTATCTGTGGGAAACTTATTTCTTGAACAAAAAGACTACTGTCCTTCCTTATTTTGAATAATCTATCATTCTGCATCCACAAACATTGGTTTTAAAAATATGGATGTTTTCGTAAAGCAAGTGCCCTATTCCCCTTTAAGCCATATATTAGCAAAGTGCCATGTTTTCCTTGCCAAAATTCCATCCAACATTCCACACTTAAATGTCTCAAAATTTACTGCCGGTTGACAGGTAGCCCGCACAACGGACGTGTGTTACTCATCCATCCGCCTTAGGTTTGTAGGCCCACGGTAAACCGGTGGTACCTACCAACACCTGTTGGGAAGGTTAGTTGCTGCTCTCCCAAATCTCGTCAAGGAAACCGCCCTTGGGCATTAGTTCTAAATACAGAACACCTTTCTGGTCGAATGGGGTAATGTTGTATTGAAGCTATACCATTACTGATTCACCACTGCGACTGTAAGCCACAAGTTACCTAGGTTTATCATGGGATTTTTTGGCACTGCTACTCAGTACTAACCTGCTCTCTTGTCAGTCCTTGGAGTGTAGGTTAGATGAAGATTTATCAGCCATATTTTCCTAAAATAGATACACCTTCAACAGTTACTTGTTGACATTTCAAGATTAAATCAGAAAAATTCCCTCACGGTTACAGCTAATTGCAAATCTTAGTCAAGTGACATGGACATTCGACGACAAGCAATTATACAAGCTGGTTCAAACTCTAGTGAATTGTCTTGGAAACCTTTTACGTAAAAACCAGACGCTGTTGAATGTGAACTGCTGATCCTTAAAATGTAAGTTCATTTTAGTTCATGAATTATACTTATGTATATTCCAAAAGGCAGGATTGAAGTCACAAGGTTTCATATTTCTGCCGAACAAGGGAAAGCTATGTATGAAAATCCCAAGTCTTCAAAAGATCTATACGATGTGAAAGAATATGGCGCTCCATGGCATTGTTTGAGTATACCAGATCCTTGCCATAAATTACGATTTGACTGTCTAGATTTGAATTCTTACATGCAACACTTCATTTGTTTTTCTTCCTTAATTTGGAAATGACTCTATCGGATCAGAAAACTTAAAAAAAAAAAAAAATTAAAACTGCTGGCTATACTGCATTACCTACTTCAAATTTTCACCGACTACGTGGGGAGGGAGTGGGTTAGTCATGGGGTTCGTCAAGGCTGTTCATTTAAAGGGAAATAGGGCGTTTGTTTTAGAGAAAACATCCATATTTTTTAAACCAATGTTTGTGGACGTAGAATGATAGATTATTCAAAACAAGGAAGGGCAGTAGCCTTCTTTTCAAGAAATAAGCTTTTCACTAATAGAAATTCAGTTATTTCTTACTCAACACTAATTTGTTCACCCAAACTTTTCAAAATTCAAATGATGCATCTCCCGCAACTTGTCACATGCATAATGTTTTGAGGAGATGAAGCTTTTGCAGGTGTTTATTGACGAGAATGGATGGTTTAACAATGACTAACTCTACTTCTGTTGTATGTCATGTTGGTGTATTCTAAATGCCCTATTTCCCTTTAAGCTGAAGTCCTTTTTTGTCCTTTTTTAACAGTCTTTGAGATAATTGTTTAAATGAACAGTCAATTTCAAAGGTATTACAAGCAGTTAGCAAAGTGTCTCTATATTTTTTTATTGTTCTTTTATTTGTTTGTTCTTCATATAATATTGGGAACTTGATTAACTTCTTCGTATTGCGTATTCTTTTCTAATGAAAGATGCATAACGGAATGACTGAAAGTCCATATTTTCATTATAAATTCAAGTTGCAAATCGAACCACATATCCTGTACAATTAACATTCACGCCCGATCTATCGTGGTAAGCCTTAACACCTCAGTAATCTTTTTAATGTGTTACTTTTAATGCTACGTTATTTCAAAACTGAACATACTCAACACAGTTTCCAACATCATTAACCTTTGATACAGAATATGTTAAGCTAACGGATTTCATGAAGAAACATAGAATACTGACGATTGGGAAACCGCTCACAAAGAAAGAAATTTCAAACACGTTGGCTATTGGACGAGTAACGTTTTCGTCAAAATTAAAGTTCTAACTCACATTTGTGCGGGAATGATGGTGAGGAAAAACAAATAACATTAATTTTAACTAGTAAGAGTCCTAACTCTTACTTTCATTATCTTCATTTCTGTAGTTATTCCACTCATACCTTTCTAGATAGTCTACAAGTACAGAAAACATTCAGACAACCACATATGAGCAGACGCAATGTGCATTCCACTTACACTCCGAACTGTGGAAGAGGCATACCACCTGTCAAACCATCACCCTCTGCATGACCCTACTACTTAACAACAATGATTGATGTTATTTTGACCCATGCAGGCTAATAGACTTGACTCCAAGGGCAAGTGATTTGCAAACGGCGGATAGTATATCTTGTGAAGCTGGTGTAAAAAAAGTGTAGACGTGGGCACGTACATGGTGCGCCCAGCGTGTATGGTGCGCCTAGCGTGGCATAAGTCCAGAAATTGACATATGTCGAATTAAATCGTCATATGTCAGTTTCTCGCAATCTCATTGGTTTAAATCGTCATATCTACAAGAAATCGACATATGTCAATTTAAATCGGCATCTGTCAGTTTCTCGTAATTCTATTGGACATGGATGGCACATGACAGATCCGAGGATTCTGATTGGAAGAAACTGTCATATGTAAGATTAAATCGACATATGACAATTTAAATCGGCATCTGTCAGTTTCTCGCGATTCTATTGGACAACGGAGGGCACAGGCATGCAAATGCATGTTCACAGACCCGATAGTCCAAAAGGATGGAAATTAGGGTAACCAACGCGTAATGAATTGCCCGTTTCTAGGTGTCATTTTTATGTCATTTCAATATACTGTAAATCAGTTGTTTGTACACAAAAGACTTTCAAGCAATTTTGGTCACTCAAGTAAACACAGCACGCACTGAGAACAACCTGTTGTAAAAATATTTTTCTTGTCCTTTTTATTGCAGATGAAGCAAAGTTATCAAGATCAACAATCCCTGCACCCTGTTGATGATGCAAAGAAGCATTGTGGGGCTAAAAAAGACAAAACTACTTTTCTTGTGAAAGTTGTCAATGACTATTTTGGTAACTTTTTCCATCAATTGGGCAACCAAAAATTGTTAATAGCTTTAGCATTTTTAGTTGTTGTGATTTTCTGTTTTAATCACACAAAAGATCAAGGTGAAGCAGAAGGAAGTTCTGATACTACTAGGTATGATGACATGGTGCTCATAAAAGGCATATTACTTAATTAATGCTACGTGGCATGGTGATCCCCAATTTGCCATGTGTGACACAAGCGCGTATCCACTATTTCTGATGAGTCTCATGCTAATAGAGAAGACATTGCTCATGAAACTTGTTCCACTCTTCCAAAGAGGGATTGCAGTCCAGAAGGTAGTGATGTTTCTGATGAATCTCATGCTAATAGAGAGGACATTGCTCATGAAACTTGTTCCACTCTTCCAAAGAGGGATTGCAGTCCAGAAGGTAGTGATGTTTCTGATGAAATTCATGCTAGTAGAGAGGACATTATTCATGGAAGTGCTTCCACTTTTTCAAAGAGGAATTGTAGCCCGGAAGGTAGTGATGTTTCTGATGAGTCTAATGCTAATAGAGAAGACATTATCTACGAAACTGGTTCCACTTTTTCAAAGAGGAATTGTTGTCCAGAAGGTAGTGATCTTTCTGATGAGTCTCATGCTAATAGAGAAGACATTACTCATGAAACTGGTTCCACTCTTTCAAAGAGGCATTGTAGTCCAGAAGTTAGTGATGTTTCTGATGAAACTGATATCAACAAAGAAGATAATTTTAATCATTGTTCTTCAAGAGGTGTTAATGCATTAGTTAATACAATAGTCAACAGAGAGGACATAATTAATGAGCATGATCAAATGGTAAAACATGAAATGGTGGAAGGCTATAAGAATACTAATCGACAATGTTGTTCAGGAAATTATCAGCCTCAGATTTATCACAGGCCAAAAAGACAGTGTGCATTGTCAGCCAGACAAAATAGATGTACAAATGAATTTGAGGATAACAGTAGTTCAGGCACTGGTAGTGACTACATCCCAGAGGATACACACGATGGAATAGAAGATAGTGATAGCGAGTCGACCGAGATAGAAATTTCATATGAGGAATCAAAAAATAAAGTAAGCCCTGGTGCTAGTAAGTTGCATGTTGGTATTAGTAACAATAAGGAGCAGCACAAAGTTAAAACAGAGAGAAGGAAACATGTTCATCCTTACTTGGAGACAGTTGATCCCGATCTATATGATTCTAATGATTTCGGGGGAGATGATTCTGATGCAAGTGTTGTTATTCCTATTATGGACAGGTCTAGTTCACAAGCAGAAGAAAAGGACGGTAGTCTTGTTGTAAAGTGTTCTGATCCAAAGAGACCATGCCCATCCTGCCACATTTTTCAATCAAAACTGTCACGACACATTACATTAAAACACAGTGATATCAAAGAAGTGTCTAATGCACTGAAGTTACCAAGGAAAGAAAGATTGCAAGCATTTACCAGATTTTAAAAAAATAGGCATATTGAAAGAAAATAAATCACAAGCAAGTGAGACTACTCCACAGTACCAACAAGAACGTAAACCACGAACAGGATCTGGGAAACTGGTTATGTGTGGAAAGTGTAGTGGTTTCTACAATGCTAAATTTGTTTCAAGACATAAGAAAATGTGTATGGCTGAATCATACGAAGCAACTGTCTGTGTACCATTGTCTTTATTGTCTAAAATCGATGAACAGGATTGTGATGATGACTTTTACACAGAAGTTTTGTTGAAAATGAGAGATGATGATGTATGCAAAGTGTGCAAAAAGGACCCAACAATTGTACTAGTTGGACGACGACTGTGGATGAAAAACAAACTTAAACAGGATAAGAAGGGAGAGGTGAAAAAATCAGTAACTACACCAATGAGAAGACTTGGTTCGTTGTATATTGCATTTAATGCACAAGAGGAAGAGTTAGGTTCAATTGTCAGAAAGCAGGGAAATGCTGCTGATATGTTTTTTTGATCCAATTACAATCATCTACAACGATCAGTGAGATCGTACACAACAACAGGTGATGGATGTAGCACAGATGACTTAAAATATGGTCTAAAAAGTGATTTGTATTACTTAATCTTAAATCCTGCAAAATCCTGAAAGGAAAATATCTGATAACTGATGAGGATGAGAAAGCTACCAGCACTGACAATTTCATTGATGTCTTTGAACTGAACAAAGATTATTTGTTCAGTGATGCAGCATATGCCATGAACAAAAAGGGCAACGAAGTTCTTCGAAAGCCAAACTCACTGCCATTAGAAACAGACGTAGCAAAAGTTAGGGAGTACACTTTGCTGAGAGTGAAGTCAATTTTAAGTGACCCTTACACAACGTTTGATTCCCATGCTTATGTGGAATTAAGGGATATGCTGGTTTGTCGACTCACTCTCTTCAACGCAAGGAGAGGGGGAGAGCTGTGTTGATTACGCTTGACAGAATGGAAAGATGCATTAAAGGACACATGGATTGATCAACAGGAAGTTGAACAACAGCCCAAGGGCACTCTGGTTCCTTGCACAGATGGAGAGCATCTAATGTTAATTATGAAGTAAAAGGGAGCATATTGCATTATTTTGTACAATAGCCTATATGACCCATTTCTGAACATGAACTCTCACTTTTGTAACATAAAATCTGTACGGAAACATATTTCATGCTTCTATAAAATGGCCCATTTCAGACATTGGACCCCAAACATGACAAACATGCACCCACATGGAACCACTTCCATAGCACTAATGTGACCAACCATCAACAGTGTTACATACAATCTGTAAGAGAAGAAGTATTTTGCATGATTTCACAACAGCCTAGGGGCACTATGGTTCCTTGTACTTGGAATATACATACTGTAAAATGATATGCCTGAGTTC
This sequence comes from Stichopus chloronotus, assembly GCA_021234535.1. Lineage (NCBI taxonomy): Eukaryota > Metazoa > Echinodermata > Holothuroidea > Aspidochirotida > Stichopodidae > Stichopus > Stichopus chloronotus. The sequence goes on from CM037830.1 coordinate 32,383,986, forward strand.
ATAAATATCAAAGAAGCCATTTCAATTAACGCAATAAATTGAAGATGTTGATTTCTGCAATATACAGCAATATACCTTTCATTTTACAAAACACAAACAGCTGTGCATTTCTCATTTCAAGAAGGGGCTCTGCAAATTGCAATATGGCTTATCCCATCTATGCCCCTTTAAAGTCCAATGAACTGACAGTATGCCCTGGGGAACTACTGGGGATCTAGTTTAAACTGGTAAGAACACCAACTGACTTATTTTCTTTCATTGTTACCTGCCCACCTCACTAATTGAAAAGACACTTACATGAATGCATACATTAGCAATCAGGCACGAGGAGGTAAACTGATCCAGCCAAAACTTGCCTGGTGTGACCCCCTACAGTAGTGCAAACAACACTGCTTCTTTTTCATTTGATCAAGAAATTGCTAACTCAAGCAGTACTTTCATGATGCACTGGAGGGGGAACTGATGGTACATAAGAGCATCCATAGCATAAGATTTTCAGACTTTTGCCCCCAGTTCCCCCAGATGACCTTCAACCTCCACCAAAAACAATAGGGCACACCTTCTCAATATGGCGAACCTACACACTAAGTTTGACTTTCATCGGACTTTCCCCTGTTGAGTTAGAGCGTACCCAAGCAAAACAAACTTTTGCCCCCGGTTCCCCTAGATGACCTTTGACCGCCACCAAAAACAATAGGGTACACCTTCTCAATATGGCAAACCTACATGCCAAGTTTGACTTCCATCGGACTTTCCTCTATTGAGTTACAGCATACCCAAGCAAAACAGATTTTTGCCCCCAGTTCCCCCAGATGACCTTTGACCTGCACCAAAAACGATAGGGCACACCTTCTCCCTATGACGAATCTATGTACCAAATCCAAGTTCCATCCAACCTTCCCTTGTTGAGTTAGAGCGTACCGAAGCAAGAGTCACACACACACACACACATATACACATACACGCCAACCTGACTACATAGGTTCCTTTGCTACCGCAAGGAACCAACAAGAAAGCCAAGGGGCTTAGTGATTCCTTGCCACTAATACATGCACTTCCATTAATTTTTTTCAAGTTGCAGTTTACTGTAGTAACCACACGATATACCAGATGATGCCATTAATACTGCACACCATTTTCCAATACCTGTACCTGCTATATGCATGTAATGTAAGATAACACTGGTGGCCAAGAATTCTCCAGCCTGCACAGTGGTAGCCTAGGTACGCTACAAATTTCCCAGGAACAAGAGATATACTTTTATGACAGTTGAAATGACTGCCAATTATATAAACTACATAAATTCCTCTATCTACCCCATCATATGACCAAGTAATAACTTATTTATCTCTTTTGCACAATAAGACTTTTCCCTCACAGAAATCTTCCATGTGCAACTGTCTCCACTTCTGACAACAAATCTATTCTACATTGTTTGATGACAGAAGGAGCACTGTATCTCAGATAATGATTCCTCTGGGAAAGATAAGGGTCAACCTTTCTCCCATTTCCACAGAGGTCATTGGTCAATCACCATTTTCAGACCAAACAAATGTCTCAGATGGAATTAAAAGCCAATTATGGCTTTGAAAACTAAGTGAGCACTTCTAACTGTCAAAACAAGAGTAATAAATAAAAGAAGTATGATACCAAATACTGTACAGCTGAATTGGGGACTAAATAGAAACTCAAAGGTGTATTGTACCTGCTGAACTTAACCAAATTGGGCTTTTAGATACTTTACAGATGCTTTCAGACATACAGTACTTTATCAGAAACCAGCATGATGCCAGCTGAAGATCCATAGATGTAGTTTCATCATTATATGTCAAAGACTTTTGAAATTAGTACAGCAACTACACTTCATTACCTAACTGACAGGTAAAAGTTTTCAAATTGGAACTTCCTAAAGGTGCAAGTATTGCTAGTCTTTGCTTGGAAGGGAGCTCAAATACCTTCCACCCATAGGAAAATACTGAAGGAGAGAAACATCAGCAAAGGTCTTAACACTTTGTACTCAAGGACCTCAGATGACCTTTGACCCACATCAAAACTTAAACCAGTAATTATATTTATATACTCCATCTAAAAAGAACAACTTTAAAGTGTGAAATTGTCTCCCCTTTGTAAATATTGAAATTATCTCCTCCTTTGTAAATAGTGTGTTTACAAGTTTTTTTCATGTTACGACCTCTGATGACCCCACATGACAAGACACACCCTCACCTTATTTACTTAGAAAGTCCTACATACCCTCGAAGGTCAAAGTTTGTGCAATGTGCAGTTCATGAGGTACTGCAAACATGTTTTGTCTATAGTCTGTCTGCAGATGACCTCTGGTGACCTTTGGCATCCACCAAAATCAATCCCAGTCAAGATCTTTATATGTCCTCCCCACACACTGACTTTGGACTCTCCTGCACATTCTCTTCAAAAGATAGAGTGTTCACATGCTTTTCACATTATGACTTCTGATGACCCCATATGACCTTTGACCTACAAGAATACCCTCACAATCTCACTTACTGACAGGGCAGTACATACCACCCAAGTTTGAAAATGATGCAACTTGTCCTTTCTGAGATACTGCAAACATAGTTTGTACACATTCTGCCTGATGGTGACCTCAGATGACCTTTGACCTTCACCGAAAACAATCCCAGCCGAGATCTTCATATGTTCTATCAACACACCAACTTTGACCCACCTTGCACTTTCCCTTCTAAAGCTAGAGCGTTCACAAGATTTTGCTCACGCACATACATACACACACACATACGTACGCACGCACATACACCGAATTACCATCGCAAAGATTCCTTGCCCGCCTTCGGCAAGGAATCAAAAACTAGAAAATCCTTTGGACATGACACTTGCAAAAGAACTTAAAATAGCCTATCAAACAGGAAAAGGTAATAAGCATCATATACCCTTGATGTTTCCTTCTGACACCATTGCACCTTTACAAAAACTAACTGAAAATGAAAATAGATCCATGGCGGGTGTGTCACCGTTAAATCCGTATGTCTTTGCCAGTACCCAAGGATCCCTTTTGCATGTGTCAGGATGGCATGCAGTACACAATATTTGCGACAGTTTAAAGACATTGGAAAGACAGGACCTACTGACCACAACCAAAAATCGACATCTAGTAAGCACTATGTATGCCACCATGGAGGTACCAGAGGGTGAGAGGAAGTATTTCTATCAACACATGGGTCACTCTAAAGATATTAATGAAAATATCTACCAAGCACCTATGCCACTCATGGAAGTCATCAGGGTTGGAAGATCCCTTCAAACAATTGATGGTAATTACTTGAAATTAACAGAAACATGTCAGTTAAAAGTCTAGGAAAAGCTTATAATTTGCTTTCAGTTGTCCTGGTACAACAAAATGCAAGTATTCTACTATATTGTCCGACATACCCTCTTGGTTTGTTCAGTGAGCAATTAACCAACAAAAAAGTCATTCAGTGGTCAGATTCTTGGAACAAATGAAGAAAAAACTTTTGAAAGAGACTTATTGAGGACCATAATGGTGGTTTAATTAGTGGTTACAGCCTATGAATTAATTTCTGCAATGTACAGTATGTTCCAGTGATGTATGGTTTTGTTGTCACAGAGGATATTTTCAGTACTTTAACAGTCATGCAATTCATGCTTTACTGCAATGCTACTTCTACATTGTATGATAGTAGAATATATATACTGTGCAGCCCATGCAGTTTATATGTATGGTTTCCCCTTGAAGAAAAAGTCAATATTCGTCCTACATGCAAAAACTGGTGCAATATTAAGGCTGTTTTGCATCAAATAACATTGCCAGAATCTTTACAATGTGCATTGTTCAAGATTCACAGGAGATCACTTGAGGATTGGATAAAACCTTACCTCAACAGTACGCATTTTCCTAAAGGAAACTTCATAAGGGATTAAAATGTTAATGACTTTAAATATTTTGTTTGCAAGGATAAAAAGTGTGTTTGCAAAACCCCTACTGTATCACCCCTTGTTGATTTTACATTCAGTTTCAAGTCATATTGGATTCCCCATCAGATGTACTTCAATGGAGTGTAATTAAATGTTTTGGGGCCTCTAATGCATACTGCAATACGCACAAAAGTTACGACAATTGCAGGTTGTGTGTTTTATAGAATCATGATGGTTATCTACATTTCAGGGCCATCTTCAGCAGATCAATTATCTTCCAGTGCACCAGCTCACCTAATGGGGAACCCTCTAGCAATGCAACAGGTCAGTGTATCCAGAAGGTTGAGAGTGCATAGTTATCATGAACAATTAATCATGCCAGCTCAGTTCTGTGTGTGTACGGTGTATCTGCATGTTCCTGTATACTGTGCCCTTCTGATGCAGCTATGGTATTTGTAAGGATTATAGTACAGTATGTTTAAATTTATGAACTTTATATAGCTATTCTGTATCCAATTGGTACTTCAGTAAAACAGATGTAATATGTCCTCCTAGTATTGATCTATATATAAATATGGTGGGTATTGTGATGTCACTATATGCATACTTGCTTTAGTGTCCACATTGTGTGTTTTGAATGATGTATCTTGCTATATGATATGCCCTGCAATTGCAAATGTTAAAGGAGGAATTACATGCATGTTTAAATTTGAAAGCTGTACAAAATTTGTCGTTATAGACCTGATATTCATGTATGTGTATTTGTTCTTTTGTTGTATACACGAAAAGGATTTCTATCCAACATCAGTTAGTAGTGACCTTCTTTAAAGGGAAATAGGGCGTTTGTTTTAGAGAAAACATCCATATTGTTTAAACCAATGTTTGTGGACACAGAATGATAGATTATTCAAAATAAGGAAGGACAGTAGCCTACTTTTCAAGGAATAAGCTTCTCACAGATAGAAATTCAGTTATTCCTTACTCAACACTAACTTGTCTCACTCAAACTTTTCAAAATTCAAATGATGCATCTTCCGTTACTTATCACATGCATAATGTTTTGAGGAGATGAAGCTTTGGTAGATGTTTATTGATGACACTGAATGGTTTAACGATTACCGCGATTTTCTTTTGTATGTCATGTTGGTGTATTCTAAACACCCTATTTCCCTTTAAATTCAGTCCTAGTTTGCATAAATGCAGGGAGCTCCCTGGTTTGTCAGTCGTAATCCTAAGCGTTTGCTGTTCCGCTTTAGTGCTTACAGTGAGTTTTCACTTGTGATATGTTCTACTACATGTTCTAGACAGTGATATGGATGTAAACGGCTTGTACTGTGATGTCACAATGTCTGTATTGTGCTAGCAATGTCCATGTTGTGTGTTTTGCATCAAACTATGATTAATTACATTTCACAGCCTACTTCAGCTCAATGCAATGCCAACTTACCCGATGACAGAGGCTACTGTGTCGATTCCAGAGGTCAGTATTTAGAGAGATCTCAGCGTCTATGGCGAACAATCACATGCTATCTTACATCACTGCAGCTATAGTATGCCTGCCATGCAATTGTGTTGGTACTGTAGGATACACAAAGCGTTTTAATTTTTTAATGGCATATTGTAAATTGGCAATTTACATGTAGCCACAACCTCCTATTTTGTTAAGAGGATTTCTGTCCATCATCAGTTATTAGTTTCACTCCTCTGCCAAGTTGCCAATCTTGACCATGCATGTTAAGTTTTACATATGTGCTAACCAGTCAGTGCTACTGTAAAAGTGTTGTAATGTGACATAATGTTCTTTGAAACATAGAATGGCTTATGATATCACATAATAGATGTGCTTTTGGATCCTGTGTTTGCACTGTTTTGTTTACATTTCAGAGCCTATGTCCACAGAATTGAATGCCAATTCAACTGATGGAGACTCCCCTGACAATGCAACAGGCTTAGGTCAGTATTAGCAGGAAAGTAGGTGGTGAAGAATTAAACCCTACATTATGTCCAATGCTGTCACCAGGATTTTATATATATTTTTTTTTGGGGGGGGGGGGGGGGGGAAGGAAGGGCAAAAGAAAGTGCAAGGGCAAAAAACACACAAGCATAGCAAGTGAGGTCCAGGGGCCATCTTAAGGCCCCTGGTGTGGTCCAGGGGCATAGCACTATTTGGAGTCCAGGGGGCAAGCCCCCTGAACCTCTGAAGATTTAGCATCTCTAGGTGAAAATTTTTGAAGTCTGATGGACTTCTTAGAATGGAAAGGTAATTGAAAATTACGAATTTAAACATGGGTGATTGGTCAGCTCACCTCAGCTGAGTGGGGGGGGGGGTACAAAACTTTGTGTCTGGGTTTGGTATAGTCCATGGGTCAATCATTGCTCTTTTGTATCTGCTACATGTTTTGATTCAAGGACAAAAACTGCTTATATACAACCTTGATACACCAAGACAAACTTGTTGTCACCTGTTGACCTTGTGGAAGCTGGGGCTTACTCCCAAATTTAAAACTGCTCACCAAGGTGTGTTCTTTGTGAAGTGGTACAGACTTTGTAACAATAGTGTGCCCTCCTATTAAATGTAACTATGAGGCTAGGACACATGTGCAATTTGTGTAAATTTTGTTAAATGTATACATTTATAGCTAATATAATGCAAATTTTTATTACTTGTTTGAAAGGGATTTCCATTCAACATCAGTTACAGCATTCCCCTTTTACCTAGTGCAGTTTGTCAATCCTAATGGTGTTATTACAGACATGTGTTATTTCAATCAGTTGTTCTGCTAAACTCCAATATGTTCTTGTAATGTTCTCTTATGGCTGGATTCATGTCGTCACTATACATAATAGTGGTTTAGTTTAACAACCACCATTTTGTGTGCTTAGAATCATCTATGATTGTTTACATTTCAGGGCCAACTTCAGCAGAATGCTTATCCATCTCACCTAAATCCATCTCACCTAAATCCATCTCACCTAAATCCATCTCGCCTAAATCCATCTCACCTAATGGAGACTCCTCTAACAATCCAACAGGTTAGTATTGGCTGTAGTAGAAAGTCATGAAGCTAATGCATAAATATTGAATGAAGCTGTGTCTATTACAGCATACATCATGACATGTGCTTATATATGTAGATGCTGTGATTTTTTATAACCTCATGTGTAAGGAAAGAGGGGCCTTGTATCTTTTTATCCAACAGTGCTAATTATATTTACAATGACATATATCTATAATCTAAGGCAAACTCCAACAATTTGATTGCTTGATGAGGTAAACAAAGCTCTGTTACTGATTATGAAAATAGTGAATAGCTAGGCACACATACACTGAACCAAAGCATGTGCACACTATGTAACCCGTAGTACACAACGTAAACACTGCAGTGCACTGAGCTGAGCAAGTACAATTACAACTAAAATGCATGAGCATATTGTTGCTATATGCATGCTATTGTTATTTTCTTTAAGTGTTACTTTGTGTGTCGTGCACAAACATTCTTACCCTGTTGCGAATCTTGTTTATCTATTTACTCAAGATTTGTCTTCAATAAAAGTGCTGTTTTTTAAGGACCAAATTTCCTTTATTTTCATCTTTTTTATCAAAATCTTGTTTTATACATGAACAGGGTTAATTAACTTTAGACCATGTATTAACCATAGGATAGTAAAATCTCAGTGGTCTTTGCTATTGCTTAATTCCCATGAGGGCTGCACCCTCATGTACAGTATTGCTCGCATAAAACCCTTTCGTATATTATCCTACGGATACTGAATGGTCCTGCGTTAACCTTTTATTACTACGGTCTATTACCCTGGTCCTAATGTATTCATTGTGCACTGTTATAAGTCCTCCTAATGTAACTATTATTATGCTAGGACATATACATTACATACATTCATAATATATTACAGTATATTGTGTAACATTTAATTGTCATACATAAGGACCTGTTTAGTATCTCCTGTAAATTCACTGTACACATTACATAAATCAAATGTACTCATTACATAATAAAACATATACTTTTGGCTATCCTCCTAATGTAACTGAATAATGATATCACATACAGTACTTACTTCATGTATACAGTTTACACTAACAGGAACATTGTAATCATATTGCATTATACCGTACCATAATATATTCTCTTATCGCAATTACAGTAATTGTGATACATGTACAGTACCTGCTTTAAATTTACTTTACTATAGTACATACATTTCCCAGGTCCCTAATATATTCATTGTGCACTGTTACAGTATGTCCGTTTATTGTAACTATTATGCTAGGACATTTACCTCACATATTATGACAGTAGCCTCTTATTCATAATATGTTACTATGTTTTTACTGCTATTACTAATTGCTATACATTACATGTAGGACATGTGTAGTATCTCCTGTAAATTTACTGTAACTACATTGCCTAAATCACATATGTTAATTATATAACAGTATACTGTTGGATGTCCTGCTATTGTAACTATTATGGTAGGACATACAGGGAATAATTTATCCAGTATCACATCACAATTTGCAACACATACAGGCCAGATTGCTACACAAAAGGGAAATGTGTAGCAAATTTGTTGTATGCATAGGCCTTGCATTTTCACCAATACCTTCCCAAAGACTTCAAAACTGCCATAATCACTACACAAAACAGTAGCCTCTTATTCATAATATATTACTATGTTTTGTACTACTATTACTAATTGCTATACATTGGAAGTGGACCTATGTAGTATCTCCTGTAAATTTACTGTAACTGTGTAATGTACTAATTCTATAATATAGCAGTTATACTGAATACAGACTCAGTGTATATGCACAGGTATGCATGTTGTTGACAGTGACTGTAATGTTGAAGTCGGAATTAACTGATCCACCTCCTATTTGACCCCTGCAGCAATCACAGTGGACTTGTATCAGCCACATTTTGATAGCCTAATGGTCATCACTCATGTCTGTGTGAGTTATTGTAATCACCAGCACTTTTGATCTTTACTGAGTCTGTAGTAATAGTTACTTGAAATCTTCACTTTATAAGAAAAAACCTGAAATATAGTGACAGGTGAATGCCATCAAAGGTACACTTCAGACACTTAATTGTACCTAGTTGGGGGATTACAGCAGCAGTGTGTATTGAAAGGCCAGACAGATAGGACTGTGTTCCATCATAGTTTTCTTTTCTTTTTTTTTTCTATGGGTACATGTGAGGTTGTTGAAGGATGGAATGTGGCATTCAATGAATGAAGGTGACACTAACTGCTAGTTGGGGGGCTTCAAGCAGTTGTTTGTATATATGGAAAGGCCATACAGATGAGCTTGTGTTCCATCAAAAGTTGTGAATGTGCCACTCAATGAAGGTGACACTAACTGTTATAGACATCAACAGAATTGGCGTAGCAATAGTAGAAAATACATTTGGTAATTAACTGGTGTGTCACGAACAACCACCTCAGGTCTCTTCCTTGATCAGTAATGTGGATATGACAACGTTATGAGAATGTGGCATCATATAGCAGAATATCTAATGAGAACCACCAGTTCTCCCAAATTGTCTGATATTAAAGGCATACCAAACTTTTGGACATGTAATTTATTGTTTTCACTGATTGCCTACACATGCAATCCTTTAAGCGAGATAATTTATGTGACACTCATTTTTGGGTCTGCTGAAGGAGCTTTATGTGTCAGTCACACAGAGACTATACAGTAAATGATGAATGTTTTTTACTGTAAAAACTCACATTATGACTTTGCAACATTGTATGTCTCAGTTTGGTGTATCAGAAACAACACACTCAAGTCACTGTTCCTTGATCAGTAATGTGAATCTGACATTATGCTGTAAGAATGTGATGCAATATAGCACAGATGACTGAATGTGTTGAACATTCATTGCATGTGTAGTAGGATTCAGTGACATAAACATGCATTAGTAATTACGTCCACCCAATGTAACTGTTATGACAGGACATATATCATCATATATAATAGGTCACAAGATGGTAGATCCCTCCTTTGTCGCACTCCTTTGTCATTCACAAGGGCTCTTTTGCTAAATACTGTACCTATTAAAGAAGGGAAAGTACAAACCAATTTTTGGACTTGGTTCAGTAAACCATAATTAATGTTTGGCAGCTTCATGGCAAGTGATAATATGCTATAAGCATAATGATAGCCTACAGTATGTATACATTTACTACATACTGCAGTACCCCATTTCTAATGGTTTAAATCAAAATAGCTACAGGTCAAGCTTTGTTAATAATTGAGTAATTATGCCATATTATTTACACAGGTCGCAAGTACACAAGATGGAAAAAAGGAGGAGAAAGCAGTGAAGGTTTATTGCAAGAAGTATTTGACGAGAAACGAGTCAAAACAGTTGCCAGGTATTGTACTATAGATTAAAAATATATAGGCTAGAAATATGTGCTGCTTGGTAAGAATAATGAGCACCCTACTGATTTTGGTCAAAGGTCATTTGAGGTCACAAGAGGTCAGAAATTGGAAACTTGTACACACAACATCTTAAGATATCATTGCAATCATGGAAATGTTTAATACTTAGCATGGTAATGCATTATATCAAGTAGAGGACTCCTTTTGTTTTTGGTAGAGGTCATGTTAAATCACCAGAGGTCATTCACTGATACCTTTGTTAACAAGACATCACAAAGTAGGAGTCATAGAAACTTTTGATACTTAGGCTTGTTAACATGTTACATCAAGCAAAGATGCCTATTGTTTTTGGTGGAGGTCAAAGATCATCTGAGGTCACCAGAAGTCCAAAAGCCCCCAAATACTCATAAATTCATTAACAAAACCACAATGCATTTTTGACAGGTGTCCACAGTCCATCTGGGTGCACCAGGATTAAGCTCTGATGACTACTTCTATGGTATAATAAAGTTTCTTTGCCATACAATAGTGGTGCAGAACATTTGGTCATCAAAAGCATTTCTTTTTCAACATTCAGTCTAAACATTTATGCCATGAATTCATTGAAACCTAAATGCATTCTTCAAATTTTGGTTGAGCTTGATTGAACTACTTTATTTTGATATGTATCTCATAGTATTGATGAGGTTATGCAAGAAAAGTCCTGTCCACTGAAGAGTCCCTCAGTTTCATGAAATGTACCACTACATAAAGAAACAAGATGTATGTTTGACATCCTTATTGTTTTAGGCAGAGGTCAGCAAAGGTTGTACTCTAAAAAAGTTTGCAAATTTAATTGACTTTGTCCCTGGTCAGATAATGGTGATGCACGGTGTGCATGTTTCTCCAGGCCCGTATCCAGGGGGGGGGGGGTTCAGGAGGTTCGGAAAGACACCCTCACAAGATCTGGAGTTCGGCTCAGCCTATGATAGTAGGCCTACGTTAGCAACATATACAATGAGTTTTAATTTGTTGGTCATAAATGTCAGGTAAAATGTTCCACTTGCGGTAAAATCGAACCCCCTCACTGAAAAAGCTGCATACGGGCCTGGTTTCTTATCATTAGTGCATGTTCATTCTACTGTCATGTGCCTGTGTCTTTTAATCAATTAAATATTTTGCCACTTTCATAGTCAAGGAATCACTGAGCCATATGGCTTTCTTGTTCTGCCACAAATTGCATGTAACCAACAACCAAAAGATCAGATAGTCATCCACACATCATTTTTGTTATAGTAAATTTGAAATACAATATGTAATTTTCTTTTTACTGTCTCTTTCAGGATGAAAGGAGATAGAGTGCTTCTTGGTAAGAAGCAATATTGCACTTGACTGGAAAACAGTAAGAACAAAATTAATGAACGAAAGAGTAAAGATAAAGAGGACTGCAGAAAAAAGGAAAGCAGCAATGAACATACACTGAGGACTTTTATGTATTTAAAATGGTTACCCCTAAAAGTATCTTTCCAAGCAATCTTTTTGTATTGATGTAACTTTTCCAGGTTTGGTAGTTAATTTCTTGTTAGTAAAATTGTACCAGTTGTTCATATGACTTCCTCTCAGATGTTACACTGCTTTTATTATTTTTGCAAAATAAAACAAATATATATCACATCTATTTGTACTTAATGGCACCTGCATCATGGAAAATTGCCTAAAATGAATGATAATATTAAATGCATGCATGCATTATCTGCATTTCTGTAAAATATACCACTGTGATTTAAGAAAAAGTACAATTATGTTGCTGTTGTTTCCATTCACTTGATGTGCATACAAACATTTTAAGCCAGCAGCTTGTAATTTACCAGAGAACACATCTAAATGTGAATGTTAATACAGCACCTCTGTGATTAATGCTCTGAATCTGGCACCCATAGTTAGCATATTAGTTGTACCAGCTGATGTGATGAAGCACCATAATTGCTCTACACATCAGTCTGCTGGTATTGCATTATGGTAAAATAGGTTGAAGTGCATACGATGCAACGTACAGGGGTGGTGAATCTCTTTGATGAATTGCTGGTTTAAGTATGGAAAATAACATACACTGTGTAGGTGTCTCATTCCTTTATAATTGTGTCAGAGGGAAGTGACCAGTGCAACTAAAAATGGCATGGTTTTGTTTGCCTGCTTTAAGCAGTGTCAGAATCATTTGACTTGGGCATTCCCAGTTGTATGACTGACCACTTGGGTTCACTTGGAGGGGTGTCAGAGATAAAAATGTTTCCCAAGTAGGAACAGAAGATTTGATGTTTGTAGATACAGTTCACCATGTTAAAACTGCTGACTGTGGTTTGTTGTAACATCAGACTCAGAAATGTTAATGATATATGTAAAGTATGTTAACATGAAGTATGATGTCATGCCAAACTGATGATGATGATGGTGAAAATGATGATGGTGTTTACTTTGTCTGTTGTGAGAAAGAGATTTAATATTAGTTGGTTTGTTAGATTTAATGTTTGAAATTGTCAGTTGTCTAAATACCATTTGAAAACTTGTTCTTGAGTTCAATACCATTTGAAAACTTGTTCTTGAGTTAACAGTTTGAAGTTGTAAGTTGACACTGAGCAGTGAAATTTTAGTTCAGACTTTGAATTTCTTTGTCTAATTTTAACATATGTATGATTTCAAATTACTGGAAGTAACCAAGAACTCATACACTAGCATTGCTGCCTACACTTGAACGGTATTACTCAGAGGTAGTATTTAGGGAATGCATGCATGGACAGTCTACACATAGCAATCCTGTATTTTCCTCCCTTTCATTAATCATACTACTGTATCAATGAAGGTAATGCATTCCCTGGCTGTTGGACAGGTTAATACTCCAATCACTTGATGGATCAAATGATGGATATAGTGCATATTTGGTTCGTTGTCAGTCAATTAACTGTATTATGTTTTTCATGCAAAAGGCTTAAGGAATACGGACAATCATGACTGTGTGTGTATTTATGTGACAAAATGCTTGAAACCTTGTTCATCTTGTACATTTCACATGGCTTGCCCATGGTGAGCAGATGATCCCTTTTGATGTTAGTGCATATATACCATTAATAATCTTGAAAGAAAGGGCAGTGTTTAGCAGGAATCTTCTCATATGAGAATATCCAGACAATGGTATGTCCCAGTTCATGTTTTTTTCTTCTTTTTTTTAGTAATTTGTAGGGTGCGGGTCAATGTTGGAAGTTTGTCTTTACATCTCATTTCACAAAGGCCATTAAGTTAGTAGCCATTAAGTTAGTAGCCATTCAGTTAGTAATTTCAAGTTGAATTGATATCATGATACACATGTTGCCCATGTTGAATAAATCCTCACTACTATCCATGAGTTCATGTCAATATCGTACAATAATAATTTCTGATTTGTTCATATTTGTTTTTCAGGCCTTGAGATTCTATGGGCCACATATGTTGGTAGTATGTCATTACATCTCATTAATATTCATGAGGGTAAGGGTTAAATGCATGGTCCCTTAAAGTTGTAAAGTAACACAGTAACTCAGTGATATTGATGTGGAGTGATGTAATGAGTACATAATACCCATGTTGAATAAATGAACATTTCTGTCTTCTGTATTTCGTTACTATTAATGCTTTCTGTGCCAATTCCATTAATATTTTTGAGTGAGCAGGACCTGTAAGGAATTTTATCAAATGTTAGTACGTGACAACCTGATTTCTACTTTTTGGTGAAATTTGTTTTGAAGGCTGACCAAATGTATTGAAGGTATATGTTGACAGGTAATCAACATTCATAAGGGCAGAGCAAGGTGTAAATTTGTCGAGTATATGGTCTATTAACATAGCTCTGTAATGTAACAGTGGATTGAGGTAAACATAAAACATAAGGTATCCATTCAGAACATATTTTGAAGATATTAAGCATGTCCCTCTCTTCAGGATGTATGTTGTAATCCTAATGGCGAGAAATCACAAACCATTGGCTTTCTTGTTATTTTGCTTTCTTATTAAATTTTGCTTTCTTATTAAATTTACAGAAAACTTGTGATTATGACAAACATTATGACAAAAATTTAGCTGCCCAACATGTTTGCAGTAGAAGTGCTACATTGTGATGGTGATAGCAGTGAATTAGCTTAGGGCCTACAGTCCATCCAGTATAGCCTCAGCTGTGTTTGAACCTTAGACAAGAATGATGGCAAGCAAATGCTTGAATGTAATGATTTCTTCCAAAATTACAACTTTGAATGAGGTATAAAGAGGAAAAATCTAAAGACAATGGTAAACCTTTATCAGTTTTCTACATATTTTAAAGTGTAGAAAATTTATTGCAGCGGAATATGAATGCCCTCCTAAAATGTTTTATACAGTTGAGTTAAGGTTTGAGTTACATTGCTGCTTTTGTGATCATGTGTTTTTTGTTTTGTTTTTTTTTTGGTTAAAACTTCCACCTATGACTAATTATAACTCCACTGATTTTTAAATGTTTACTTACGGCATGATTATGAAATACAGCAGATAGCCATATTTCTGATTTCCTGTGTTCTTTCTTGTATCAAAACCAGTTTTAAAATATAAATTATTTGGTTAGATCCAATGAGAAAATGTTAATGTCAGTAAAATCTGCAAAATCGTATTTGATAAATTAAATTGAATCCTTTTTGGTGCTGTTTTCCAGACCCCCCCCCCCCCTGCTTGTGTGCAATTGAAGCATCTCTCTGACTTAAGTTGCGCGAAAGTTGTTCACTCCACTTTACTCAAACTTATAGTGTCTGGTCCAGTCAAGCTCAAGCTGGTCACTCAGTCAAGCAAAAACTTGGTCCCTATTGATTTGCTGTGACCAGAGGTCATGTTGTCTCAGAAGTGAAAAATTGGTCATGTTGCATCATAACATAAGATAAATGCCATGACCAATGGCAAAAAATGAAGAATCACTGGAAATTCATTAGCATTCACTGAATTCAAAACTGCGTAACAGAGCAAAACTTTTCATCCAAACAAGAATGGTAGGGGGTAGGTTGTTCTTCCTCCACTATGCTGCTACTCTGAAGAAAAGGATTCCACTCCCAGGTTTAAAATATTCCTACCCCTATGGACATAGTGTAGAGTTGTTAAGTGCAAATGATTGTATGTGATATCCAAAGGAAGCAAGACCAGTATCATGCTGTGCTTGATACGTGCAATTCCTGGCGCAATTGCACGAAATCCTTGCAACAAATCTATAAAAAGTGATTTGGAAATGGATACAATGGAACTATTCTAATATAGCTTATAGATAGATGTACGGTAACCTTCATATGTGAAAAGCCAATTCGAAAAGGGTTATTTTTTTAATGGGGGGAGGGGGGTTGTGCCCCCTGTAGATATGACCTCTGGGTGCTTTCCTGAGCGTAATGGTATCATATGGTAATGAAACAAGTATTTTAACCATACAATGCTATTACACAAGTGGACCTATTTTAACCAGACATTAGCAGAACATTTTTTGTGTCCTCCTATGGTGTATAAAGTAGGTAAAAAACAATAGCTGGACACGTAAAAGTGTTATATCTTTTGTTTAGCTAGCAACAATCTTATACCAACCATACATGAGGGGGCAGTGTTTATTATAAATTCACTCACGCATGTAAGATTGAGAATATTACACATGTACCAAAAGTCCTCCAAATGTACAATTTTAACGAATGTCCAGCAAAGGTGTAATCCAGGGGTATATATATATATATATATATATATATATATATATATATATATATATATATATATATATATATATATATATATATATAGGTCTTTATAGGCCTATATATATATTTATTACCATGCCTTTGAAAAAGGAAGGTAACTGAAAATTATAGAAAGTGAAATATAAACAGGAAATAGGCATGTATTGTATGTATGCGTATGTATTTGTGAGATCCCATTAGCTGAATGGGAACTGTCCCTTATCAGGGAATGTGGTTAGCA
This sequence comes from Stichopus chloronotus, assembly GCA_021234535.1. Taxonomy (NCBI): domain Eukaryota; kingdom Metazoa; phylum Echinodermata; class Holothuroidea; order Aspidochirotida; family Stichopodidae; genus Stichopus; species Stichopus chloronotus. The sequence continues at coordinate 32,400,307 of CM037830.1, forward strand.
TAATAGGTTAGCCTACATGTCAATTCTTGTTGAACTCATGTGTTAACTTTCGTTGTTGGCGTTTAGCAAATCAGCCTTCAACCTATGGTGTACTTTCACCTGTATAACCATGTTATATACTGTATATATAGAGAGAGTTGTCTGGTGATCGCATAACAAGTGAATGCTGGAGTAACAATTGCATTTCACTGTTTCAACTCATCTATTCTTTGCTCTATCTTAACCACCAAATTTGAGGTTCATCCGACTCACGGTGTAGGAGGGAATCGTGACACCTTTTTTTCCCCACGAATCCTCCGCTGAGTAGCCTACAGTAACTTCTCCCTGTGTAGTACGTGTAAAGAGAGAAATTAGTACATGTGAAGAATTATAGAATAGGCTACTTTACAGACAAAAGATTGTAATGAGAGCTACCTACCTAACGGAGAATATCTACGTATTGTAAGTTACTTGAATTTGTATTATTTAATTAACAGAGTAGAAAAATTAACGAAAAGGATAACTTACGAGTACATTAGTTGATTGGTATGCTGTTCGTCACGGTGAAAGCTGTGAATTACTGTGCTTCGTACCTTGTGTGAAGATGCAGTGCGAACGGTCTCGTGGTGATGCTATGTTGCGTACGTTGAGGCCACTGAAGCTTCAAATCTACAGCTTTCAACCCTAAACAAGTCTTGGTGTAGAATTGTGTGTGATTTTGTTCCTTACATGAGTTTAAAAATACTGTACTTGTATGAAACGTTGCCTGAGGAGTGTGATGAATTGAAAAGCGGTGGTTAACTGATTGATTAAAGGTTAATGATAATTTCTGATATCGTGACGCAAAATCTGGTATACAGGGTGGTCTCTGTCTTGATGATGCGTTGTTTATTGAAAACTGTACAGGTAGGTTAACTAGATAAATTATTCATTTGATTTATTTACTGTTAATGCGTGATATTATTAGAAAAGTTTGTTCTGTTGTGGTGCTGGAAAATAGTCGAGTGTGTTTTATGCATTTCTGGAGCAGGCAGCGTTTACAATATCGAAACCATAGCGAAGGCTCCTCTTATAGGCCTATCTCTCTTAAAGGCAGTAACTCATCACCCTAAACTATATTTTAGGGTTGGGGATAGAAAATACTACACTAGTTCTTCCCTTTATTTGACAGCATATTCAAAAGAGGCAGAGTAGCTCATGTGACACAGCGCACACAGGGACCCTAATTGTTCTGATCACACATGTGGAGGAATTTCAGACAGGCAGTTTGGGAGGGATTAGACTTAAAATGGTTGTAACTGTCTGGGGTGATGATGACTGTCTTCGCCTTTACGGTAAACACCAGATTGGCCAAAAATTATTGCCTTTTTGATTCTTCAATTTTTTATAATTTTAACCGTTTGTGGGGTGATTTCTTTTACCACATCATTTACAAGAGCAAAGTGTTTTCTTGACGTTCGTCAACTTTTTAAATTGATATGGATAAATTTAGGGCGGTAATAAAGAACCTAAAAATGCTGAATTTTTTGGACGTTGGAGACTTTTCTGCCACTTTCATACTTTCCTACCTCTGTCAGTCATGCACGGGTCACGTCTCAACATTTTCCCAACGGAATAGAAAGCCTTGAGAAATTCAATTTCCAATGATGCGAAAGTCTTTTCCATTGGTTAGAAAAAGAATCTCCAAATTTTAAAGAACTAATAGATGAGATTGTAGCCTACTGAAATGTGACTTGGTATGGCCGATCGACTAGTCTTATATCCCACGCTATACATGCAGCACGCAGCCGACCAAAACGGGGCTACTGTGGCTGGAAAGTGGTCAGTAAAATCGCATATTTCGTGCAGTTAATATGAACCAAATCGTTTACTTCTCATGTAAAGTAATTTTTCAAGAGTTTACGTGAATTATTGTATTATTTTGTTCTTAATTTAAAATTTAAAAATTAGCCTTTATTGTCTGACATGTAGAACTTTTGGCAGAGGTTTTAGAGCCTCGCCAGTGCGTCATTCTACGTATCACCATGCTATTGCTATATCATGTAAACTCATCCACCAATGCTGAACCTTTAGCTTCTACATGTTTCTACTAGCTAACATTATAAGCATATAAATGTTCTGTGTTATAAAACACCAACACAGGTTACGATCATTTGCCGCTGTCATAAGCCTCCTGTTTCAAATCTTCGTGGTAGCTGGTTCTTATATATATATATATATATATATATATATATATATATATATATATATATATATATATATATATATATATATATATATATATATATATATATATATATATATATATATATATATATATATATATATATATATATATATATGTATATATATATATGTATATATATATATATATATGTATGTATATATGTATGTATATATATATATGTATATATATATGTATATGTATGTATATATATATATATATATGTGTGTGTGTTTATATAATTGGCCGTCATACAGAAGATGATTACTGCATTTATAATGTAGGCCTATTTCTTTTTCAAGACACGTTCCATAAAAAAAATTGCAGAAAAGGGGAAAATATAGTTTTTGCTTTTGAAATGTTTCTGTAGATTTAGAAAAATAGAGACAGTTCCCCCGTCACAATGGATGTCGATTATAACTTTAGAACTGAAAAACAATTGCATGAACAAATAGTTGAACGTTAGTAATGCTTTTATGATAAGGTACCAAACCTTTCTCCCTTGATTTTCTAATCATTGTGGTATATTGTGCGTCTCTCCCTTTTTAGGGCAGCTTTTACATTTCTTCAACTCGTCTGTCACTTTTAATTGTTTTCCGTCTTTACGGCTCCACAACCACCTCTATTGAAATCGATAGACTCATACTGTACATACATAAAAAAGTGGAAATAAAAAAGCACATTTCTTCAAGTTACGTACGTCGATTGGTTCTTAACTGACATACTGCTTTATATGTACATACAGGGCCGTAGGAAGGGTCATGTGTAGATGGATTGGGGCGAGGGGGTGGTGTAAGGTCCAAAATTCCAATTGGAGACTTTTTTTCTTCTTCTTTTTTGCAAACTGAACATGTGTACCGCATTACTTTGGAACATAAGTAAGTAAGAATGAGGGCACGCTTATAAAATTAGAATAGGACACTTGAGGGATTGTCGAACCAGCGGGCATATCACGGGAGAAGCGAGAGGATAAAACGGTGTATTGGTACGGAATGTGCCACACTCACTCAGCTTTGTGTCCATTACCATATATATGACCATGTATATATATTAATTTGCCATCCTAAGATAAAAAAAAAAAAAATCGCTGCCCGGCATGGTCACCACCACAATTCCTTGTGTGTAGTGTGTTCAACTTATATCCGTTCATAGACAGCAGTGCTAGGCAAATTCACCATTTGTTATCCTGGTATCACTTCGAATATACACCAGTGTTCAAATACATACTGCAGGATAAATGGAAATACATCTCGCTATTAATTTATAAATATATACCGAATATATACCAGTTTTGTTCCGATTGTGATACAGATATTAAATCAACCAATAAGACAGGCGAATGTACATAAGAAAATAGCCAGTTATTGTGTGGGTATTAGGTACCTGATGTAAATAGCTTACGCCATTCACGCAGATATATGATGCTTTGTACGCACAGAAACTTAACACACGGGCATCAACGTTTAGTCAAGAGTTGCACCAACTATCACTTTGACAACTTTGATTTTCTTAATTAAACGATCTTAAAAAAATCTCCTTTAATCGTCCAAGAATGCTGGCCATTCAAAGTTGTAGCTAGGAATTAGGGTGGTTTAGAGAATTGGGATTGCCGCTTAGTCACAACTTTCGAACCGACTGTCACTATGACGCCTTTGATTTTCTTAAACAATCTGCAATTAAAAGCTCTTTCAATTGCCCTAGCTTCCATATCATCTGTACTTTCATTGGCTCTATATAACATCCAAGTGAAAAAAGTAACGAAGATAACTAAAACCACGACGCTTGTCATAGGCCATTTAAGGTACGGTATGGTACTCTTGTCGAGTTTGAACTTATCCCGTGTATTCTCATCGCACCAATTGAAGTTGATGAAGATCGTCTGAAGAGTTTCAGAAGAAATTAGTAATTGATTATGAAGCAGGATTAAAGCTGCAAAAAAAAAACCTTGTTTTACATATCACAAGACAATTGATAATTGTGGTATATTCTGTTGCTAACCTCACTCTTTTAGTATTTTTCATCACTTCAAATTGATTCCGTCACACTCAGGTAACAATGATATGTCAACTAGACGCTGAATACCTACATTTTCTTGAACCTTTTTCATGTAATGACAGGGAATTTTAAGTTGTCATGAGGTGTCGTGATCATTCACAAATAACGCATCGTTGAAAAAGGACGGTTTTCTAATTAATTTGGAGAGAAAGCAGGTTTTTTAGTGGTTTCGATTAATTTGTACGGTTTTATCAAATTGTGCAGCCAAAACCTGGCCAGGAAAGTGAGAATTCTTTCGAAGTGTCTTAGCTGTTTACTTCAAACTGGATCTGTAATAAGGATCGTTTCTCTTTGCCCAACTGCGCTTGACATCACCATAAATTAATCGGTTTCCGTTCTTGTCCATGGATCTTAACGTATTCCTCAGATCCACATGCCCCGTCCGTCTAAGTGTGTTCTAAGATGCGGGTTAGCAGGAGGTCAAGTGCTTGATTAATTATTTACGCAAATAAGTATATCTTCCTAGCCATGTCAAGTAAAGGTAGCTTACGTTAAAATCGCATTGAATGAGAACGAAGGCTCATGAAAACTGAACTTGTTACATACTGTGGGTTTATGCAGTCTAAAAGACTTTAAACATCGACTTTTGTGACCCACGTCAGGGGAGGACCTAACTTTTTCATAAAACCGTTTCTCGATCATTGGTATCGGGTCGATCCAGAAGTTGCGCATTTGAGGGAAGAGAACAGTCCCATATTTTAACTAAACGAATATGTTTTTTGACCAATCAAATTCACTATAGACTTATAAGAGCCTTTCTGTAGCTATTGTGAACCTTATAGTGAAAGATACTGTATATGAAGACACGCACGAACCTCTTGGTTTCGAAAACAGTAACTCAGCTGTACTGTGAACGAGAACAGTGACTTATCTAAATGTTATCTGAAGTTAACATACTGTGGTAATATGTCTAACACAATTGCTAGTTCTATTTCCAAGATTTTCAAACGTTTCATTAATGCAGAACTACTGATTTCTTTCAGATGTTGTAAACTTAGTTCATTTTTCAAGGTTAATGACAAACTTCCTACCCTCAAAAATAGTGGCTGTATATATCATATTCCTTGTGGTAACAAAACCTGTGGGGATAATTATATTGGAGAATCCAAACTCAGGCTTTGTGACAGATTTAAAAAGCACGTGAATGGTGACTATTCCAAAGAATTCAGTTCCGTATACGATCACTGTAAAACGGCGTAACATAAACTTCCTAGCCAAGCTGATAGGCCTAAAGGTCTCCACGTAGAGAATGCCTAGTACAAACTAGACTCTGCAGAGTCTGCTTGGGCTGGGAAAGTTTCTGTAAATCTTGCTTCTGCCACCTCTGAACACCCACACTGTACTGCTCTTCCGGAAGAGTGTTTACTCCCTCCACTGATAGCTGCCATCGCAGACTCTGGACACTCGTTTTAATTATGCACACAACTTTTAACTAACACCATTGTTTTTCGCTACCGAATTCGATAGAAGCCAATCACGACCATCGTGAGAAATGATGGGAGTGATGATGGGGAAAGGACATAAGACTGATTAGTTACGTAACTATCATGGCAATATTCTACTCTCCTTCAACTGTTTGAGGCCTCTCTTAACGATATCCTATTTCTGCCGTAGGCAAATCTGGTGATACGGTGAAAGTTAGCCTAGGTACCATTATTTTCTCTCATTGTTCGATCGCTGTTATTGGCTCATTTCATGAGACCAACGCGTAGTATTTTAATATGTCTTAACCCTAACGTCAAACGTGACTATTCATTTGTACATAATTATATAGAGTGTCCAAAATCTTTCCGGCGGACGGCGATCACAGGGAAACGCTATTACTAGATGAGTACATATCCTCGGTTGGGTATAAGTAGGCTGCAGCTCAAATTGTGAGGAATGTATCAAAGGAGGAGAATTCATTCGCCGAGAAAGACTTTGCAAAGTCTAGGTACAAACCTTAGATCATGGTGTCTCCTTTCATTAGGAATTTACAACCAACCGCTTTTTTTTTTTTTGAAGACCAACGATTTTATGACCAATATTTTCATTTGCCTCAAAACAGAATTAAAGGGAAATAGGGCGTTTAGAATACACCAACATGACACACAAAAGAAATAGCTTTAGTCATTGTTAAACCATCCAGTCTCGTCCATAAACGTCTGCCAAAGCTTCATCTCCTCAAAACATTATGCATGTGATGAGTAATGGAAGATGCATCATTTGAATTTTGAAAAGTTTAGGTGAACAAATTAGTGTTGAGCAACAAATAAGTGAGTTTCTATCGGAGAGAAACTTATTTCTTGAAAAGAAGGCTACTGTCCATCCTCATTTTGAATAATCTATCAGTCTGCGTCCACAACCATTGGTTTTAATAATATGGCTGTTTTCTGTAAAACAAACGCCCTATTTCCCTTTAAGGGATGAGCCTCCGAAGGAACAAGAATGCGTCACCCCTGTTCACCCCAGAGGAACTGGCGCCAGCAGTTTATCACGGGCGCTTGCAAGGCCGAAGGCAGACGGTGTGTGCGCTCTCATCTCCTCTCTCTCAAAATCCTGGATCAGTCCCTACTTACGTAATGTAAACGTAGTATCTGCAGAGAGAAATTCTAAGAATCTGCTAGCTGCCGTGAGGGGACGGTTTACCGAATCTTTCTCTCATAAAGGATTTCAACATTTTTGTGAAGGTAACATCACCAGATATTAGGTATTTGCATCTGGTTGAATTACTTTTCAAAGTTAATTTCACTACACGTCTATCACTGAGGTCAAATTCATTTGGATTAACACACTCGTCGTAGGCGTCTCTATTAAGTGTCCTGAAATATTGCAAATCCTTTTTAAAAGCTGACAACCCATAATCTTCCACTTTGCGCCAAAAACTCCGATTAAAATGATCGTACAGCAACCAGTCTCCGTGATTCCATTCTCGAATAGTTTCCTTTAATTCGCTGTCTATTTCATGCCTGTGGTTTTTGCTTCTAACACCACGTGACAAGTACAAAATATTCTCAAAGTCCCAGCACAGCAGTCTCTTTAACAGAATGAGGGATTCGTCATAGTACTCTTGAATCATAACCAAATCAAATTCGCGATCAATTTGGAGTATTTTGTCTTTGATTTTGTTCTCCTTTTCATCATCACTGTGTTGTAATCCGAGGTCGAATAGCATACCGTTTCGACTCTGCTCCCAATGGGCGTAGTTCTTTTTCCTGAAAAACGAGCTCGCATTCTTTATGAATATTTTGAAAGAATTCGTTTTGTTATTTATTTTCATACCACGATACATTTCGAAATACCCAAAAGCCGATTCCAACTGGTCATCCGGTTTTCTTAATATCGTGATGTAAGTGGCATTAGGTATAACCAAATCCATCTCTCTACGGTTGTACCGCGCGTGGTTCGTGAGCATGTGGAAAGTCTTGTTCCTTAATTGAGGATATCCAACCACCATTTGACGAGTAAACAGTAGCTTTGAGGAGAATATGTGGCTACGCCTCCCGAGAGCGAAGGTGAGGTTATGGGTATAGCCGTATCGCTCGAATATTGCAGCCGTCGTTGTACTGGCTGTTTTGTGAGTCTTAAGGAAAACAATTCGAAAGTTAGGTTTACAAAGAGTGCCCTCTAATAACTTGTGCGTGAGATCACTGATTGTTTGTAGACTGTTAACAGTTACGTTGCCACCTCCAGTTGAAGCCACATTTCCAAATTCCTCCAATGGAACTAATGCCTCAATTGCTGTGCTGCTGAATTCTTCAAGGTCCAGTGGGTGTCTGTAAGAGAAGCGATTGCTGGAATAAAAACAGCCAGAAACAAAACTGAAGGTTTTAATATTCACGTAGACACATCATGAACATCATCGTTTTTTTTTAACTCTTGTTAAAATGAAAGCAACTTGCCGTAGTGATTCTCTCTTGATACATCATATGAGTAAACAAGAAGCAGTACCCTAGGCTTAAAGGCTGTAATGCATCACCCCAGACAGTTAAAATTCTCCCAACCACCTACCTCTAGTCCCTCCCTCAGCCTGTCTTACATTCCTCCACCGTGTGTAATCAAAACAATGGATCCCTGTGTACCCTGTGTAATACGAGCTGCTCTGCATCTTTCGAATTTGCTGTCAATCTAACAGTACTGTAACTTAGAACCAGTTGAGAATTTTCCTTTCAGGGAGGTAAAAATATAGCTTAGGGTGATGCAATACAGCCTTTAAAGGTCGTGTGACATGAAAATGACAGTTTGGAGTAGTGGGTGCATTAAGCATTAAAATGTTACAAATAGCCACAATTTCATAAAAATCTAATCAAAGACTAATCAAAGACTGACAAATGTACCCGCAAATTGGTGTCTCACAGCTGTATCATGAATAAACGTATTGTGCATGGGTCTGTCCATGAGGATAGGTCAAATGAAGGGATAATGACCCATTCAAAACAAGTGTAAGGATATGAAGGTCATTTATCTTGTATTAAATGAGAACCATATGCAGAAGAAAAAAAAATGTAATTCTTATGACCCACACGATGAGTTCAAATATTAATGAGTCCATCGATATCGGTGGTCCATCTCGCACGATCGAATTAATTCTGTCATATTGAAAGCTTTTTTTTTTTCGCCATGGTGAAAAGGGGCTGTGTGAAATTCTCGACTCAGTGAAACATTTCACAATAATAATGTAGACTTCTACTTCATTTGAAATAAAGACATAGTGCTTCGATGGAATAGGTCTATAAGAAGGAGTGGGTTGTATCCTTGGCAGAGTTGTAATGGGTAATTGAAGTTAAATTATTCCGTGATACTATCTTGATGTGTTTAAATCGAAGAAACGGAAGATCAAACTACCTTTGTTTTGCTCCTAGTACGACTCCTTGTAATAAAACAGGGAATGAAGAAAAAAGTTGTGTCGACATTCTATTAGGAAAAAAAAAAAACCAAAGGAGTTTTTTTTTTTGTTAAGTATGATACTACACATGGATGATTCATGTCTTCATCAAGCCACTTTGAAGCAAACTTTTGATTACAAAGAAGTGATTACAAAGAAGTGATTACAAAGAAGTGATTACAAAGAGAATTACGAAGACACATTTCCCCCAAGAAGTATGACTGTAATTATGGCTCCCTTATGACTCCATGGTTAACAAACGTAATTCGGTGTCCAGACCTAAATGTGTAACACGGACATGTCTGAACAGTTTAAGCGGGCCCACGGGTTATCGGTTCATCGTCTTGAAAAGTTCCAAAGTACACGCAAACGCGTCTCCTTTGTTTGGTGGTTGCTCAAAGCGTGCAACAACGATAAGAGAATTTTGCCATCCTCAGTTGCACTTTAAGTGCATGCCATCCGTTTACACTTAAATTAAGAAACTTCCAGCAAAATGTCAAGTCAACCTATGTTTATCACACTGAATGCACAACGAAATATATGTTTGAAACCTGTCATTTTAAGGGAAAAGTCATACGCAGTCTATGCAGAAACCAACACGTCAACACAGGGCATGACGAAATCAACTGGTCTGTGCTAGTCGGTGGCGCGCTGTTCTTTCTCTTCTCACACTCAGTAACACTTCGCACTCACATATCTCAAGAGTGTTATCAGTGCATACCATACTACAAACGTTGTATTGTGACTATTATTGAAGGGAGCAAAATCAATCCGCATGCAAAAATTTAAAATACCCGAAAAATGGTTAAGTACAAACAACGATAACATAGAGCATATCAAACGAGTTCCAGGCTCTTAGTTGGATGTCACAAATTTCCATACTTGGCTTAGGTTTATCCGTGATGCAATTGTAAAACAGAAATTTGTTGGTAAAATTATCAATGGATTTTTATGAAAATTTTGGATATTTTAAAACTTTTTAACGATTACTTCGGTCAATGCTCCAAAATGTGTTCTTGATGTCATATGTGCTTAATGTGCTTAATGTCTACCTTCTACAACAAGTCACAGGCCATGACCTATTGCTCAGAAGCACATGAAAGCTACATGCCATGGCACTTCGCGAGCAAAGACGTGATATAGGCCTATCTGTGACAGAAACTTCCATGTCAAACGTTAAAACTTGAATTGTACTTACGAAAAAGAAAACCAAGCTCTTGCGAACGAAAGGTATGCAACGAAAAACTTTTCACCGACTACGTCTGTTAGTCTCTCCTTCGCGTACTAATTCACACTGAATTTTACGCTGCTTTACCAACAGACACTAAAACAGATTCCACAATGATTTTATAGCTCAACAGTTGGTGAAGGGCTATTCTTTTCAAATAACTCTGGACTGCTGGGGCACTTTCTTACGGTGGCCGCGAGAGGACAAGTAAAAACGAATTAGTCGACTAAGTCGACTTAGTGTCTCGAAATTTCGAGATAATAAGTCGAAATTTAGAAGATAAGTCGAAATTTCGACTTAGTCAACTAATTTTTTTTTTAACTTGTCCTCTCTCGGCCACCGTACTTTCTGACTGAATTGGCCAATGAACGATCTTTTTTTTTTTACAACAGATCTATCCGAGTAACGGCATGTTTATATCCTATTTGTAAGAAGAAAGTGGCAAAAAGTTGTATAAGATGCAGTGAACTGGAACAACAGGCTACGTATTTCCATTAACTCACAATTTGACTGACTCTGACAAACGTAAAAAGAATGGAATTAAGGAAATGCAAAATAGTTAAAAGAAAATGGTTTCTTCAAAGGTCAAGGATCTAAATAAAAGACGTTGACTAATTTAACATTAAAGGGGACTTTCCACTCCCGATGTCAGGCTTTGAATCATTCATTCATTTGTTTGTTTGTTTGTGTGTTTGCTTCAATGCAGGAATATGTGACCAAATTCTTCAATGAGTTAATGTAAGCTTCTATTTATATCAAAAGAAGTCAAACCGCATGCCTCATTTGATCTCTGATCTCTTAAATATTAACTTTACAGGGAACAGCATCATCATAGTTTCAGACATCATCATCAAATCATTTAGAGTCATTCTACTCATAGAGACATACATTCGGTGTTTCATGTAGAATAAAACAAGCTATATATATATATATATATATACATATACATATACATATACATATTTGCTTGACAGGTGCAGTTGCAGTTGCAGTTTTATATCCAAAGGACAGAAGTTTTGGATATGATATATTTGACCTTGTTTCTTTACCTCTCTTTTGTGTGATTTTACATATATATATATATATATGTGTATATATGTGTAGGAGTACGTCCTTGTGGGTAATTAATATGCAACATCTGCACACTTTTATACAGTCCCAAGTTCCAACCACTGCATGTGGTCACGGCCAGCCTTTATCCTGTTCGTCTAATAGACTTGCAAAGTAGGACACAAGTCTTGCATGAGTATCATGTTTTAAGTCAATATTCTATGCAGTACATGGCTCTATAACCTTACTTTTTACTTTCCCCCTTCAATTCTCAGGAATGGTTACAATTCCTACCTTGCAATGTACCTTATAACTTATTAATGAACAGAACAATCGAGATCCTTCAATCAAACTCAAATTTTGAAATCGAAGTGAAAAAGCAAAATACGTACCTCTCTTGTAAGTCCTGTTCGAGTAAATTTGACCAGACTGCATTTTGATGAACATTGACAAGTTCTAGGAAGAAGAGCAACGTAAAGAAGACTGAAGCCAACAGGTAAACTTGCCGCGTGCAAAGTCCACAAGTCATCTTGGAACCATGAACCTGAAAAAAAAAAGCAACAGAAAACAGAGGGACAGTACTCACAACGTCACTCAAGTACGTCACTCAACGTACTCACAACGTCACTCAAGTATTCATAGATCAACATCCAACGTGATGAAGACTGAGACCCGAGAACATTTTAAACTTCCTAAGTATACAATCAATGACTGACATGCACTTACAGATGATTGAATCCCCATATGTCATTAGTCTCTCCTTTACATGACGCCTCCTTTTCAACCCTTATGCTCAACGTTGGGAATGAAAATACTAATCCCCCTCCTCTTCCCCTCTCTCCAGTAATCTCTACTTCTTTTTCCCATACTTCCGCAGACAACACCTTTTTTCACCTACTTTCCCCTTCGTCTCCCATCCAAAATTCAGAAGACTGATCACCCCTTCTCAGGCAATTCTTTCATCTCATTTTCTCATCACATTTTGTTAGTTGATCATCTCTCTACATTTTTGCAGTATTTTTTTTTCCCGTCTTTTCCTTGCAGGTCTCCTGACATCTCTCCACCCAGTGTCTTTTATAGGCCTATACTCCTACATTCTTTGGAATGTGTGTTTATATGCTACAATTTCAACTCGGAAGAAATCTTGATTGAACCAAAACTTACTTTTCTACGCAGGTATATATATATTTTTTTGTGGATATTTAACATAGGCAGTTTTTCTACTGATTTTGTTCCCTTTGAAATTGATACTTCTACTACGAAACTGTCAGCTTACAGCAGAGTACATCCGGACAAAAACAACATAAAAGAGAGTTTATTGAATGAGAAACGAATAAACAAGTATAAATTGTTAGGGGCACACAATCGGCCAGCACAGTCGGCGAATTCTGCCGAATGTTTTCGCAAGACAAAACAAGTTTTCAGGATTTTATGCTATAAAATAAATTGTACAGTAGTTAGTACACTACAAGTCCGTTAACGCATAATGTTTTTCCGAGTATTTTCTTGAGTTAAAAATCGGACTTTTTTCTCTCTCTGGCTACAGGCATCGCCTCGGTACCGGTACCATTTATGGCGGTACTGACGGTACCAATTGTAGGCAGTACCGTGAAACATTACAAGTCCAGTATTGGAACTATGGCTTTGTTAGTCACTGGAGCTCCGTTCAAGAATTTCTTTGGTAGTTACTCCTCCTGAAAACGTAGTCGGATTGCATGTATTTGTGACATCTTATCGTATATAAAGACATACCAGTACCGGAACTCTACTATGCCAACCATACCTATGCCTCCTCTGGGATGTACAATAATAAGATGGATTAGGTGCCTTGGAGCATGGGGGAGACGTGTTAACGGGGAGTGGAGTGAGGAAAAATCGTCCCTCTCTCTTTGGAAGGAAGGTGAGCTTTTCCAGTACATATGTTTCCTTTTGTTGTTGAAACATTTAATGGATAGATACATTTTAACTATAAATGAATAGTGTAGACCCTGCTACAAGCTCATATCACAGTATAAACCAAAAGGATTAAGGATGTCCTCAAGGACTAACCACAAGGATTAAGGCTGTCTCACAATTTTAGGCTTACTATATACATATATATATAAATATAGGATACAAGAAAAACAAAGACATAACTGCAGGGTAGTCATATCACTATTGATCTCCCGTCCATCATCAGACAAAGGCATGGAGACAATGATTAAAAACACTTTTATACAAAGACGAAATACTGTTAAACAAAAGGGGGACAAGGCCAAATACAAAAGCAAGTTTAAGAGAAGTTTAAGACCTTTATTAACTGAACACCATACAAAGCAAAACGAAGACTTGAAAGTTTTTATTACACAGAGTGACAATAAGTGAATGAACCAAGAAAAAGTAACTGTACAAGAATATTAAAATAACTGCAAGTTGTTATATGGAGATTAAAACAGCTCCAACTTGTAACTCGTTGTTTTTCAAGTTAAAGTCAGCTTTTAAATCCTTCATAAGAAGGCTTTCTCAATCTTACCCCTGTACCACTGAGATTCATTTCCAATAACTTCACAGTGGTGTTCAAGATCAGCCCTAGGAAGCAGTGTTTCTCGCTGGTACAATGAAGATAAAAAAAACTCCTTTCTGAGTTGCTAAAGGAGCTCATCAAGTGTTCCTTGAATCTATCAATGAGTCATATGTTGGTGTCATCTTCATAGAACGAGTTACAAACAGGACAGCTTATCTCGTGCACCACATTGTTCGCATAATCTAGTTTATGGGGGTCTTTAAATTTAGACAAAGAGGCAATTTTCTTTTGGAGAAACTTTCACTTTCACTAGATTGGTTTTGATACAGAAATTATTAATACAAGTTCAGATTTTTTTTAGAAATTCTGTCGCTGCTGGGTTCACAATAAGGTAAGGGGACATAGGGCCCTAATGACATCATTAGTGGAATTCTGTTGCCCCCCCCCCCCCATGCAACACGGCCCATACCGAATTGACGTCTTAGTTTTCTGGTGAAACTGTCCATTTCAAACTATAATTTGCTGGGATATCCATTAGAAAGGAGCACTCGTTTGAACAAACTGTAGTTCGAGCTGGAAAAGGGAAGAAGAAGAGCACAGTCTTGGCGCACTCGTTCATGAGGAGCCTTTATAACAGAAATTTTGTAGGGCACCTCACCATTATCTCCTTGCATTTGCCTGATGATGGACTGGAGATAATTTCGAAATGTAGAAATGTATCTACTCAGCGTTTGCATTTGAACCAGGGAGTTGCTACTATCAGGACTTTGTTGTGAAAAGTCGCCAACCCTCCACACGAATATAATTCTCCCGGCAACGTCGTAATTTGCGTTGTGACAGTGGATGAACGATTAATTTCCTCTCATCACTTCATCCTCAGTTCTCGCTGCTCAAATATTAATGCAAACCAAACAGATTCTCGAATGTTGCAACAATAACATTACCGAGGTTCGGTTGACTTTTGTTTTAAACTTGAAGGAACACTGCATTGCTTCTGTAGAGGCTTAACAATAAAACGTAACGTGGTCTCTCCCAGTTAGCCAATTACCTGTCAAAGCAGAGCTAATGGTTGATGACAAGGTATTGTACTGACCAAGTAGTGTTTTTTTATTCAAGGAAGATAGGCCTAATGCAAGAATTAAAGCAACAGTCACTCACAGGATGATGTGTAGTTTGCGGTCAGCATAGCTAAACGTTAACGAAACATAGCCTACTGATTAAAATTGCATCGTCATTGAATGTAAAGTTTACTGCGTTCACTAAATCTTAGTCCCTGGACTACAGATTTTTGAAGGATATCGTAGTAACGATACCGATGGGAATCATGGAAACTTTTTTTTGTCAAGGTAATTCCTTCAACCATGGAAACAGCGGACCTTGCAGATTACGTGAATGAAGCGGTTTGTGAACCATGTAAAGTGTTACTACTTACCGGAAATACCCTCTGATATATGGTTGACTCTGGTCTGGAAATTAGAGTCTACTAGTGAGTTTATTGATACCAGTGCATGAGATACGAAGTAAGTTTCTTCATAACGTACCTGCTATGAACCAGTACAGCAGAAGACAGCAATCTAACACAGACTACCGAATCATTTAATGTTGATTAGTAGAATTAAGTTTTGGCAACGAACATTGCAGTTTGGACATCCGCCACCTTACGTGAAATCGCTCCTCCGTAATTAAAGTAAGAAGCTATCTCGGTTACCGCCAAAAGTTGAGTTGACTTGCCAAGTTTGTTTTTAATTACCTTATCCTGTTGAAGGAACTTCTCTCCTGTTTGTGTTATTGTGATGAACTTTTGTCCACTGTACGTAATACCATGACTTCAAAGAAACTAATGATAAATGCCACAGGTATTCATTGTTGACAATAAGATTAAAGACAATCTTTACAAAACAAAACCGTTGACCTATCGATAATGAACCGTATGCCCTAGTTTGATACAATACAGAGTCGCATATAGCACAAGCAGGCAATTATTAATTAAATAGTTGGAAAATTGGATTTTATTTTTCAGTAATTCCGTAGGAGAGTCGGCACCAGTCAGTGAATTTTACTTACTTGGAGATACGTGAATAAGTGGCGTAGCTATAATATGATCAAGGGAAACTTTTTCCTCTCGGCTTTAAGAAAGTAAAAAGTTCTCAAATTTGCCTTCTGTGACACACTGACGGCGCCATAGCGTGTAACGTTAGCAGAAATTGCAACAGATTTACTTCGTTCAGAGCCATATATAGAGAGAGTTTGGCCAACTGTGTAACCTGTTTGGATTGGTCGAGAGGGGACAACGCCCACTTTGGACCTAAATTTTGTTCAGTCTGTAGTTGATCTTCATTACAGATTATACGCACACGTTGTATGTATGGAGAGTGGTACAGCGACGACGTTAGCGGGCCTTGGCCGAACCAAAGGAAAAAGTGACGTACATAAAAAAAAGTACACTCACATACGTATGTGTGTTTCACAGATCGAAAAACAAAAGAAAATGATAGAAAAACGTGCGGTTTTCACAGACAAATAAAGAAAAGCACTTAGGCCTAAATGTGTGCTTGTCACATATACTTTGCAGTGCCGCCTGTTGATGCAGAATGGACGGCTCATTTTTGTTTGAGATTTCATCGTGAATGATGGTCAATCAATGAGATATCTGAAAACACATGTTGAACAGAGAAGACGTATATGGAATCCCTTGAGAGTTATGATGATATTTGTGTGCAACTTTCGAAAATGCTTTGTTGTGCTGCATGGAGATGCAGCAATCGGACAGAAAATGGGGTTTGTTTGTATTGTTTCCAGTGGCGGCGCCAGGATGTCAGACTTGGGGGGGGGGGCAAAGTGAGGGCAGAGGAAAATGTTGGGGGGCAAAGATTTTCGCGCGCAGCGCGAAACCGAGCACGAAGCGCGAAGCCTTGTGGGTGGGGTCCAGGGGCCCGCCTTAGGGCCCCGGGTGGGGTCCAGGGCAAAGCCCCCTGAAGCTCTGAGGTTTTAGAATATCTCTGGGTGGAAAATTAAGCCCCAAGAGAGGTATATTATTTATTTTTATATTTATTTTTTCGTTTGATCGTACTCCAAGGTTCCCAACTTTTTTCTTTGGGAGTACCATTTCACATTTACGCGGTACCACCGAGTACACACACATACACACACACGCAAACATAGGCTAAATACACTTCCATTCCTATATTTAGGAAAACAACGACATTTCTATACTTAGGAAAACAACCACCTACCCGACCTTCCCTTATGCTGGACGGTAAACATTCCAGAGAAAATTTGTCTGACCAGGCTGGCCTACTGTTGAAGTGGCTACGGGCATGATATTAAAACTGGCAGCCTGTGTAACATAAATTAGGCATTAATCAATCATGGTTCCCCGGAAGCTGTTCTTATTCAGTCCAATGCCAATACATAGTTTTGTGATTAATTTTGGATGGGTACAAGATCTGATTGGGAAGGGTGAGAGCAACTGGGGGGAACTGGGGGGCAAGGAAAAAATCTGGAGGGGCAAATGCCCCCTCATCCCCCCCCCCCCACCCCGTAGCGCCGTCACTGATTGTTTCCCAACTAACCTTGTTGAGAGGAAACTATGGGAGGCAAAACTAGGAAGAACAAACTGAAAATCAAATGGAAACAACACGAAACTCTGTGAGGTAGACCTTGGCTTACGTTAGACATCTAGCTATGACCAAATTAAAAGTCAAATACTTTGCTAAATTTGGCGTTAAAATTTAGGCACACCTGTGATTACGGCGTCGGTAAATCACGCTCCATCAAAAATATTACCAGAAGGCCTTTGTTAACTTGCACACTTAAATTAGACCTAGCTGCAGCTGTTCGTACATAAAGTGTAATATATACGCCAAAGTTAGGATAACCTGTAAAACATAACCATTGTCAAATTTACTAACTAGAAACATTAAAATCGACACAGCTAGATTTAGTCAAAGGGTAGACCTAGGCCTACTTGCTTTCATCTAAACGACTGTCTGGCAAACTTAGTGACTGCAGGTTGAGGGTAGACCTAATCTAGGCAGCATATGGTTTATAAGTATGCCAACTTTTTGTCCTAACTTTTATAAATTACGCTTGTGTAGTCATCACAACACCACACATTCACAAAAGAATCAATTAGGCTTAGTCTATGCCTATAGATGGCTAGACTAGCTATAGATGGAAACATAGGAGGCAAAGTATACTTCTAGTACAATTACGTCAGTGAAACAATCAAACAACCTATGGGCCATAAACGAAATGAAATTTAAATGCATCACAATACTAGGCGTATAACGACGTTAAGTCCTTACATAGGTCTTCATCTAACGTTACACATTTCATGGTAATTAACTAGCGTTAGCCCTAACTAGTAAGTTAGAAGCACAGAGAATAACATTTACGCAGATACACGAACAACGCAAATAGGAATACGTCGGAGGGGGGGGGGGGGGTGGATACTATACTGCACGAAACACAACTAGCTCTTGACCATGATGTTAACATCTCTTACAATTTACACTAATAATGGCAAATTGTACTATTTCGGTCATTTCGATCAATACGATACTGCATGGCAAACAACAGACGTAGCTGCAAAGACACAGCTAGAAAAGGAAGACAGGCAGTAGAAGCACAAACACGCAACAACAAAAAAAGTCTGGGTGGTGACTACTGCTGTACAATTGCCCGAAATAGACATTATGCTTTCCTAAAGACCATGTTAAAGTAAACGATGATGGTGATGGTAAATGGCACTGTTTTGAAAAAAAAAGTCTCATATTACATGGCAAGTTCCAAATTGGCCCACTGAGCAAAAATATTTCGATCGATATTAACGCAAATACACACGCAGTCACTCAGGTCTAACCTGTGCCAGCGCATAAGACCACAGTGCAATGAACTGCATGCAACACCAATATCAACGAACATGGGCAAAACATTTTTGAACGAAAGAACCAACGTACACAATGTACAGAACTAATACAGAGGAAACAGTACTTCTATGATTTCTACTTACATACGAATACAATAAAAAGGATACAATCGCAGCGGAGATACACCCAGGAATAACTATACAAAGAACAGTAAGTAAACAGTACAATGTCATAAGATGGAGTGCAGTTATGAAACAAACAAGTACAGTGTTTACATCATTCCCAAACAATAGGGCTAGTCCACTTATCAGACTGTACCATTGAAAAACCCAAAAACAACTTAGTGATGTCAATCCAAACTGCAGCAAAGACTGACCTCAGGTATTAAATTATTTTCATGAATAAAAATTCATCTAGGATGGTTTTCCCATATATTGCCGAGTCCTCCTACAACTTGTGGACTATGGTTCACTTCACTATTTATCTATCCTGGGGTCAATAAAAGTAGCTTTATCAAAAGTGTCTCCCTTTATATTTTGGGTAGAAACCTGGATCTGAAAATTGTTTATTAAAATCAAAATAAAAAAAAAAACTATAAAATAAAATCACAAGCAAGTTTTCTGTGCAATGAAAGGAAAGGCCATTCCAGAAAGGATGGGGTAGCAGCATGCAGGTGTCAGGAGTACAGTCAGAAGTGCACACCACCCCCTCCAAAAAGAAAACCTTCAAAAAATACTGCTATATTCCAGATTAGCAAGTTACCGTCGAAGTGGCAGTAAGTCAGGCACTACATTCTTAGATTACTTTCACATCGATATTTGCACTTGTCATCAAAATAACTGTTTTTTTTTTGTTTTTTTTTTCTATTTGTCAGACTTCAGTCAGTTTTACGTGCACTTGCAGTTGCACTGGCATACTACTAGTAGGCCCTAATTGTTCAACTCCTACCACGACTTCACACAAAACATAAATCCGCAATTCGTCTTACATTTATCTGAGAAATAAAGTACTTTCGCTGAGTTTTTCTTACGAATCAGTTATTTAATCCCACAAAGATTTGCCAGCGTTCTACGCAAGTAACGTTTACGTCCCCGCAAATCCGCACATTGTGTGCACACGATAGTTCCTACTTCGCGCAACTGGTAAAACGTACTTCGCCCAACTGCTTCCACCTGGGCTCTATTTCATAAAAGTTACTTACGAATCTTCGTAATCTTTATGAAATAGAGCCCTGGACCTATTTTGCTCACTTGTGACGTCACAAAATGCCAGTTGGCCGAACTCCCTTTATATACGGCTCTGACTTCGTTTTGGGAATAGCGCCATCTGTCTTCCATTCAGCAGTCAAAACTTCTGTGACGTCTACCTTAGTTGGATCGGAAGGGACATTTCGAGATTTCGACTTTTTTTATTTCGAGATTTCGATGTTTCGAAATTTTTGTGTTTTTTTTTTGTAATATTTTCTTGAGCAGGAAGTAGACACCGCGTGACCAGGTTGGCACGGGACAGGCAGTATAAAAGAGCTGAGCTAACAGAAACTGCGTGCAGTCGCAGCAAACGGTCGGCTAGAAGAAAGCGGAAGTTCCTTACTGTGTCTCACAGGGGCTCGTTTCATTTTTACCGAAAATATTTTTGGAAGATTTTGCCAACAATGCCAACACACAGAGCGCTTACGGTGGATCAATGGGTCCTTTCAACTCTTCCGTCATAGATGCGTTATTAGGCTGTTTTCGCAAACACGACGGAAGCGCCGAAAGTACGCGGAATTAATCAGTCGTGACGGTATGTGTACTCGGACACGCGTCGTACATTTGTACGGTTTCGCACTTTATGAACGGAGCGCTCAGGATGAAACATACCTAATAGCATGTGGTTACTGGCCGCGCGCACCAGTCTAGAACGAACGTTAATTTGCCTGAGAACCGTTGTAGATTTCACCAGGACGGAGGAAATTCGCGTGGTCACTATGGTGACTGCCCAATTTTGCACACTGCACACTGGATTCTATGTCCGCGTCCTGTTTACGAAAACAGCCTATGTGCGAGGATGTTGTATTCAGTGCCGAGAGGGCCTACGCGTCTAGTCCTTATTGTGCTCGGATAACGTGCGTCCAGTACGTGTAACGAGAAGCGTATATTCAACTGTTGTGTGTGTAGCGGCGAAGTAAAGTGATTTTTCAACTATTGTGTGTGGATGCCGTATTCAGTGCTGCGAGGGCCGAAGTGTCTGATCCATTGTTATGATTGGACAATGTGCATCCAGTGCGTGTAACGCGTAACGAGAAGCTACTCAAACTATCGTGTGCAGATGCTGTGTTCAGTGCTGAGAGGGAATTATAGTTCATAGACAACGTTTATTCAGTTAGTGTCACAGAGAAGTGACTATTTTATCGTAGCTATTGTACGGTGCTGCGAATCAGAGCCCCTTTCCGGTTATGTTTGAAGATGTGACTGTGACTGTATTGTTGTAGATAACATAATCATGCTATTGATTTGTCTTTGATTCCGATGGCATGTACATTTACCTGATTGAAGAAATCAGAGGGGAAGTAATTAGAACGCAAAATAGTAACTCTCCTGTCTTGTGTCCATGCTATTTTCACTGCTATTTAAGTTCATTTGCACAGCCTATCCTAATGAACTCAATGTTAACGTAACAGTCGAATAGGAGACTAGTCCCCTCCACTTTTCAGAGAGGTAGGCCTATAGATGTATTGTTTTTAAATCACCTTAAACTGCGATTAAGGCATAGATATCCGTAGGGGGTGAGTTGAAGTGCTCATTTTCCTAAACTTGGAAAGCTGGTAGTTAGAAAATTATATTTCCCTCACCGGGAAGACTCAATTTAATTTCGCGGTCGTCGCGTGCTCTGTAACACGCATACATATACTTACCACATAGCGTGGTTACATGCCCAACTCTGCGTGCCCTCCCCAACCACTGTATCCCCACTCTATCTGTAACTCATTTCTCATCTCCCCCCCCCCCCCCTCCAACTTTTCGGAACAGGACGCAGCCCCTGAGGGACACCATATCATCAAGTGACACCGGTCAACTACATTACGGCTACCAAAATGTGAGGAAATAGGTCTTACAGGGAATTCCTCAACTCATGAGACCTGACCGGCAGAGATTCGATTGTAGCCGCTTTTATCATGCTGGAGCAGTGGGGAGGATCCAGGAGAGGTCCTAGTGGTTTATGGATATATCAAAACACCGGTTTACCGAACATTCCGTCAACGATCTCTCCTGGCGGTGGAGGACTGTTTCACACTCGGCATTAACAAATCATACGGTATGACTTTTCAACATTTCCGTACCAACCTTGCAGTCTTTGTGGGCTGGCAGGGTAACCAGGTTAGGGAATAGGCCCATAGATTACTCATGAGAGTTAAGCGCCCTCATATCGAGGATGTTCAGATGTCCCACTGGCACATGTGGCCATTTTGTACATGCGTGATCTCCTGACGTCATTAATTAATTTTATGGTTTCAAACGGCAGGAGACTAAACTAAAATTATGTTTACAATGAGGTTTCTAATCGTAAAGCATATGCAGCTTGAACAACTGGTTAAATGTGAGTGTCTTAGATTACAATGGAACCTATTATGTAATCGGGGGGGGGGGTAGAAAGAGAAATTTGTAAGGGCGGAATCTAAGAGTGTCATTATTGTTTTATTCAGTGGTATAGCTTGAGAAAAAACTTTTTTGTGTGTGTTTTTTCAATGAAATTTAGCCCTTTTCTGTTATAGGCCCTACTAATCTTTCCAAAGAAACAAAAAGACCATATGGAGTGAATTCTTCCCAGCGGAATCCTCTAAAAAAGAAGTCTGTTGCAGTACCTGTGTTATTCATCAGATGTCGAACTCGTCGGTAAGATGATGTCCTCTGGAATTGGAAGATATGCTGCAGAAATACACGGCACAGTGACAGATACTAATTACCAGAACAGAGAGAAAGGTGACGTGAAAGACATCAATTTTAGGCTACGGTCATGAACATTGTATTTATGTATCCGGTGTCGACCGATGCTTGTGCTCGAATCCTGAATCTATACCATTGAATCAGGATCTTTGAAACATTTTTTTTTTTTTGTCGTTGAGGAGAACAGAGGGAACAAAATAAGAGAAATAGGGGTGTAGTTTGTGGGTCTACGGACAAGGGCGGTTAAAAACAAAACATCGCAAGCCCTTTCACAAAAAAGGGCAAATGATTACCGTAATAACAATTATCATTCATGTTTATTTTTAACTTACTTTTTAACGAGTAGCTTTTAAACACGATCTCAAAATAAAAGATGTCTGGATGCATTTTACGAGAAGTGTTATTTCCTGAAATCTGGTAGGTTTTTTTGACCTGAAATTTCTTGGTCCATTGTGGTACGCGCCAACTGACGGTGGCGCTCCGCTTAGATGGTAAAACGTGAGTGAGCCCCAAAATAATGTCCCTAGAAACGCGCCTGTTCACGAATATTTTCAATGCTGTGTCCCGACTTACTACGTTATCATTCTCAATTACAAGGCGCTTGTCCAAGTGCTTGCGCTTTAAGATGGTTAACGAGTGAAAGCAATTTAAAAGGTGAAAATATTCGGGATATAAGCAATCCAAAAAATTACCGTATTTCATAAATTGGCTTTTTCCTCATTAATTAAGAAATTTGCTGACATGAGAGCTCTGTTTCAAGGTTGGGTAAATGGCAGCTTAGGACACCCTGGAAATACCTTTTCGGGCCATCGAGGAAGGGAGGGGGATGGCTCTAAAGCCAAACATTCTCTCGTACCAACTGATGGTGGCGTTCCTTTTAAATAATCCTCAAAGCCTCATATAGCGAGAGTTTGGCCAACTCTGTAACCGGCTTGGATTGGTCGAGATGGGACAACGTCCAGTTTGGACCGACATTTGGTTCACTTTGCAGTTGATCTTCACCACGGTTTATACGCACACATTACATATATGGAGCATTGTAGGGCGCCGACGTTAGTGATCCCTGGCCTAACAACAACAACAACAACAACAACAACAACAACAACAACAACAACAACAACAACAACAACAAAAAGACATAAAACAAACAACGGAGTTGCGTATCTCATCGCCAACATGCATTGATTTCAATACAGGGCATGCACACAGGGATTTGTAATAGTTTACTGCAACCACATCTCACAGAGACCTAGTTCGGGGAAGTGGTTGTTAATGAGTGGCAAATATTCTTCAAGCATAAAATAGTGGTAAGCATCTCAATACTGATATCTACTGTAAGGTAGCAAACTTAAGGTTATAGCCTGGTGCTACTAGGCTCAAGTAACGATAACTAACGGCTCAAAAATATCTGTGCATATTATACTACATAACACATTATAACGTTGGGTTATTCCATGTAGATTAGGCTTAGTGGTTAGAGTTGGGGGCAGGATATAAGAGCATCCCTCTATGGGTATTTGCACTTAAGTCTGCTATTTACCTGTGCAGGACCTGGTTCTACTAAAATTATTGTTTGACTTAAACATAATGTTCTCAGAAAGGACATTATCCACAGGGGCCAGTTCTGCTAAAGATGTTTTGGCTAAAGTTAAAAAGGTGGTGTCTATTGACCCAGATGCTGGCTCTAAGTTTTTTACCAAAGAATCATACAATTTCACCAGTTTACTATGAGAGTGATATATTGTATCTTCATTATTGTGTTCACAGGAACGGCATTGCATTGGTGGAAATACACATTTTGGGGCAAAATTGGCTTTTTTTTTAAAAAGAAAAAATTCAGCAAATTTCACTCTCTTTAATACAAAAGTGATATACCTTGAATATTACATTCTCAAGTGAGTCCTTGCAAAATTGTGCATTAAATGCTCAAATACATCTCAAGATATGCTGGAAATACCAATTTTGGGACAAAATAGGCTTTTTTTCTCAAAAATCAGCAAAATTCACTGGATTTTTTCATTACACTAATATTATGTTGAACAATGTGTTCTCAGGTAAGTACTTACAAACATTTAAGTTAATTGGTCTAATAGTTCTCACGATATGCTGGAAATACAAATTTGGGGCAAAATTGGCTTTTTTGCTCTCAAAAATCAGCAAAATTCACTGGATTTATCATTACAGTAATATCATGTTGAACAATGTGTTCTCAGGTAACTACTTACAAAATTTAAGTTAACTGGTCTAATAGTTCTCAAGATATGCTTCAAATACAAATTTTGGGGCAAAATTGTTTTTTTTTCTAAAAAATCAGCGAATTTGACTTGATTTACCTTACAGCTAATACATCTTGGATATATTGGCATCATTCACAACCTTTGCAAGTTTAAACTTAATCGCTCGTGTACTTTTCAAACTAATCTGGAAAAACCACAATTTGGACAAGTCCGGACGCACACACACACATGCACACACATTGGCACAGACACGTTTTCATTTATACCACCCAACAGCACCCTCTTGTACCCATGGTCACTCTACCACGGAGTACCCCTGGGGGGTCGCTACTCATCCAATCCAAGCGTTTCCATGGCAATCGTTCTCCCATGTTTGCACAGTACAATATATAGTTCCACCAGCCAATTGACTACAATATCTCATCTTAGCCCCTATAGGGCGATGAGATAAAAAAAAAAAAGCACGGACATGCATGGGTGTTTTTCGCAGATAGAGTACTTAAAAATCAGAAACGTGTGACAGAAAAGAACATAAATGTGTGTAGCAGTGCCACCTGTTGATGCAGAGTACGCTCATCTTTGTTTGAAATGGAATCGCGAATGATAATCAATCAATGAGATTTCTGAAAGCAAATTTAAACAAGGCAGACGACACTCGTACATCAAAATACATCTAGGTGCTTCAAAGTTACTCTAACGTTAAGACCTTTGGTCTTCGACTGACGTTACACACTGCATGGCAATTAGACACAGAGGACAGTTACGCAAATACGCCAGGGACCTCCTAAAGCTACTGTATAACTGTCAGAAATAGACTATATGTTTCGCCAAGAGGATTATAAAACCATGACGGTAAAATCATTTATGTTGATGATGGTAAATGGTACTATTTTGACAAACGTTTCATACTGCATGGCAAATTGCAAATTAATAATTAAAAATAAGATGGTACCAAAGCCTATTCATCTCTGTCACATACCAGATAAACCTGATGGTGTCTCTTGAGTTAAATTTGCTTCATGCGGTGGCAGATGACGGCATATGATTTAATCTGTGGATATATGTCTTAGTGTTACAAACACAGTATGTACACCGCAGTGGTAGTAGGTTAAAGCAAGAATTTAATATCATCAAAGAGGATTGAAGAGAATCACAACTTCTTCCGAAAAGAGTGGAAGAGAATCATTCTCAGAGATACACTCAATACTGTAATCACTGGATAATACTCAAATTCTCAATATTATTTTGACGTAGGCTTCACTGGACACACTTTATATTCATCAATGTAGGTCAGTGTGTAAGACTTTTTTACAGTAAAACAGAATTTCTATCATTGATTAAAAAGTTAAACCATGATCAGAAGTACACTTATTTTTCATTTAAAAAAAGACACACGTAGCATAATATAGAAACAGTTCCCTTGCAGTACAGGTAGGGAGTTAAATCAAACTTGTGACTGTTCACTATTGGTTTTTAGTTGCCTGAGTCGAGTCATATTTTTTACTAGGAAGGAAAATGCAGCAGATCTTCTGAAACAAAGTAATATCAGTGTGTGGACTAACAAGGTATAGCAGTTGCCCTAAACGCATCATCAACCACTTCCTTCATTGCGTGGCACACTACGAGGGAAAATGCAAAATCTAGAATTTTCACTTGGTATCCTAAATGAAGTATTCAGAAAGCTAGAGATCAAGGTTCAAGCAGTGAAAGATCAGGAGTGAGAGTCTTGCCTGACTCTAGATGAAACGTCTATCATACCGTGTATTGTGTTCGAGAACTGTAGTGGCGCAATCATGTAGAATATCACACTACCAGGAAATGAGGGTATTGCTTCTCATGGTCTCTCTTTCATGCTAAGTGGTATTACAACACGATGGAAACAAGTGGAATTCAGAAACAGTTAAACCCATCACAACAAGTCTTGTTCAAATGGCCCACAGCATAGACTTCATATTCTTGCTACAACCAGCGGCATGGGCAGTATGCAATATGGAGAAGCTTTGGGGTACTTTACATGTGGAAAAGATTACCAAACCATCAAGACGATTTCACATCAATATGAGTCCAGCCTCTACCTGTGCTTCCTTGCAGATGTGCCACATGTTCTAAAAAATAAATTTAAGTCAGCACTTGTCACAGAACAGAACGTCTGTACTCCTTCTGACGCCAACGCAAACCCCTGACAAACTGCCAAGTACAGAGGTCAATGTAAAACCCCTAAAAGAACTTCTCAGCGTCCTGGCAGACAAAGACTTAAAATTAGCCCCAAACTGACAGAAGCCATCCTTACACTATCACACTTTCCAAAAAAAAAAAGAAGTAAAGGTCTCCCACGTGCACTGAATTTCTTAAGCAATACTGCTGCCACTAGCTTTGAGATGTAGGGTTGAGTGTGAGGGGCATGAAAAGTCGGCATTGACAACAGCATGGTTTCAGAGCTGGGCCACAGATGATTCAACCTGATACCCAGTCGCCATCCCGTCAAGGCCTTGAGCAAAATTAATCCTATCAAACACAAAGAAGTTACTTTATTCTTATGAAACATGATCAAGATGTCCAAGTGGATAACAAGTGGAAAAATGGTGTATGGAAGCCCCTTACAAACATGGGGTGATGCTGACCACGCAATCAATAGGCTAGACATACAAGGAGACATCCTGGAATGCAACTACACGTACCTACCACGTTTCACTCAAAACTGCCTGAAAATTTTATTTAGTTGCGTTTGCATAAAAACCCAGTTCATTCATCACATGAGTTCAGGTATACATTGCATATAATCACTGTAGCTCAGTTTCCTTGCTCAAGCCGGTAACTATCAATAAGATGAGAATGAATTTCTTCAGTAGCAGAGTTTGGTACTGACACCCTACCTCTCTCTACATAGGATCACTCCAACATCTATTATGTCATCCTGAGTTGAAAAGGTTCAGGACTACAGTTGACTGCAGATGAGATCAACAGCCTTATTTACTATGTTGTTGGATACTGCATCACACGACTACAGAGAAATGACAAACACTGTCCACACTGATTAAGCAGCATCAAATCCAGTACACCATCACTGCCAGGTGCGGCAATTCTTACCATACTAACGGAGGACAAAGATGGTTGTTTGGTCCACCAAACAGAGGCAGTATTCCATTACCTGCTGGCGGATGGGAAGATCTTCAGATGGTTCAGCAGTGAAGAAATTTGTTTCAATGGGTAACACCCAAAAAAAAAGAATTGGCATCCGTAATGCATTCAGCAAGTGCTGATTTTCATTTTCCACAGTGCCATGACATCAAAGGATTTCATGGTGTCCGCCTTTATGTACTTTGCATGAAGCTTAGAGCTGAAATGAAACAAGAAATACAAAGGTCACATGCAGAACTAGGAAGCAGGAGCATTGCAATGAGGCAAATGGTTGAAAAATTGAAGTAATACACAAAGTACTGTACAACCACATCTCTATATGATATGATGCGTGATGTTATATGCAAACAGTAAAATACAAGTTTACCACAACTTGCTGCAAATTGTGATCCAATATTACAATGTAGATCACTTGCTAACTTACAGAAAGAGTTACTGATGTTACGTATCTCTTCCAAACAGCAACTTTTACTAATGTATGCATGGGTTTGAAATGTAATGAAATAAGGCCATCTTAGGTTACACAATATATATTTTTTTTCCCTTCCTTTTTGCATATTTTTACACCTATACTTGATTTTCAAGTCTATGCTGATGTTAAACCAGGGTAAAAGCTTCAAGTTGTATTCCATGAGTCGTAAGAATTGACCAGCAAGTGGAAGACAGTCAAATTCATTCTATTAGTAATAAATTATGCAGTACTATTTTCATGCTATGGCTCAAGTTTGTCTTTATGTAATCGAAATATTTTTTCAACTTACATTTTCATCATATTTATGAAAGTTTCTTTACCTTAGTAGTACAAAGCTCACAATTTTCAGTGCAAGAATTTTCAACATCCAAAGTGATTTAATATCATGATGCAAATCACTTGCTAACTCACACAAAGAGTTACTGATGTTATGTATCTGTAATAAATACTTAGTGAAGGCTGCAAACAACTGTTCATGTGCTGTCTTGATAGGTATTTTTAAGTTACAGTGAGTTTCAAATTATTTTAAGGAAGTTATTCTTACTGGTGCATAAACTATGCACCTGTTACTTGTACGTACATCATTAGGTGGGAGTTATAATGCAATAAAAGCTATCTTACGTTGCACAATTGCATTGCCTTTTGCATCTTCTTGCAGTTAGACTTGATAGTCAAGTGTGATGCTGATACAGTAGTTAAACCAGGGTAAAAGCTTCCAAGTGTATTCCTTCAGTAATAGGAATTGAACACCAAGTGAAAGAGGGTAAAAGTCTATTACTAATAATAAGTTATATAGTACTATTTTTATCAGTTTATGCTATGACTCAAGTTTGTCTTTATAAGACCTGAAATACTTTTTCAATTTATATTTTGTCATATCGAGTTTCTGCACATTACAGTACAAAGCTCACAAATTTCAGGGTAAGCATCTTCAACATCCAAAATGCCTAAAATTTCTACAGACAACATTACTGGCGTTACAAAGTCGTTCTTTGAAGATTAAATTAGTTGTATACCTAACTTACTTTGAATACTTAATACAATGACATTTGAACATGAAAGGTTTACAGCTTGCAAGTTGTTCTAACCAGCCACATGAAATATGCTCAGAGCATTTCAACTACGCTCCTGTAATCACCTATACACACTTTGTGTATTATTCATACCATATACTGTTTTTCTGTCTGTTAATGTTACATGTATAGAAATTCCATTGCATTTACCAGCTGGTGTGCATCACATCTTTTCTTCTGCTTTCCCCTTTGTAATTGTAAAAAAAAAGTCTGTTTATACTTTTATTATTTATTTCTAACTTTATAAGAACGATATAAAAATAAATTTGTCTAGTATGCAAAGTGCAAGTGTAACAATAATGAATCAACGTTTGTAGTTGTTTAGATTACTTTTCATGTCTAACAGCAAAAATACCAAAATTTAATGCCTATAGACCTAACGTTAGACATTTTTCATGTGATTTAAGGTTTTATCGGTGTGATATTGAAATATGAATGAATGAAAGGTTTTAAGCACAGCCTCTACCTTGACTACATGTAGGCATGCACGGTCGTGCTGATAACAAAATAAACAATTTTAAATAATAGAAAATTATTTACAATAATAGAAAGCAAAATAGAAAGAACATCAAATATATACAAAAGGCACTTAACATTGAGCTTCGTTACAAAATGATTTGCATTTGAAAAGAGAAAATGTTTGAGGTGTTTCTTGAAACTATGTTTACTGTGAATATTCCGGAGATCAACTGGGAGGGAATTCCACAATTTAGGACCACAAAATGCAAATGATCTGTCACAGAGGGTAGAAGTATTATTTGGTAAGACAATGGCATTAGAAAGAGTAGAGGTGGTGAAGAGATTGGATTAGTAGACCGGAGCTAAGCCATG
Source organism: Stichopus chloronotus (assembly GCA_021234535.1). NCBI lineage: Eukaryota > Metazoa > Echinodermata > Holothuroidea > Aspidochirotida > Stichopodidae > Stichopus > Stichopus chloronotus. The sequence goes on from CM037830.1 coordinate 32,430,755, forward strand.
GAGACATTTGTAAACCATTAAAAGTACTTTGAAAAAGATTCTTTCGTGAACACGCAACCAGTGCAGCTGAACAAAGAGGTCAGAAACATGTTCTCTTTTCTTTCTACCATAAATTAACCTAGCAGCACAATTTTGAACGATCTGTGGTTTATTCAAGAAACTCTGATTAATACCATAATACAAGCAATTACAATAATCGATCTTAAAGAGAACTAATGCCGTAACAAGGGTCTTAAGCTGATCGGAATTTAAATACGGTTTGTGCTTAGAAAGTTTACGAAGGACAGAAAAGCAGAAGGAAGCAGTAGCAGAGATTTGTTTGGCAAACGTAAGCCTATTATCTAGGCAAACACCAAGACTTTTCACGGAGTTGGAGAACCTTTCGCAATCAGTGTTGTTTATAAAGGTGCCATCAATACTGATGTCACAAAAAACACTGTCACGGCCAACAAGAATAATTTCGGCTTTACTAGGGTTTAAACACAGAAAGAGAGAATTCATCCAAGAAGTTAAAAACACAGTTGAATATGATTCAAGACACGTGATTGGCAGGCAGGAGAGAAGGACTTATACACCTGATGGTCATCAGCATACCCTTCAATCTTAAAACCAAGGTTTTCAATTTTCATGTATAAAGAACGAATATATACATTAAACAGAATAGGCCAAGGACAGACCCCTGAAGAACACCATACTCAATATCGATATAGCCAGAGAAACTAGAGCCAACTTTAGCTCTCTGTGACCTGCCGATCAAAAAAGAATTGAACCATTTGAAAGCAATACCACGTATGACGATATCATGATACAGAACAGTAAGCAGTTTATCATGATCCACAGTATCAAAAGCAGCACTGAGATCAAGAAGAATAAGCACAGAAACATTATTGGCATCAGCAGCACATAACATAATCATTTACAATCTAAAGTAAGGCAGTCGCTGTGCTGTTGTACTTTCTGTAGCCAGATCGATGAGGCATATGGAGTTGATGACGATCCATGTGATCGTTTAAACATTGTGCAAGAATGTAAATATACTAAAGGCTTACGCCCTAAATCGCGGGGAAAGTAGGCTATTTCGTTGGGCAGATATTTGAGCAAATATTTCATCCTTACTATGAGGCCGACACAGTAGTGAATGCGCTGTTTATGCTTGGGGGTTACCTGGGTAAAACGATGTTGGTCTTCGAAGGTAGCCTAGTAATACGGTGGTCCTAGCCCAGCCTATCTTCCTTTGCACTATTAAAATTACAGAAGCCCACCCTGCGTCTCCGTAGGTTACGTCAAGCTTCGCCTGGTGGAAATTTAGAGACCCTAACTAAGGTGGAATCATCGGGTATTATGTAAACACAAAATACTGTACTCTCAAACGCCTGTTCCTCACCGTCAAGTAATCCCCAGATCCAAGCCTCTTTCCCAAAGCCACCAATCAGTTCCACGTGCACTTGAAGTTGTATTACTCAGGACCCAGTGTGTACAGCAGTAAGTTTTCGACTTCAGCTCCTACCACAACTTCAGATTAGAAGTAAATCCGTAAATCGTTAACTTTGGAATCGCACTTTTACATTAACCTGTGAATTTAAGTACTTTTGGTGACTTTAAAATCAGCTATTTAATTACACCAAGATATGGCCACCTCGCAGGCAAGTGCTGTTAAGATCCCACATTCTGCACGCCGCGTGCTTACACGTAAGACCGTTCGTATTTCGTTTCGTATTTGAAACTGCTACTACTTGGACCCATTGTGCTCATTTGTGATGTCACAAAAATGCCAGATAGACAAACTCTCTCTGCCTATATGGCTCTTATAATTCCGTTTGGCATTGGCTGTCAGACCAACCCCCACCACATATGGAAAATCCTGGACAGACGCCAGATCACCTCCAGATAAGGTATACTGTATTTTACCAGGGAAGCTGAAGAAAAGATAAAATCATCACTTAAAATATAGAAATCCCTATATATTCAGCTCTAGTCCGTCTAACATACCTAACGTTTATTTCAAGTGTAGCCTAATCAGTACTACACAGTAGATTGGTACTTTATTTGTGTACTTGCTAGAGAGGACCGGACTATCACTATGTCATCATTAGCGTAATACATGCAATTTTTCTCTGGATTTTGCGTAAATTGACTCGTGTCCTAGTTTCAGTTTTTTTTTTATTTCTAAGCCGTTATCCCTTGTGAATAGCGAACGGAACAACCATTTTCTACCGTTAACGTGGTCAATTTATGGACTGGATCTTCCATGAGATTGTGTCGGCTCGATCGTTAATCAACAGCATAGTCTTTGTTTACTTAGGAGCAGAAGACTATTGTTGCATCCTTAGCTGAAATGTAGTTTTTCCAAAAGCGATTCTAGGAAACCTTCTTGGGTTTTCCATTGGGTTACCTCTGAGCCGTGTGGTCCGTTTGTGTATCGTACACGCTAGAAACTGTTGGGCACAAATGCCTCCTGCTTAAGTGTTCTGTAAAAAATATCCCAAGTTGAATGCAAAGCAGCCATTGCTGGATAACTGTAAACCCAACGATGGTAATTTTTTGAAAAAAGTTGGCTGTTTCCTTACCCAAGAGGCATACCTAAACAACTGGGTAAAATTTCATGGTAACTCACTTAAAATCGTTCGTCAAAAGTGGAAAAGTGAAATTTGCTTACTGCTGAATTGCATGTAGAAGAAGTGCTTAGGTCAAACCAGACTCTATCGGCTCTTGATAGGCCGCTATGCATTTGCTCAGAATGAGCTGATCGCCACTGTTCTCATACATACGAAGGTATGTCTCTCTCAACTTTTGTCTTTCTCTTGATCGAAACATGAGAACCCGAATTTGACAACATCTGCAGTTTACTAGAGATATTTCGCAACCAATTCTTGCTCACCAAGTATTCACAAATATGTGAAAGACTCAATTCACTCATAAGATACGATTTAAATATTACGAGTTATTCATCAATGTACACACAAAGATTGTCCTCAGTTTTTCTGCACTCTAAGATCAAACTTTTTTTTCACTATGCAGTACTCATTCTACGAATGACTGAGACACACAAGATGCAATATTCGAATTAAGTGCGCTCCTTCAGCTTGAAAGACCAATTAACTGAGTCACACTGTAGCAATATGAAACAAGTCCATGTTTACCTTGGGCCTTGCCCCTAAAGAAGTAGCCATTGCTGCTAAGTTATACTGCATTGTGGCCCTCTCCACTTTCTTCACTTCTAATATGTATTGTTTTCTCCAGTCATTAATTGTGAAATTGCAGACATGAGATCCCTATTTGAAGGGTGCATACATGCACTGAGCTCAGGACACCTGTAAGTGCCATTTCCAACCATTATGAGGGTTGGTAGACCCTTTAATGTTCTTAAAGGTTTCACACCAAACATTGGTAGTCGTCAGCTCTGATAGTCCTGCCGACATTGAGCCTGTCCCCACCTCCCTGGAAGATAAGATCATAATTAATTGATTGATGAGTGAAATCATCACCATTTATTTGGTTATCATAATTTTATGGCTGTACTAAAATACTCAACCATGCTCCATCACAAATGTTTTGCCCATCGACATGACACAATACCCCCTACCATGCAGCTCAAGAAAGTCTAGACATCGGATTGATACACCTGAACTACTTTTCGGAGATAAATGTTTAATTGAGCATTACAGCGCGGGTGATAAAACTGACCTCAAATAGGGTTTAGTGAGTTGAACCTCACTAAAACAAAGAAAATGTGAGGTTGGAAGAAATCTCGCTGTAGTGTAAGAGATTCTGTTTGTTTTTTGTAGACAAAAAAAAGTCAACTATAAAATAAACCACTACGTTCTTTGTACAATAGTTTCGTCATATGAAGTTTGTACCATTACCGGAAAAATACCCTATAGTGTTGTTCCAGCGGAAAGTGACCCTGTTGGGTACTGTTTCACCTGGTGGTAGCAGACTTTGGGGATTTGTCCGAGGATATTTGCCATGGGGTAATTGTCTGGAAACCTATGTAACACGTTGATCAGAGTTTTACATTTAGACATCCCCCCCCCTCCCTTCCAACTGTACGATTGCCCTGAAAATTATGCATATTTTTATGACATTCACACGATGTGTAAAAGCTGGAAAATCTCGAGTTCGAACCACTAACTGGTATATGTATGCCTGTGACTTGCCAGTCGGACTCGATTGTTTTCAGAAGATTTCCAGCTGCTTAAAAATAGTAATTGACAGATGATTTATTTACAGACACAATGACAATATTGTTATTATGTCAGTCACGGTAAAGTTCAAGGGCAATGGTATGACTGATTTAATATGCTTATTAAATCAACAGTATTTGTTCAAAAACGCAATTATTGATTCTAATCGGGTAGGCATCTTCCACTAATAAGGTCATTTCTAAGCACACTTCTAAGTACAAAGTACATTTCATTTAAAAGTAAAATGAATACATAAAAGATCATTCAATGGGCTTTTATGCAAAAAAAAAACCCCACAAAAACACTTTTTTTTAAATAATATGAGGCTCATTTTCAAGTTCTTTATTCAATAAGGCATTTATTTTTGGATGGTTATTCAAACTTTCGTCTTTACGATCTGTGCACCTACATGACGCAGCGGTGTAAAGATTGATAATTGGATGTGAAAAGGACAAATTTGTCAGAACTTTATTTTATTATGCGGGAGTGGTAATTAGCCCTGTTCCTTAATTCGAGCTGCCTTTAGTGTGACACTGGGGTTTGCTCTTTTAGGGTTGCTTGTCTGTTGGACATGGTTGTTCTTCTTTCTTTTCTTTTTTTCGAAAGCTGAATATTTCGAAGAGTCCATGATAGAAAATTACTCATGGTTTGAAATGTGTGTGTATTTTTCCGACTCGGTATGAAAACTGGTGTGTGTTGATTTATGGAACGTCCAATAGAATGATATACACACAGACCAGCGGGTGAACTTACACACTTATGTAAGAGGACAATGCTTGTATCGGAAATGTTACAGTAAAATAAAGCAAAATAAAGTGAATATAAAAAAAAAATCAAGAGAGGAAGAAGATAAACTTCGCTTGAACAGACTTTACAAAATAAAACGTGAGGAGTTTGAATAACTTGGCATCAATTTGTGCTATCGTATCAAAAGTGAGGCCTATGTCCATGTTTTGAAGGTCAGTGAATCCAGTGATGATGATCTTGCATGGGTGTTACGTAACAGAGACGATGCTGATTAGCGGTCTTCTGTAAGGTATAAATTAAAAATTATGAAAGTAAAATTGCAGCATATTGGCACATTTTTTATACCATCATACCAGGAAGGGTCACTACAAAGTAATTTTTTTTCCAACGGGGACACTAGATCCTAGCGGTCTTTCTCCAGAAAGGGTGGCCAAGTAGACTGACCACAATTGCCAATGTAATAATTTTGTTCACAAATATGACACTGCTAACTATCATTTTTTACTTTTTACTTTTTTATGACCCCATAATTGACAGAGGTACCACCAAAGCTCCATATATTGGGGACATCAAAGACCAAAGCGGTGCCACCTTAAACATGGCTTCCTAGTGATTGACCACAGTTATCAAGGTAACGCTTTAAGTTGGTCATATCGAGTTTTTCACATATACTAATTAGGATTACTTTGGACTTTTTTTTCAACATGACCACTCTAACTGACCAAGTGGTGTGGATGAGACCAAAATCCAATAATGGGGATACCAAATACCTCAGCAGTTCCCCCACCCCTCCCCAAAAATGACCAGGTGGCTTGACAAGAGTTGCCATGGTAATGCGTCAGAGTAGTAATGTTGCTTTTACGTTTGGGATAATAAAAAATTCTGACCATTTTGGACTAATGACCCCCTAACTGATGATGTAGCGGGGATACTACCAAAATTCCATCTACTGGAGACACCACAGATCCTAACGGTGCCTTTTTCACACCGGTGCGACTCTTAAAAGCGTCACTAAGTTTTATTACCACCGTTGCCATTGTAATCAGATTGGCTGAAATGATATAAGAGTACTAAAGAATTATTAATCCTCTTTCATTTGTTCTTTGGACCCCACTTTTTTTTTTATTATGACTTAGCACCAAGATCCATCCTCCAGTTTTTTTCTCCTGCAACTTGTTTTATGAGTGGAACATTCGTGGGAGAGACTCAATTGACTCATCATTCACATTGTAGCTGGAATTGTGGAAAGAATAAGATAATCGCCACTATAGAAAATCGCTGAAATTTGGATAAAATTGAATAAAAGATTCCTCTATCGGTCGAAAAATCCTCTTCTTAGGCTCCACAGTTCCCCTTGAATTGCACTCTTGCATCGCCCTTCAAAAACCAGTTGCTTATAATGTCATGGCTATATTTGTCCCCGGACACACCAGCATGATGCGATTTGATACAACAATTGAAAGAATATACAATTAACTAATTCCCTTCAATAAGATACAGTTTATTCCTCAATTATTCAGCGAAAAAGTATTTTCAACCCACCTTTTAGAGATGGTCCCGTTTGCTCGCCCCCGCCCCCTCCGCCAGGATGGGATTATTAGACTTTCGTCAGTCTTAAAGTGAACTTTAAATCGCCATTTTTAAGTATTGCCATATCACCTATAAGATTGGATCTCCTGGGATCAATGAAACATTGCGACTGGTCTACTAATTGCGGCGCAAAGATAAAATGTCAGAACAGAAGACTGTAAGTCAGAATGTTTGCTCTTTGATTGGAACGAAAGTCCAAAGGTGTGAGCAAATTGAACGAATGACGTTGCCCTATTTGGCCTGGTGTCGATTTTACGTAGTGATTTCAAAGTGAAATACAAACACCGATTCGTCTATTGTAACTTCTGATGAACTCTCGCCAGCTGTGGACATAAAACTTAAATTTGACTGTCATTCCCATCACTCGGGCCAAACGACAGAAAAAAAGAGAGAGAGAGAAAGTTCATGAATATCATATTGAGGTCTATTTACCTAGCTTTGTTGTTTTTGTCACTTGTGTCATAAAATTTTGCCTGAAAAAAGGTATTCGAAAACCGTTCACTGTTTTTCGGAAAGTATAGCTCAATAGATTTATGTTTATCCCACTAGCATGGTTAGCACAACACTCTGGAAAACGTTTTGTTTTTTAGTAATAAATAAATCTTTGAAAAGCGGTTGGGTAAAGCCTTCGAAATACTGTGTAAGATAACTGGAGGTAGGTGCATGTAAGTGTTCTGTAACCTATAATACCGTCACATTGCTCAGACAAATCTTACGGCAGGCCTTCCGTTTGATAAACAGTCGATAAATCGCTGACATCGTAGAGGTAATGATAAGGTGTTTGGGAAAGAGGCTATCGATTAAGTGAAAACTTGGTGGTTTTCGTATAAGTTTCCTATTATTACCCCATTTTATCAGGCTAATAGTTCTAGTGAATACTGAAGAGAAACTATGACTGTCGTAGTTTCAATCTAAAGAAATGTTTTTGCTCCTGGAAAAAAGAGAAGTCGCGACCCTTTTGCACATTGTATTTATATATAAAAGGGGGGTTCGGACACCTTGGACCACTCTCGTGTTCCGTCTTTGAGTTCTTAGGTGGTTAGATTGCCCTTCATTTTGAAAGCAACGCATAAGGAATACTGTAGGGCTTAAGCAAAAAAAAAAAACCATTTCTTTCCTACACTTCTTCTTAAAGACATACTATCATTTGTGACCCTGTCTTTTACATTATTTCTCCCAGTACTGGCAAGTTGTGACTGTACTTCATATGATCTGAATATGATCTCTGTGATTTCTGTTTTGAGCTGTTTTCAGTCAAGTACTGTAATTGAATTAGTAACAACTGGAAAACTCAGTGACTAATGTTGATTAACGAAGACTTCTCTCTGAAAGGAGTGAGAGCGAGGGAAGTGGTGCGATATTGTTAAGATGATCAGTGGCGGCCCTACAGGGGGGCATGAGGGGGCATTTGCCCCTCCAGATTGTTTCCTTTCCCCCCAGTTGCCCCCCCAGTTGCTCTCACCCTTCCCAATCAGATCTTGTACTCATCCAGAATTAATCACAAAACTACCCGTGGTCCCCCTGGACCCCTGGTCCAAACCTGGACCCCCACCGGGGATTTGCACCTGGACCCTAAAGCGGGCCCCTGGACCCCACCCGCAAGGTCTCGCGCTTCGCGCTCGGTTTCGCGCTGCGCGCGAAAATCTTTGCCCCCCAACATTTTTCTCTGCCCTCAGTTTGCCCCCCCAAGTCTGACATCCTGGCGCCGCCACTGAAGATGATACTGCGGTGTTAAATAGACCTGCCATATGACAGCCCTGTGCTTCATGATCGACGTTAACTTACATCTCAAAGTTAGTATCCTCATCCCGGTCCCGGACTGTAAGTTACCCTACGTCGGTTTAACAGTCTGATATTTTAACACTACTTATTCAACAGTCCGAAGTCAATATCTATATATTGCACCCACCCCACCCACATTACTGACCCTGCTGTCCGAAGCCTAACTATCGGTTGACTGTTCAGACTGTGCTTCGTTGACTTCTCTGATTCTACTCCTGCCTTCCATTCTTCCCATCCCTTTTTTTTTCGTGGTGTCCTTCCCTGTAGCAACCAGCTCACTACGGTACTGTCAGTACCAAACCAGAGCCGGAAATCCAGTCCAAAGCTGTTAGTGTACCTTGCTTTCAAGTTGGTATGAGCTGAGTGAGCAAACCCACTGATTTGCTTTAAAGCTAAAGGGAGGGAGGTAACAGCTAACAAGGCACACGCCAAAGTACCAGTTAAGAAAGTAGCAGTGAGAAGTAGCAGATGTACCAGTTAAAATAGCGTGCAAGCGTTATCAGATGAAGCAATGCAATTTACAATGTTTTCATACCGTAACCATGTTTCAACCACACCCATCATCCATGTGGTTATTATTGTCAAGAAAGTCTGACGATAAATAACTAGAGATCAAAGAGAGAGCTTATTCGTGCAGTTTCAAGGGCCTTTATTTGTTTGATCAGTCGTATACGTTGTGCCTTTCTTTACCTTCCCTGTTTGAAAGATAAAAAGGCTATCGAATCTGAAATTTGCATACGAAAGCACACCTGTCATTTTACAGTCAATACGTAATAAATTCGTAAATTTTTCTGCAATAGTAAATAAACCGCCCTCTTGTCTGGTGCACCTGAACGATGATATTCTATCACACACATTCAGCTCATACGTATTTACTCATTAGCAAACTTTAAATGAAGGAATTGCCATGAGTGTAGCAATTCATATTTTGTGCACCTGTATAGTACTAGATCAGATACACATTTTCATCACCCATCAATGTAGAAATAACCGTAACAGTAATAATACCAACCACAACTGTAATAATTGCTAACCATGCACTGTCCCCTTGACCATTAATCTAATATTTTGTTTACCGCAAATAAAATAATCTGACCCCACCATATCAATGTAATAATTTTTAAGCATAAATGTAATAAATTCTGAACACGCCGAAGTGGGGCTGGGTGAACTCTGACCTGCATTTCAGCAAGGTACCTTTTGAGTTTTGAGGTGTATTTTTCGATGCACTCTGTATTACATCCGAAGCAACGAAGTGGATTTTCTGCGTGTTCTTCTATATGATTTGTTAGGTAGGTGTGGTCATATGCGTTACATGATGTCGATTGATTTAGTGTTCGGCCCAACTGCTTGTGCAGATCCAGGCAATAAGGCAATTATCTCTTATTTCTTATTGTTGTAGTGGGATGGATACAGTGGTACTCAAAATTGACCGAGATCATCCGGCAGAGACACATTGTGCTCTAAAAAAGAATTGCAAAGTATATTTGCAGTTTAAATTCCAGGTTGTCTTTACTTCACCCTGCATCGTTCGATAGGACCTATTGATGTTCAAAGAATCAGTTCACTCCATAAAGCTGACAGCGGTCGAATCAAACATATAATGTACCCTCGTCTACAGGGAAGGATTTACGTGGGGAGTCTTGGCGGAGACTAATGAAGGGACGCATTCGATTTTAACCCCCCCCCCCCCACACACACACAGAACTATAGTTCTTCAAGTTATGCAAGGAAGGGAAATGGTTATGGTGACTCCCCCAATCCCTGTCATCCCTCCCCCCATTCCCCTCGCGCGCACACCCTAGAAATGAACTCCATGGATTTCTTACTTGCAAAAAACATGAGCAAAGACGATCTCACGACATACTCCAACATCAATGGCACTGTCTCACTGATTGTCATGAGTGATTCTCCTTTTAAAGTATGACGTACCTTATACCATAACGTTTTTGTGCTTTTCATTCGTTATAATTTTGTGGGCTTTTCTTTGGTATGGAATCCCTAGGGATCTGTCCCCCTGCTACATGTTCAAATCTGCCTCGCTTGCATACTGACGTAATACTGACGTATCGCCATGACCGAGAAATCCTTTACGACGTGACTGTCACTCTTAAACAGCTCCTCTCGCAGTATTCATGTTGAATATATATCCAAATTGTATCTGGCAGGCCCCTTCGGTTGATCACACCCCGCCGCAATGAGCTACCCTTGCTTAGGACACTTTAAGCTTCCAACACGACAAGGGTTTTTTTTTCTAAAGTCCCGGTGTTTGTCGCTATAACAACATTTATGTACGGTGGCCATAAGGTGACATGACAAGATGTTTAATTATCTTGCCGGAATAACCCAACATCGTGACAGTTTGTGACATTTTTGTCGAGTTGATAACTTAAACTAACACGACATCATGACAAAATTAGGCAAACTGTCGTGATGACGAGATAGGTGTAATTCGACAACGCGATATCTTGAAGCATTTGTCGATTTTTCGAGTTGATAACACGACGTACTTTGCTACGTGGCGTGTGTCCTATCGAATATTCCCAGTAAGGCAGGGTCATACGAATGCCGAATTCTATCGCCTTTATTATTATGAGGAAAATGCATGGTCTATGTTTGGTAGGTTTGGTTCTCAATTGTTTCGTTGTCCAGTTACACCTATCTCGACATCACGACAGTTTGCCTAATTTTGTCATGATGTCGTGTTAGTTTAAGTCATCAACTCGACAAAAATGTCACAAACTGTCACGATGTTGAGTTATTCCGGCAAGATAATTAAACATCTTGTCATGTCACCTTATGGCCACCGTATTTATGGTTAAAACTTCTTACATTTATTTTGCGTTCAGATGATTACATTTATGGTTAAAAATATTACTTTTATGGTGACGGTGTCACATATTTATGATTTAAATTTATTACGTTTATGCTGGGTATTGCACTGATGGTTAATTAATACATTAATGTGTTATTTACGTGACATATACACGTTGTTTGACTTAAAGACAGTCACTCATCACCCCGAGTTATATTGTTGGCTACGGGGGTACGCAAAATTCTCAATTGGTTGTGCTCCTTGATTGATATCAAATTGGAAAAATGCAGAGTAGCCCATATTAGACTGCACGCACAGCGTGCGTCGTTTTGATTATAAATGTTGTCCTTGCATGTTCAACAGGATATGCGGCACTTAAAACTTGGATTGTGTTCGCACAAGGAGGAATTTTAGACATTCTGTGGGAGGGGTTACATGTAGGACGTTGGGAGAATTGAAACTATCTGGGACGATGAGTCACTGCCTTTAAGGTGATGGTTAGTTGCGGCTGAAATCCCACAACATTTACCACATATCTCGGTCTTCTTCAGAGTATTGTTTTGCTTACAAAAAGAAGTCCCAGGGCCAGTCGCAAGACTGGTAGCCATATTTTTGCTGTATTTCTTAATCCATAAAGGCTATTTCATGGGACCTCCAAATATATGACCGATACACCAACTTTTATCTAAGCACCATGTTCATAAGTGTTTTGAGGTCAAAGGTCAAAATTGACCCTGAAAAATTTGCTTCAGCAACTCCCCCAAGGCCGCAGTGTCGATGAAGGTCAAAGTTGATAGACAGGTAACCCATGGTGTGAAGTCCAAATTAAAAGTCAAAGGGCAAAGATCAAATAACGCCAAGTTAGGTGAAATCTTGTCTTTTTTAATTTCTTAATCCAGAGTGGCTATTTTCATATATATGACCTGTACATGAGATGTTTTCTAAAAATTATGTTTATATGTGTTTTGACGTCAAGATCAGAGGTCAGATTTGGCACTGAAAAATTAACGTACAGTTAGAAACGCAAATATTAATTAATGTGTTACCAGTAACCAGGTACCACCCTAATAGTTAAGTCTAATTGTGAAGCTCTATCATTAATTGAACACACTTTTCATTTCAGTCTAATCAAACTTGTACATTGTAATCTGAAGCTGTCTGAGCCTGAAGTCTGAATGAATAATTATATTCTACTTGAATCTTAAAGCAACCCTCTCGTTCCATCTGTCGTCTGCTTGGATACATATTTATCAGCATTCTTTTCTGTCGTCATTCTGTGACAGTATAGATTTATTACTCTCTCTACCCTTTTCTGTGACACTCGTGAGGTGAAAACTCCTCGAAATAGCATATTTTGTTACTTTTCAAGCCGTATTCATGTTATATGATTTCTCATTTGGATAAAAGTAAAAACACCGAACTACCTGCAAAATAAGTTATCTTTAAGGTTATCGTCTGTCGTGATACTCTAGCTATATACAACAACAGGATATAACGCTCTCAACTGTGTCAAATGATTCCATCTACTTAAGATGTCCTCCATGCTATTATGTATGCCATGCCGTATGCCATCAGTATATTACAGAGCAGTGCAGTGCTACAGTGCTACGCAACATACATTTTCCAAGTTATGTATGAACCTGCCCATTGCCAGTCTGAGTATGCTGTGCGATGTCACTCATGTTGTTGTGGTGTACTACGTTTTCCTATGCCCATGGTCAGTAATGACATTTATGTTGGGTTACCTATTTTACACTGTTCTTGTTATTGACATTCGTGATGTGCTACAGCACTGAATATAACTTCGGTTAGATTTGGGCACGATCTAAGAAGAGAAATGGAAAACGAAATGTGACAGAGTCAGCTATAATGAAAATGGTTCGGTCAATTGCTTATTTATAGCCAATGTGAAGTTGTTAAGAATTAGGGCAAATTCACGGCACTAATCTTTCACAATCTTTGCGATTTACTTTGCAAACTCTCTAGTCGACCTGGAGCTCACTTCTTTGTCCAATTCACTTTCTGTGTCAACTAAATTACCCTTTAAAGTGTTTCTGTATCGAAGACACACTGACTGGTGCAAGACGTAACGGTATGCGCTATATGTTGCCACTGTGATTTCAACTGTTACGACGGCTACAACGTGTTCCGAATTCTACTTCCAGTTTCCGCTGGGGGGTATCCACGAGCCATTTTCCAACCCGAAGCGATTGATCATGGAAGTTCTTATCATAGGGGTGTATACTACATCAGCTCTTAATATACCAACGCATCGTTCACTGTGGTTCTTCAGTACATATTTATCTTCCCTCCTATCACGTCGGTCTTGCTTGTCTGGATCAACACACTCCTCGAAGACTGCCTTATTTAATGCGCGAAACTTCTCTAGATCCGAGGTAAATGACGACCCATACCTTTTTACCTTCTGCCAAAAAGATCTGTTGAAATGGTCATAAAGCATGTAGTCGGCCATGTTCCACTTCTTGATGCGAGACAACAGATCTTCGTCTTTCGCGAAACGATGGCTGCGACTCCTCACTCCAGCTGATATGTACACTATATCTTCAAAATCCCAACAAAGTAGCTTCCTCATCAGCACCAATGACTCGTCGTAGTACTCACTGATCATCACTAGGTCGAAGTCCTTGTCCAATTTGTCGATGTATTCCTTTATAAACGATTTATTTTCTTGCATTTGTAATTCCAAACCAAGATCGAACAACTGACCGTTGCGACTTAGATGCCACATGTGGTACTTGTGGTCTCGATAATATTTCATTGGATCTTCCAGGAAATGTTTAAATGGGTTTTCCAACTTGGACAAGTTCATGCCTCTATACATTTCAAAATATCCAAATGCGGATTCTAATTGGTCATCTGGTCGCCTTATTATCGTGACGTAGGTTGCGTTGGGAACGACCAGGTCCATCTCTCTCCTATTATATCTGGCATGGTTGGTGAGCATATCAAAAGACTTACCCCTCATGCCTGGAAAATTCATGATACGTCTGTGAGAAAAGCCTCCCGCAAATGATAAAACATGAAGCTTTCCAACCGCAAAGGTAAGGTTTCTGTAATATCCATACCGCTCAAAGATTGAAGCGGTAGTTGTACTCGCTGTTTTGTGGGTTTTCAGGAAGACGATCCGTTGACTAGGAGTACAAGGTGCAGTTAATGTTGTATTCTTCAAAGTTAAATGGCTCGTTCCAAGTTCAATGGGGATTACGTTGGTGAAGAACGGTTTTATCACGAATCGATTGGAGATGTAGCTGTTTGTATCAAAAAGAGAAGAACTAAATTAAGGAAACTTCAAAAAAAAAAAAAACCTGTATAGTCCGTTCAGTGTAACGTCTTAAAACCTATACTGGTGAATTGTGTATCTTTGTTTTAGTTTTTCTGCGTAAAGGGACATTGGCAAATCATGCTCAGAACAAAATAAACACTTGATCGCATGCGTAGTTTATTAGTACTGCATTTAATCTCAAATAATGCAAACATTCAGTTTGTATTACGATTCCTATTCCAAACAAAGAGTTTGTGAGCTGCAGCATGTGTGTTTTTCCTACAAATGTTATTCTGGAATCGACAAAAGAAATTGATCGAACAGATAGGATCATGAAAACTTTGTATCTCAACTACATTCGAATGAATTTTACAAAAGAGACTATTGAAATGCCTCTGGAAGGTTAATTATATGCTAGGGCACACTAAAGTGGCATTAATCGATAGGAGGGATTCAGTGTGCAAACGTTGCTAAGAGCAAGCAACTTGTCATCCACAGGAAGACGGAAGAAGGGGAGAAAATCAGCACAGAGAGAAAGACATCAAAGAAAAAAAACGATGATTGAGGAGAAAAAAAAAAAACGAAAAGTGATAATAAGGTTCCAGGAGGATGGGTAGTTTTGAAAAAGACATGATAAAGTTCTCTCCGTGGTCTTTCATTAAAATAATTCATAAACCTATTATGTGTTCATAGATCATGGGTATTGAACTGACCAACCTTAAAATGTTTGAACAAACACATCCGTAATCGACAGAACGCCCCGTCTATTTGAAAAATTGTAAATATCGACCCATGTAGGAGCTTTGTGTCCAAAGAATAAAGGTGACGAATGCCGGCTTAGAGGGGCATGACTGATGAAGCTAAGGAGCCGTCTCTACTTAAGGAGCAAATAGTCCAACGAATTACTCCACAACAATATGCTATAACTCAAGTGGGAAGCACTGTCAAGGGTAAAGGCCTTGCAAGGCAAAACATCTCGCAATCTTGCTATAAGACCTACAATTTTAGGCACCCTCTTTGTAATTCTACTAATATGCTCCTTCCAAGTAAACTGGTTGTCAATTTGGACTTAAGAAAATTGGTATTGTAAACGCTTTGAACTGAGGTGTCATTAACGCAAATACCAGGAGTTTTGTGTCACTTAAATTTAAAGGTGACTTGTTTGCCATTAACCAAGCGTTAATGTTATTGAATTGTAAAGAGATTGATGCAACAACTTTTGCAGCATCAGCATTATGAATATAAAGAGTTGTGTCGTCGGCGAGCAGGAAGAATATAAAAACATAGACGACGATTTTTGCGCATCATTTATGTGAACGAGAAGGAAAAAGGTCCTAAAATTGATCCATGTGGAACTTATATGTTGATGTCAGTAAAACATGAGGTTTTACCTCTAAATAATACAAATTGTTTACGTCCACTTAAGTAATATTTACACCACTTAGGAGTCACACCCCTTACTGTACACATTTTCTAAGAATTTTATGGTCAATGAACGCTTTCGATGAATCTTAGAATAGAGAGACTGTTTTCATACGTTTACCTAAATTTGGAGCAAAATCATCAACAAACTTCCCAGTCTACGTCACTCAATTAAATCAATGTTGATGTCACCAGATAGGTAGTCCCCATGACTGTTCTCTAGTTATACAATCTAAGCATATCAACGACGATAAATTACTGCGGTGACAACATATCTAGTATAATTTGGTACTATTGTTTCGATAAGCCACCACTCAGGAGAATAATGAAATGCAATATAAGATCGTCTGCCATGCACTGAATATTGAATTTAATTCTTAACTTACACCGCTACGCCGCCAGCCCTTCTATTACTCATTCTTCACTCACAAAACGTAACGGTAAAATAAGAACTCCATAACTTTTAGGTAAAATTTTACACACAGTTGATGTAAGTCTTACATTGTGTGTATAACAATTTTACTAAAATGTAGTAAAATTTACCAAAATTATGTAGAATTTACATATACTGTTTACATTAATTATATGTAAAATTTATGGAGTTCTTATAATACATAATTTCTTATTTTACCGTTAAGTTTTGTGAGTCTTCTTTTGCAAATGAATGAATAACCAGGAACATTGTATGAAGAGGAAATATCATCAACACATAGCTAGGTTTCTGTACCAGCCAATAAAGGATATGGAATATACCGATATCATTTTAAAAATGACAGACACTGTCGAAAGTATTGTGGAGACGTCTTGCATTAATTAATATACAAAACAGAAAACTCTTCATCATCATCACGGTAAATAAAGTCATTGAATTGGTGTAGGGTTTTGCAGCTGCAATTTGCAACAGTTGAGAGATTTGTATAACTTTGTTATCAATTGAATTCGTAGTCATTGCGTGAACTACAGATAAAGTTGAAGAAAAGAGAGCAGGAAATTAAGAAATAACCATAACGAAAGGCGGGAAGCAAGAAACGACGTCACATTTGTCAATAAAAAAGTTATCAACAGACGATTTATCAACAGGATTGATTGAAGTTAGTCCTAACAGATACAAGTATACAAAATAGGATGGAACTTACTTGTTATTCGCAGGTCTTAAATAGGAAAACATGGATCTGATGTACAAATGTTGAACAGTTATCGCCAAAAGTGTGACGGTAATGAGACAAACAAGAACGATCGGTTTGAGAGAGTCGCTCCCTACGCTTCTAACAACGCCAGACATCTTGTCCGTCTCTTGGTCCTTTTCCTGAATTGATCAATTTGCTTTTCCAATTGTACCGAACTCTAAAGTGCTCTATCAAAACCGTGTTGAATCAGATCCATCCAATTTAAATACAACAGGTGTTCAAATAAGGAATAAATCTGCAATCTGAACTGTGCTTTAAAAAGGGAAGTTACTCTATTGTAAAATCTATCGAGTTGCTGTGGGTGGAGCAGAGCAATCGAAGTACACATCTGCTTAACCACGAACGAGGATATTAGTTTCATTTATAGGGAAATGGACATATACATTCTCTCTGTGGAAGCAAACTCTACCCATACGTGGGCATTGGTCACAGAGTATTTGCTAGGATGCACTGTAAAAAATGTCTGTAAATTAACAGTAAACAAAAATAAAAAAAATAAGAATTACAGAAATTGTTTGAAAACTAATAACCAGAACATTTCCGTATTAATTTGGTATTTCTTTGTATTAGTTTCTGTAAATTCACATTTTGCAAGTTACATTTTTAACAGTGTATCTCTCTGATTTGTACGAGATTGAGGTAAACATGGACTGTGCACAAATGGTCACAGAGATACTCTTGGGAAAATGTTAATCCCTTGTTCATAGTTGGCATAAACAAATCAATGTGGATAGGCGATTCACACTAACATTGGCAAAATTTGGAGCGCTTTCTTCACACCCTCTATACCGTCGCCGCAAGGATATTCCTACATAGTCGATTCGTCTAACCGTCGCCATGTTTTGAAGGAAACGGTTACAATCTATGGTCTGGGCATGTATAGTCCCAATACCGACAACCCTGCTTTTCATAGCGACATTTT
This sequence comes from Stichopus chloronotus, assembly GCA_021234535.1. Taxonomy (NCBI): domain Eukaryota; kingdom Metazoa; phylum Echinodermata; class Holothuroidea; order Aspidochirotida; family Stichopodidae; genus Stichopus; species Stichopus chloronotus. The sequence goes on from CM037830.1 coordinate 32,448,687, forward strand.
CTAAAAAGAGAATATTTTCTTATGCGATTCAATTGTAATACGGGGAGATTTTAACTTTGTATTTTCATTAGATTTGGATAAGATTGGGGGTCAGGCTAGAACTATTTTAAAGCCCTGGGTGGATGTTTGTCATTTATGTCTATGTATGGTTTAATTGATATCTCTCGTGACATGAACCCATTTGCTAAATATTACACTTGGAGCTCAAATATTACTCCTGGTATTCATTGCAGATTGGACTTTTTCTTAATATCTCATCACTTAAAAGATTCTGTACATTCTGCGTCTTTTTCTCCAAGTTTTCAGTCAGATCATTCGTTTTGTTCGTTTTACCTCTATTTATGAAGAGAGGACCAGGCATTTGGAAATTCAATAACTTTTTCTTAAACGATCATACGTAAGTTTCTCAAGTTAGTGAGCAGTTGGTACGCAATTTAAATTCTGCGCAGATTGCTAATCCAGGGAATAATTGGGATTTTGTCAAATATAAAATTCGCCTTTTTTCCATGTCCTATGCTAAGTACAAAGCTAGAGAAAGGAGGTCCAGTGAGAAGCAACTGTTGAATACAATCTCCTTTCTTGAGCAAGAAAATTTTGTTCAACCATCTCCTGGTCTCCTGACTAGACTAAAAGCAGCCCAAGACAAGCTATTACATTATTACGGTTTTAAGTTCCAAGCGACAATAATTAGATCCAAGGCCAGATGGGTCGAAGATGGGGAAAAAATTCAAAATATTTCTTTAAATTTGGAAGAAAAAAAAAACAAACAACAAAATACTATTACCAACCTCGTCAACAGCGATCATGGTAATTTTTGTCAAAGATCACCAGGAGATTCTTGCCGAAATTAAGAACTTTTACTCTAACCTATATTGCTCCCATTCTTGTACAAACGCTCGATTTTTCGATGGCTTCCCTCAACCGTGTTATTGATCTTAATTTAGATATTTGTGAAGGTGAGCTTACACTGGATGAGGGTTCTAATGCGCTGTTGTCTATGTCTAATGACAAATCACCCAGAACTGATGGATTATCTGTTAACTCTTACAAAAATTGACATTTATTAGGTCCATATGTTGTAAAATCTTCAAATCATGCTTTTCATTCTGGCTCTCTTCCTCATGAGCAATCACGAGGTGTCATCTCTTTGATCCTAAAACCGGAGAGAGACTCAAATCATTTACATAATTATCGTCCTCACTGCCTTAATTGCGACTATAAGATTGCAGGTAATTTTTTTTTTTTTTTTTTTTTTGCATCTTAGGTACTTTGTTTGCTGTCGTTCAAGGAAAGAAGTTGCTATAGGAGTTGAAAACTAGTATAAACTTAGTTTCGCTCTGACAGTAGAAAGTCACAAAAAGAATAGAAAAATCTATAATGATGTATTGGAAGTATAAATGAACATTGCCTAAATTATTTCTTTTGGTTAAATTGACGTATGTAAATATTCTATAATATGTAAAAATGAAATGAAGAATGAATATATATATATATATATATACAGTGTGTTGCTTAATGTGCTAGAACGAAAAGCAGGCCACAACATGTGTGATCATTTTGGGGGATTGTCTTATTGTAAAAGATTTAAATGTCAGGTAAGTTTAGAGATGTAAAGTTCCATAACAACCAAACTCAGGATAGTCACTACGCTGCCAGTTGTTCCTCGTATGTAACGGATAGTTTAGACATATTTTTTCAAACATGTACTAAAACACTACAGTGCATTTTGCATTAGCTTCAAAGCAAACTCAGATTTGGTTGTTTAACAATCTTGTACACTTGTGTATACGAGACAGGTGTGTTTACCCGCAACAATGACATATATCTCTTTGTCAAGGCAAATTATATCGCTTTTGGTTTCCACTATTAATTGCCGATTCAAGTACTCCTGTTCAAATCTACTTTATTTTGCATAAAACAAAAACTACTGGTTAAGGACGAGCTTTAAATAAATTTTGACTGCTGTTTTCTTGTGTCACAAATGTGCACATAGCATATTGAGCACCATTACTATGTAAAACGTATTTTATACTCTGTGTAAAAACAAAAATCCTCAAAATCGCGTGCATAATTATACGGTTCGAAAATGTATTACCAACACAGCAATTCAACTAGCAGGGATGTTTCTGTGTATATCGAATAACTGTAACTTTATTCAACAGCCGCCAGTCGTTTTATTGTTTTTATTCCTCCTCTTGCTGCTGCACTGGCAGTTCTCTGGGAGAGGGGGGGGGGGGCAAACTTTATGAAATGATCAGGAATCTAGTGTCCGTCCGACCGATGACGTAATCTCGAGCCATGTCATTTTTATACCATGAGGTACCACCATGTAAGGACTATTGATCCATCTAGTTTCGGTTGAGAAGCACAAGGAATGTAAGATTAAGATATATATATATATATATATATATATATCAGTAAACATCAGTAATAATAACATCATTATACAAAGCTACAACAATAAGCAAAAGATCACCTCGGAAACATTATGCATGCATGAGATGCACTATTTGAATATTTGAAAGTTTGGGTAAACAAGTTATTCTTGGGCAACAGATAACTGAATTTCTATTTACAGGATTTATTTCTTGAAGAGAAGGCCACCATCCTGACTTATTTTCCATAATCTATCATTCTGTGTACACAAATATTGGTTTTAAACTTATCAGTTCGTTTTGTAAAACAAACGACCCTATTAGTATAGGCCGATAAGACAATGTCACCGGAAATATCTTCAGAAACAGGATAAAGTAAGGCATAGTAATTAGCAAAATTATTTGTTAGGATTTAAGGACACTCAAATAATTAACGATGGAGGGATCAATGCAGAGCAGAAATTACCTTTGGAGGGACCTTGTACACCAAATAATGTGGGGCAACCTTCCACTATAATTCTCCACTAGACTGTAGACAGCTCAAGTCACGAAAGAAGGACAATGAGGTCGCTTTGATCCCCCTTCCCCTACCACTTGATATGAACTTCGTAGTATATCAGAGCCTGTAAAAGTTTGGCTTGCCTTATCCATCCTCGGTGAGATCTTCCTCTGAGACTAACTGACAGAAACTAAAGGAGATAAACTGCATTTTCATATTCTTTCCTACATGCAAAGGAAAGTAAAGGAAGGGACAAAGAAATGACATTTTGATATTCCGTACAAACGGTTTTCGCAAACCACGTGCAGACATTGGTTGTGGAATATGTTGCAATTACATCATTATCTTTCCTTTATCCAAGACGCTATCTTCAACACCAAGAACAGAACGATACAGCAATAGAAAGAATATTCAAGAAAGTTAACGAAGAACAATTGATATACATATCAAAATTTAATTAATCGTCCATGCATGAAACGGATTTGAGTTCCACACAAGTGAAATATTTCTAACATGAAGATCATTTTATCACAAATAGTTGCATTAATGTTCCAAGTGATGGGTCTAAAATGCTGACAGTCGTTATGGTTTCCACTAAAATGAATTGTGATCCACGGAAAGGGACAATGTTATAGACTCCAAATATGTCGAAGCGAAAGATAGGCGTGAGGCCGACCTCATGACAAATTATTCCAGATGCAGACGTTCACAGTCGCACATTTAATATAAGTTTTGGACTTTCTTGTAACCATGCAGGCAAGTGTGCCATAATAGAGGGTGCGCAGTGATTTATAATACTCTTAGTTATGTCTCTTTATAGGAAATCTACACCGAGTTTGGAAGGCAACGGTACACACCATACTGCAGTAGTTGATACAGAATCGGTTCTTTTTATTCCCAGAGCCTCAGTCCTATACTTTAATGCGACTTTCTGCCCCTGTTGATTTATACAAGAATTTTGAGGAGATCAAGAAGGTATAACCGAGGTACTAGCTCCATGCATACACTATGTCATGTGCGCGTCATCGCCTGGAATATAACATTAAATTGAATACAAATTGTGCTAATTTTAGACGTACCCCATCAGTACAATACAAGTGCTATTCATTAAAATAGAAGATGAAATCGAGACGTTTCAAATGAAAAAGACTTAAAGGCGATTGATGGTAATATTTCATGTTACGTTAGTCTTTTCTCGATAACTCACTGCATACCGTACGTCACTATATAGTTGACGGCTGCTCTTTACATGTACTCGTAAACAGCGAGCGAATAATGCCACTAAGATAGCTCGACGTTATAGACAGACACGGTCTATAGCTATATGTTTCGTTACTACTTACAAAAAAAAAAATAACTGAAAACTAGTGACGTTTGCAGAGAGTTATCAAGAACAGACTGACGTCATATGAACTATTAGTAAGACCACCAGTCACCTTTAAGGCAGTATTTTTGGTCACTGTGATATTACGAACAATAGTTACCATTAAATATCTAAGCTTACGTAGCCAATTTCTGTAATACTGAAATAAAAGTCGTTTCCCCCGACTGACACGGAAGAGAATCACCCCTGTGCGGAAGATGCTCTACGGGCGCGAAGCTCCAGTTAGACCACGTGGAGACCAGGGACCCACATAAGGCCCCCAACGGGGTCCAGAGACAGAGTCCCGGTGGGGGTCCAGGGGACGAGGTCCCCGGAAGCTCATGCAACATAAGGTGGTAGGACAGCATAAATTGGTTCTTGAGCCACTTGTGTTCAGTTTTTTTTTTTCTTACAGAGTTTGTGAAATTTGATTCCAATCACTAATAGTTTAGGTCTCTCGGAAGTCAGCTAATGAACTTCCAAAATATACCCACAAAATGAACAAGTCTTGATACTTTTGTTTCGTCCAATTTAAGAGATGGTTTTCTCGTGAGAGGTGAATATAATAGGTATGGTAATTTGCAAGTGTGCGATTTTCAAAATGATCCATAGAAGGGGGAATATTTCAGGTGCATTATTGAAAGAACACACAGAGTGTACGGTTACAGTTCAAAGACTGGACGGAGCCTAGATGTATGAGGCGGAGTAAATTATTTCTGCCAGTGGAGAAGTTCGGCTACTCTTCAATTCACGTTCGAACGCGCAAATTCCTGACGCTCAATATCAGGAATTTGAACCATGTATGTGATGTCATTGTGGCGTAAGCTTTATACAAATTGGAAAAGTCCTCTCCGCTAGTCTGGGATTGTACTTATTAAGTATGGAGGATTCCAACACTAAAGGAATACACTGTGGAGTTGTCAAGGGAAACATAGCAACATTTCTCTTCGCATACTATACGTAATGTGCTACAGTATGTTGTTGAGCCTTTTGTTGAGCCATTTCAAAATTTTCCTTTTCCTCTAACCCGTAATTCCCCATACTGAGTGATCTTCCCCCGATTGACTTCAGAGGTGGGGGGCTTTCCCCTGCTCTCCCCCCCCCCCCCATTAAAGACGCTACTGCAACCATGAAGCCTTACCTTTAATTCTGGTTATATATATTTATCCTGTTACACTCTGCATTCATGCCGTATACTCTCACGTTGGTTTACTACGCGTAATCTTGAGAAGGCTACCTATGGGCATCAACTCTCAAGGGATAATATATATTATTCTTAGCCTAGCTGTCAGCTACTTATGCTAATCCAATATTTCAATATAGCCGTTCCTTTCTCGATTTTCAGGTTCACTGGTGTCATCAGTTTGACTTTCGTCTGTGGTAATTAATTTCTCTTGGCTCTCCGTGTCTTCCTTCGTCGCATCTTTCCGTTTTTTGTCTTCCTGAATTCTGTTTGGCGACACGTAAGCGTACGCGTCAGTCGTATCGCTGTCACGTGACTGGGTGTCTTTAACTACGACGGAGAGTTGATCCTTGTAAGGGGACGGATAATCGACGGTTAACGTACCGTACACGGGTAATTGCCCAAATTTATTGGAATCCTCAAAGCCGTCTTTGAACTTTTCCTCGGTTATGTTCCCGCTAATTGCATACGCGTCGATCTCTGCCGGTTCTCGCTGTCGTTGATGAACATCCCCGTAGGCGTATGCGTACCCTTCCTCCAATCTCGTGCGGGTGCGTAAAGTAAAAAAAGTGAGGGGATTGTAAGAGTTCGGCCGTCTGCTCTCCTCGCTCTTACGCTGAAAGATAACCACGAGGAGGAGCATGACAATCAAAATGGTTAAAATGCTAAATGAAGCAATAATTAAAGCGTACGTCAAGACTGAAGAATGGTCATCACCCTCAGCTTGTTCCTCTCCGTTATTTTTGAAGAGAACCACCGCACTGAGGGCGGTCGACCCATCCGGGTACGTCACTGAGCAAATGAACGGCCCGAGATCTGTGTCCTCGAAAGGATCGATGATCAACGCACCGTTCGGTAAGATTTCGAAGCGAGAGTTATTCATCACGTGGTTTTCACTGGATGGAAGATACACTGTGTTTGAGGAGAACCACGCTAAATAAGAATCATTCTTTTGGGGCAGCGAACAAAGAAGTTCAACGCGGGTCTCTTGTTGTATCTCTTTGGTTGCCATCGTTCTTTCGATGTTACGTAAACAAGAATTAACAAGGGTAGAGACAGGAATGTTCCACAGATTCAAATTTCTGTATTTGTCAGGGGAGCTGCAACGTATACCTGGAGATGTGAGAAATCGGGGTTTCCGTAATGACCAGAATACCCTCATTCCAAGTAATCCACAGTCACAGCGCCATCTATTGTCGTCAAGTTGCAGTTTCTTTAAATTTTTCAGTGACGATATAACGTTGTAATGCAACGAAGAGAACATGTTCCCGTCAAGTCTTAACGTTTCCATTTGCGAAGATTCATGGAATATATTCAAAGGAAGTGTATGTACAAGATGGTTATGATCCAGCAGTAATTCCTTCAAGTTTTGCAGGCCTGCGAATGCCCTTGAAGTCACTCGCTTTAAGCCCGCGTGGTTAATAGCTAATTTTGACAGCTGAGTCAGATCTGTGAAAACGTTGTCCTGAAGAGCGTCCAAATTTTCGTTTTCACTGAGAATAAGACTCGTCAAGTTGCTTAGACCCTTTAATTTTGATGACGTCAATGACTGTAGGTGGCATTTTCCAATATTAAGTGACGTCATTTCAGCGGAGGCACTGAAAAACTTATCAGGAATTTCTTTCAGTGGATTATCGTAAAGATTTAAATTTTTAAGTTTAGGTACGAATTTCAGAGAGTCTACAGGTAGCGCTGCCAGCAAATTACCAGCTAAATACAAATGTTCTAATTGGTCTAAACCTGAAAAGGAAGTCCTCGAAAGCTGTTTAATTCTGTTGTACCTGAGGTCTAAAAATTTTAACCTATTCAGAGGAATAAACGCTTTGCTAGGTATAAATCCTATCAAATTCCGATCCAAATGTAGCTCGATCAAGCCGCTTATTTCAATGAAAGATTCTAGGCTCACAAAATGAATAAAATTCGAACCCAAGATTAGCGCTTTTGAATCCACTGGAACGTCACTCGGTACGTCTCTTAGCTGCATACCTGCACAGTACACGATCCGATGATATTCACATGAGCAAACGGCCGGACAAGAGCGACAATAGGCAACAAACAAAATGAAGAAAGCAAAGTGTGTTAATGCGTTACAAGACATGATCGATGCAAGCCAATATCATGTAAATAGTATCCTGCATAAATTTCCCACAGTTGTCATCTGGACTGTCGTGCAGCAAGTACGTGGTAGGCTTTGAGTTAGGTCTCAAGTTATGGTAACTGGCATTGATCTGTAGTTACATGATGTTGCACTCAGCACAGGTTTGATTGTTCACACCTATGTTAAACAATAGTCGGTCACCATAGTGTACCACGTTGAGCACGGTCGCCCATAACGAGTCTCCCCGTCTTTAATCACAGTACGGAAACCCTGCATTGACTGGACGTAACGATTAAGGATCGAAACGTACGGCATCAGTCTATCAGTCTCGTTGACTCATGGTTGCTGCCAAACAAGAATACAGAAGACATTTTAGATCCACGAAAGTATGAGTACGGCAGAAAGTGTAGGCCCACATGTCTGTGAAATAACCTTAATGAATTATATAAGCTCGTGATGTCATATTATAATGGTTACCAGTCTATAGGCCTAGGTAACGCACATGTGTCAACCAGGTCCATACTGGTCTAAATAAAGTAAGATATAATTTCACAGTTAGTGGATTTCAATAGCGGACAATAAATGAATTAATGAGTCTTACTTTGTTTCTAACTCTCAAACACGATTTCCTCACACCATAATAAACTGGAATCTCAACACAGTTTTCACACACATCCAATTCTCACTAAGTGTACTATACGGAGTGTATAATAACGTCACGTCTGCAATGTTACGAAACGGTTGAACTGACAAAACCGTTAAAAAAGAGAGAGCCAAAACCTTTAGGCTACATTTATGAAATAAATAAATACTTTGAAGAGATGTGCATACCAGACGTGTAATGATATACAACATATACTCTCGGAATGAAATAAAAAAAAACTGTGCTGTTCAAATATGCAAAATGTTTTATGTTAACGATGGTTACCCAGTGCCGTATCGTATATGTACACTTTTTTTTTTCTTTGATATGTGTTGCAACTCAGCTCTTAATGTTATGACAAAAGTCAATGACTTCGTGTAAATACAGGTTCCGAGTATACGTTTGTCAGAATTACGGCAATACATCTGCACGAGATAAGAAACTATGATTAGGACATACTAGCGTTGTAAGTTCTATGGGACTCTCCATGACCAGTTTGTTCAGCTGGCGGTAATTTCCTCCATAGTGTGCATTTACAAGTACATCCATATATTTCTATTTTTTTTTTATTCCAGTAGGTCCATACCTACGTCGCCTTGATTCGTTGTAAGGTTTAAATTCGAGCTTCAAAATCCAAGGATGTAACGCAAGGCTGAGTTGATTGTGAAGAACAGATCAATTGCCACTGATTGCAATGAATTGGTGATAGTAAATAATTTAGTGGGGCTCACTGAGTTGATATCACATAACGATTGTGGTGATTTTGAAGGGCACTAAACAAATGACAATATTTATCATTCTCATAATTAGTAAAGTTTAACATCCTATAGCTATGAAAACTGTCGACATTTTCGAATTTTTGACCGTTACTTGCACTAGTCCTGTGCATGTGAATATAGTAATTATGGAGAGTGTCTGATCACGAATTTCCATAAACCAAATTAAATCGTTAATTAGAAACTTATTAATGTTCTATTACGTGTGAAACTTCGGGATCATCTTAGTTTGACCAACAGTCGCTAGTGGGAAAGAAACTTGACAGGTTAAGGAAAAAAAATAGTGAATTTCACAAAGACAACTCAATGAGCCACTTAAACACCCTTTTCGCGGTTAAGTAGTACATTCCTTTTTTCTGAATTTCCAAACCGTAATGTATAGATGAATTTCGTGTTCTCTCACTCACCTTCAATAATCACCTTTACTCTCCAAAATTTAAAAGAGAAACAACAACCTCGAAAGTCACATTCGGTCCCCATGAACAGTAACTCTGTCACAAGTTCACATTTTAATCCCATCCTTTTTTACGACGGACAACTGGGCTTCCAGCCCAGTCTTTCAACGGCCCGTTGGCAAACTTGTACGATATGCCAACTATATTTAACTCGAAGTGTACACATACTTATTGCAAGTACAGCATGTACAGCCTTGTTTGCAGTGTGTGGTCTGTACTGTAGTATCACAACGATTCGGAATAGGAGACTAATTCCTTTGATTGGCACTTCCTAAACCTGAAAATGATCAAATCCGGGAACAACCTAAAATGAGCAAGACGTTTTCTGGCATGTTTACCTCGCTGAACCTAGTAGGGAGCTGTTATTTAACAGTTCCCTCCTTGAACTAGTGGTATGACAGGCTGAGTCATTTTCATTCCTGATCAGCAGCCATGATTGTGCGATCTTCATATGCTGTGTGTTTTTTAATTCGTAGGATGTGGGGCTGTCATAACATCCCGGTTCACAATATTAAAACGACAGAAAAAGGGGGCAAAGACAAGAATATCACATGAAAGATATTTTTCAGTCAAACGACTTATCCGTGACGAAATATTACTTCACTCTTCAGCACCAAACAAGACTCCAATCATGGACTGGGCAGGTAGTGAGTGGGTGTTGGGGATCAGCTCTCAATTCCAACCGCGTTATTTGTCCAACTTTTTGGAAAGGTTGGTATCACCTCAAGAAAAAAAAGAAAAAAGAAAAGGCCGCGCATGTTCATCCTTCAGTCTGAACAGCCGAGAAAATTTGCAAAAAAAAGGCTCATTGAGTTGATATTGTTTACTTTGTGAAAAGTTTGAAGGAAACAATACGTCTAATTAGCCTCATTAATCACGTAGTTATAACTGTGGTTTCCGAAATTAAAAAAAATAGTTTTATTATATTAAATGGGCTTACATATGGCTTTATGGTACAAAGAGTCTAATCACAGATTTGCTGTAAGTGGTTTTGATCTTTCATTACCTTTCAGTGTTGCTTCAGTTCTGAGTCCAATCTTCAGCATTTCTAAGTTTGACCATTTACCGTCAGCATATATGAATAATACTACAAACGATGTGACAAAATAGAAATTTTGTGAACGAATTCAATGAGCCCCTTTAAAGGTTGTGTGACATTTATCTAGAAAAGAGCTGGCGTCATTTAAAAATTCAAAATTGTTTCTATCTTGATATTGTTTTTGAAATTTATAAGGCTTTTTGAAATTTTGATGAAAATGCAAATATGAGTGTCGCACAGTTTTCGTATGTCTTTTGTTAGGCCTATAGGCCTATACATTATCTATTAATTACTTCATTAAATAGTGTTCCCCACATTGTTAAGTGAGTATCAGTATAGTTGTGAAATACACGCCTCCAAAACAAAACCATATTTACGTAAAATCCTCAGATATCTTGAACTTAAGGTAAAGTACAGGATGGTATGTTGCTTTTTTTTTTTAGCTGCAAGATGTGTTTCGAAAGTTCGGTACTCGAGATATACAATACAATGTACGTATAATTCCAGGTAAAGTGCTCAATGTGCATCATAGAACTGAAATTAATTCGAAGTAGAAGTATTTCAAAGTCAAGCACTGCAAATCTGTTTCATGGTACTAAACATCTCGCCAGGTGCTGTACTTCGGCTGGAGGAGATTCATGTCATTTGAATTTTGAGGGTTTTTGTTTTGTTTGTTTGTTTATTTTGGGTGTGTGTGTGGGTGCGTATGTGTGCGTGTGGGTGTACCCCTTGTTTTCGGGCGGGCTCGAGGACCGAAACAATAGATTTTAGGTTCTCTGTAGAAAATTCAATAGATTTCTCCGGTCCTCTCAAGATTAACAATAGAGAGTCTATTGTTAAGGTTAGGGTTGAGGAAGAAAAAACAAAAGAAAGCACAATAAGGTCCTCGGAATGAATGGAAAACAAAGTTATGTGTGTGTGTGTGCGTGTCTTTATTATAGTACTTTCGGAGGATTTGAACAAAAGAATTTCAGGTCCTCGGAGAGAATTCTATTCTATGCAGAAATTCTATGAGAAAGAACTTTTCTCTTAAGCATAAGCTGCGTTGTTTAGTGATGTTGATGCATGGTTTTCCAAGTTTTCGTATTTTCCATTTTTTCATCGTTTTCGGGATTTTTATCTTTGCGAGACTAGAGGTACGTACTACTTTCAGTTGCGTATCTTTTGTGTTGGTGCAAGACAAACGAGCTTTTGTGACTGTCCAAGCCTGTTTTGAATTCTGTTGCGGAGATGTCGACATATGTTTCTGTGTCAGTCATTATTGTCTTCTCTACACGTGACAGTTTCTTCGTAGACGACCTCTCTTCTTCTCTTTCCTTTGAGGAGGCACCCATCCTTTAACCAGTCTGAAATTACATTGCCAGGGTGAATGTTCCATTCAGTTCCAATGTATGATCCTCAGGATATTATCAGTTGAAGTTACCCCCCCCCCCTCCCCTTCGCTATCAGTTGTGAACTTGAAGCAAGCAGGAGTGACATCATCTCCACTCATTGCTGAAGAGTGTTTTGTCTTCATTATTATTGAATTTATTATCATGATTTTGAAGTCAGTAGTCGGTCACCTTAAGTACTGGTTATTTGAATGTCGAAAACTCTCATACCCCTCATACAATTATATTATGTAAGTACCAGATATTGTAGTATTAAATTTTGTTGCACAGTTTAAAGAAAAACACAAAATGCGTTACCAATGTGGGGAGATGACATCGCTCCTGCTTGCTTCAAGTGAACTAGAAATGTGGCAACTTCTTCTACCCATACCGCGGAAACCACACATTGGAATTGAATGGAAGTTTCTCTACAATGGTCAGACTTATAACTCGTCAATATATCAAAACTACATTGGTGGCTGAGTCATCCTTTTAATAATGGATATATTGTGGGCGTTGATTGAGTTTTCCATGTTTGGCATACAACTATAACTTAATTTTACTGTGCTTCTGTTAAAAATCTTGGGTAATTTATTATCTTCCTCATCAAGTATTTTAAAGTATTGTTCACCGATATTAGTTGCAAGGCTGTTGCTAAAAATCTTTGAAGCCGCTTTGTGGAACTAGGACGCTAGTGCTCCAAGTCACACAAACTAGCAAATACCCTGGTTGAGGTATAGATACAGCTGTAGGGGTTCAATAAGGGAGATAATCCACTTTTGTCATGGGGGGTACTTCCCGAGGTACTATATTTATTGGGCTGTCTATAACATGCCGTCAGAAGTAATTAGCGATCACATGGCGTACAATGATTTGTTTCCCAAGACAGTAGCAAATAAAACCTGCTAGGTGTTTAAAAAACAGCAGTAAAGTTTCCGCCAGATGTACCTGGGGTTGATTAAAAACTGTATAGGCTCGTACCCTTGGAAGCAGGTGTTGGTAGGCACCGTTTGTAACGTAGGCTACGTACCGTAAAAGTATCACGAAAACAATCCATGGGTGCATGGATAATGCACGTCTGTTGAGTGGGGAAATCCGTCAGCTGCAGTACCTATAGGAATTTCAGGATTTTTATGTCACAATTGTTATCACAAAAAATCTTAGCTTGGTAAACATTTTACTTGGATTCTTGGTTCTGCAACAATTCCACTATTCGTACCAAAGTCACGCGTGACAGCACGTTAAAGTTGTGAACGGAACATGAAGCCAAGTTGCAGACGGTTGTGCAACAGATATAGTTTTGAACAAGAAAATTTAATTAACGGATGAATGACGTGACGGAAAGGAGAATTTCAAACAAACTGAAGCTATTGCCCTTCTGGTTATTATCGGGATTGATATCATTTTTTTCTTTCACATAACGTCACAATTGTAAGTTATAACCGTCCGTGTTTACAGCAAATTTGTGTCGAAAACTTCTTGATCTTGTCAGGCTGGTTCGACTTTTTTTTTTGGTTTTGGTGGTGCGGAACTCCTTGCCTGGTAGCGTTAAAAATATTTGAACTGTTATTTATCACGACTTTCCCGGCCACCCAAATCGGGGCACTCTATCCAGTCTCTCATGATTTCACTGAATGTTTATAAAATTCTTATAAAATACGATATTTCACCATGGTAATTCAATATTATTTCTCGGTTTTTGGTTCTTTGAGTGAGCAAAGATACCGATGCAGTGTGTCTGTGTCTGTCACGCTTGTTTATACGTTCTTCAAACCGATAAGGGAACGTCGGGATGAGTCAAACTCGCTATGCAATTCAACTCTGAGCCCTGATTGGCTTCCGTACAATGTCTTGAACGACTTAGTGCACCTTTGTGTGTGATTTTGCATTGTGTTTAATAAAGTGAAAAGGCAACATTTCTAAGTTCATTCAACTTAATGATTGGCTCCTTGTTTCCCCAAAGTTTATTTTGGTGACGGTTGTAGCTCAGTGCAACTCCCTGCAAAGAAAGGCCCCTGGAAGGACGAGCCGTATGGTAGCATTGACCACATCCTCTCGTCCAAAAATATGTAAAATGTTACTTTAATTTTGAATTTTGTGTTTACCATGCGCGCTTCTTGATTTTGCCAAACACCGACATATTTAGCGAGTGTTTTAATATTCTCTCCAAATAAAACTTTCCGGTTTCCAGGCTTTTTCTTAATTTAGTAATGTCAGTTACTAGTTAACGTTTGTAAGTTAACGTTGTAAGTTGTCTTTTTGCGTAAATCAATTAAAATAATTAGCTTTCTGCATTCATAATTCCTATCGATAGATCTAATAAATGTCCCTAATATTAGTAGTGTTTGTATTTCATCTAAGGGATCTCGTTGATGGCTATTGCAGCTTACTCACTTGGCAGGCCTCTGCCTCCCTCACCAGTCATGCTTTGAGAATGAATATGCTGCCCTCTATTCCTTTGTGCATATCTGCACCTCGCGCGTGGCAGTGGAATTTGCGGTAAGGCATTATTTTAATTCAGGGGTTGTCAACATGCAGCCAGATGCACCCCTTCGAAAGGGCATCATTCGACCCCCTGACCCCAGTGTGAACAGATATAAATAAAAGGAAATGGGTGAACAATCGAACGAAAGGGTGGAAAGTAATGAAGATATTATCATTATCCACACAGAAACTTTTGATAACATATTTTGCTCTCAAATATTACACTTTACTATACCTCTATGTGCGTAAATTACACTACTTAAGCGTTTTCACGTGAAAAGTTAAACCTGTCAAAGGTGCATGCGGCAAGCTCATGTTAACATTTAAGAAAATGACTTTGGCACCATCACTTCGTTGTGTTGTTAGTAGGCGGTGCCCCCAATTTCACTTTTTTTTTTGAAGTAAGTATAACTAAATGATATGCCATGGTTTCCTTCAATCACAAATTACAACAGTCACAGGTCTTGCTAAAACAATCAGTATAGCAGCAGTCTGCAGAACTTAAAGTGATTACGTGGGTAGGCAAAAAGCAAAAACATTGAAATTTCATCTCCAAAACTTTGGCAAGGCTTTTAATTGCACCATTCAGACAATCTTGAAAAATAAACAGGTTTTAGTTGGTTAATTCCTCCATATTATTCCAAATTCATCTAACGTAGCCACAAAAAGTCGATAATGTAGTGGTTGACAGTTTTCATTCAAATCAACTTCTTTGAACAAGCCAATGGGAAATATAATAGTATTGAATATTCACTTGTCAAAACAACTCAGGTTCACTGAGTCGCAATGCTGTGTTCGTAGGTTATTTGTAATTACAGTGCTTCCTTTCACCAAACACTACAATTACCGATACCTACCAAGGAGCCACGAGTTGAGTAGTATGTTTTTGATACACCAGTGAAACCTGTACTGTTGCATATTCATTATGTAAGCGCTTATAGTATGAACCGTTAATTTTCAAATATGATTTCTGTTTTTTTTACTGTTTTTATGCCAATCCCGTTGCTTTTTAAAGTAGTTACTGCCATTTTCCTTCATTGAAAGACTTAGTCCGTCCATGTACAACCGCGCGTGTACATTTAAGTATAAAGAAAAAGTTAAGATCAAACATAATGTTATCCTTATGGTTTTTCAGTACACACGCAATCACTTTAAACTAACGAGTACATTAAATCTCCGATTTGCCGATAACATGTGCCCCAGCCACTCTCCTACCCACTTTTTTACCCACTTTTTTTTTTTTTAATTATTTTAGTTGTTGTTGACAGACGCGGTTTGCTTATTGAGAGCTAGCCTAAAGGGAAGACTAAAAGAGGGCGGGCTTATAATTTCTAAATTCAATGTTGGCAATACTGTGTAAGTACTTGTAGAGATGGCAGTGTGTATACGGTATGCTAATCATGCAACACAGACGTAACCGCTTTGACGTAGTGTCCTACCCCACACATTTTTTTGTTTGTTTTTGTTTTTAGATGGTGAAACAATTGATAAACTGATAAACACTATATTTGTGGTCGTCAACTTGTCATTCGCGTTCAACTGCTTCCAGCATTTTTGTTTGTTTGTTGATTGTTTGTTTTTGTCTGTGTAGTGGTCCAGGTTAGTTGTCGTGAATCAGATGTGGGCGTCGACTACGTCACAAATCACACAGATCACGATCAATTACGTAATACTGGCCGCACCATTAACCTTGTCAAGAATATGAACGAAAATGGTTTGAAATTCCTGAAATAAGTCAGAAGACATGTCACTTGCCCGGAGTTCCCCTTTTTTAAATTAAGGATCGTAGCGGTAATTCGTTTATTTGGGAATTACAATCCTTGCTCAGTTATATCATGGAGTTGACGGAGATCAAATTTATTTGAAATGCTGATCTTTCAGAAGGTTGGGTGGGTTTTTGGTGTTCAAAAGTTGTTCAGACAAGTAAAATGCGTTTCAATCTCAGTGAAGGTCTACATGTATCTAGAATTCAAATTTCTGTGCTTTCAAGAAGTAATGTTTTTGAGTGTTTGCCAATCAACATAATCAAGCTTAAGGGATATTATTTTCATAACAAGAAATATGCAATAATAGCTGAATAATAGCTGAAATTCAACAATGAACTGTTTTAGTAAATTTGCCATCCTTGTCTGAACATCTGCTTAGTTGTACTTCCACAGAGATTTTGTTCCGTAAATGGTCCTTAATTGGTACAGAAGTCACAATCCTCTGTTACACAGAGATGATCGATTCCCCCTCCCCCCCCCCCCGTAGGTCGATTACTTTTTCATTTCAACTTATCGTGAAGGAAACACGGTACCCTGTGGGGGGGGGGGGTGTTGGTGTAGCCATAGAGGCGCTATACGCAGGCTAGAACTATGGTTCCTTTATAAGAAACCCTAGCTAGAACTAGGGTCTCTCTTTGTATAAGAACCCTCAGTAGGTAGAACGTGCGGAGATCACAGACTGTGTGTCTTCAGTGACAAATGTGCCAGGGTATGTACGTTTTAAAAGGACAATTAAAATGTTAAATGTAAATCGACTGATTTGCCAAGCTTAGTCTAGCCATTCCACTATCATGATGACGTAGACTGGAACAGAACATTCCACCGAAAAATGTTGACCCCCCTCCAGTCCTCCCACGGGGACATTCTCATTTATTAATTGCGGAACGCCACTCGGCAAATTCCCCTACTACAACTTGCTCCTCTGTAAATTTCTTCGATAGGTCACACCCCAATGACATCGGAGTCAATGATACCCTCCAATTACAGAGATGATGATGGATAGCAAAAGATGGACCTGCGTTAAGGTATATCCTTTCCAAGTCAACTGAGCATTAAGTGTATTTTGTTACTACGGTTCGTAAAATGTGTGCAGTGGAGAATGACGCACGGAATTCAAATGAGCGAAAATAAATGCATTATTCGAGAACGGCGGCGCTATTTGATTTGAAGCAAATATGAAGATTCTCCGTGCCACTAATTATGCAGTTCCGATCTGAGGGTTAGTAGGTCGACTTGTATGTGTTTTGACAGTTCATTTCCTGCCATGAGGTCGAAAAGAGCCTGTTGCAATGCACGCTGTTAATAAATAGAGCTTACACTGTCGATCAGTACGTCTGTCTGTGTCTCTTTGCCTGTCTGTATGTCTTTCTGGGTGTCAAGTAATCATCACGGCAATGGCAATAATGGGTTGTTCAGAAACGTATAGGAAAATGTAGGTCAGAGTTCATCCCCTTATCACTTGCGTGTGATTACATTTTTTTTTATTTTACCTTGCGACTGATTTTCTTTTCATTATATTTAATTATTCTTATTATTTTACCGTGAACTTGAGTAGTGGTTCAAGGATTATACTGCAAAAGTTTTGCAGGCACTTTGGTACTGCTAGCCGACATCAAAGTTACCCAATAACAATTGTGGTACCATGCAGACGGTGAAGAATGTGATATCAAACATCCCTCGCTCTCCATTTTGTGAAAACTATAAAATATATAACGTGAAAACTTAAAAAAAAAAAAAAAAAACAGTCAAGCTCTTCTAGTGGTCGTGCAAGACTTCAAGGATTATCAGCTCCTTGTCAGCTGAACGGTATACATGTCCTAATTTTCTTCAGCCAAATCTGACTTGGACGGTCAAAAGTGTACCGTTGAAATACATTCCTCGCAGAGACATTTCTGAATGACGATGGATCGAGATGACGACAGTGATTCCCCCCGAACGGGTATGGTTGGCGCTGACTACGAGGGATGTCCGTCTGTTCAGGTGATCTCATTCTCAAAATTAGCCAAATTTGCATCGAGCAGCAAACATCTTTGAGAGTAAACCTAATAGCGCGAACAAAAGACAGATTAAAGGGAAATAGGGCGTTTAGAATATACTAACATGGCATACAAAGCAAACTGCTTTTAAACATTGTTAAACCATTCAGTTTCATCAATAAACATCTACAGCAGCTTCTTTTCCTCAAAAAAATATGCATATGATGAGTAACGGAAGATGCATCATTTGAATTTTGAAAAGTTTGGGTGAACAAATTCTTGTTGAGCAACAAATAACTGAATTTCTATCTCTGGGAAACTTATTTTTTGAAAAGAAGGCTACTGTCTGTCCTTATTTTGAATACTCTATCATTCTTTGTCCACAAACATTGGTTTTAAAAATATGGTTGCTATCTGTGAAACAAACGCCCTATTTCCCTTTAAGAGGAGGAATTATACCCTCCGTTCATTTCAAAAGCGAATGACGAGGACTAGAAATTCATGAAGAAACACCGACGTACCTTTTTTTTGTATACCATATGTGGGAAACACCACACCACGCATTGATGATCTTGTCGGTTTTACGGGTTTCTGGGCCTTCTGGGGCATAGTTCATCATTACCCGGTAGTCCCAGTACGTTCAAAACATGTTCTCGGTTTGCTAAACAGGATCTGCAATTATTGGCATCTAAAGTTTGTTTTGTCAATAGCGGTGAACATCGGCCCAATCTTACGTCGGATACGATTTTCGGTTTCGCATACAAATTTGTGACGGAAAACAAATTTAACATAATGAAGGAACAGTCAATGATACAAATGTGAAACTGCTTTAAACAAAGTCGTTAGCACAGAAAAAATAACAACGAAAATGAAGCTGTTTTTCAAATCTCAGTCTAGCACATTTTGTGGCTTCAAAAGACACCAAATACTGCACTCGAATTTTTCTCATTAATTGCAGACATGATATCATTACGTCAAGGCTGGGTACATGCAGTTCTAATGCCGTTTCCTGCCATTTGGGAGGTTTGAAAAGTCCAAATTTACTTTCACGGTACGCTCCGCACTGGTAATGGTGGCGCTCCGCTCAGATAGTCCAGTTAGATCCCCCCTAATATTTTCCATTTCGTTTCCTCGAGCCGGATAGAGCCCTTTTCGTGAAGACTGCACCCTCCTTTAAAATGTTCTGGATCAATACCTGATAAGGTATTGGTAGAGTCCGAAACTGTGTAGTGGAGAGGTCACTAAGTTGGAAGAAAATATCCATCCATTCGGCACTTTGGGACCCTCACAACCATTAAACATATGACCATAGCTATAGTCCTGTGTTACGCAAGGACATCTATACTTGAACATCCTCTGCATATTTTTTATTATAATTTTGACCGTTTTGAAAGAAACATGACAATAGTTTAAGAGACGTGATCTTCATTTCCACAATATTTTGCGGTAAATGTACAACATGTACCTGTAATCTACAATTTAAAGGGGCTCAGTGAGTCAAAATAGTTTCGTTTGTGGCGTGTTTCAAAAGAAACCATTGCATACCAATACTTCTAATTAGCCTCATTCATCATGTATTTTTTCTGTTAGTTTTTCTATTGTGACTGAAAAAGTGAAAAATTGTAGTATTTTCATGAACAGGGGGTTGTCTATGATTAATACATTATTAAAAAGTTTCTGGTCATAGACTTGCAAAAAATGACTTTGATCGTTTGTTACCTTTGTCATTGTTGCTTCACTTGTGTGTTAGATGTTCAGAATCTCTTCCATCTTGGCAATTTACCATCAACATATATGGGAAAAACTCAACAAGCGTAACAGAGTATCATGAATTTCATGCACCGACCCAATGAGCTGTGCTCAATGGTATCACTCACAGATTTGTCCGACGAGAACAACATTCCCCCCCCCCCCCCCACCATGACTAACACTGTAGATATCATGTTCAATTTAGTGTTATGTCATAAATCATATAATCACATACGCTGGAGTCACTTTCATATTGATAGTAAGATTGATATGACATGCTATGCTCGGTACAGTTAATGATGCTACCATAATGGCAAAGCGATATATCACACACAGTCATTCGTACCTGCAAGTAACGGTACACTAGTGACGTGTGCAGAGAGCTATCAAGGAAAGAGTTACGTCACATGAGATAATAATAGGACGACCAGTCACCTTTAAATTGATCGAGTGCATGCTTAGGCAATAAGTAAAAGCATTAAAAAATAATGTCCAAAAGTTTAGCACGTCTTTTTATTGCACCATCTAGACAATTTGAAAAAAGAAGAAAAGTGTTCAGGTGATAAATTCTGCCATATGATTTCAAACGTTAAAAGTGTTAACATATGATAATGTATAATAGTGGTTGACAGTTTTCATTCAACTTATTAACTTCCCGGGCTTCCTTGAACAAACCGATGGGAAATAGCCTAGGGTAGGGATGAATATTCAGTTGATCAAAACAGCTGAATCACTGACTAATGAGGTGATCAGTTTGTGATGTCACACAAGCATAACTACTTGTGCATTGCTGTTTCTTTATTTTAGTTGTCTTAAAAGAAATATTGCTATAACTGAATTGATGTGGCCTTAATTTTCACAATGTTTTAAGGCAAAAGTGGATTCAAGCCTGTAAAGGGCTCGTGTGAATTAACGAAGTAGTAATATGCATGCAGACATATCCAGATGGCAAGGCGACCGACCAAAATGTGAAGAAATCGAAAATATCGGCATGTAGTGCAACTGCAAGATTTGACGACAAAATAGTAGTTATGACAAGGTTTTATATGAACAGTGTATTTAGTTATTCCCCCTTTCCTATGTTTTGTTTTTCCTTACTCTTTCTTTCTTCATTTATTTCTGTTCAAAAGGGGGCTTGATGATGCCGCTCCCCTTTCCGCAGGTTGACCACACCTGCTTTAAGGTTAATCAAGATTACATGGTATCCAGTCTAAGTTTTTTCACTGGTGTCAAATTACAAGCCTTTAATATCAAATAATAGCACAGAGTCCTTGCAAAAAGTTACCGCTGATACATGAAATTTTTGGAACCTTGAGGAAACTGGAAATGTTTTTGACCAAAGAAAGTATTTCTTCAAACAGCTATGTCTTGAGTCACTGTGAGCAAGATATTAGCAACGGGGGAAAATAAAATACTATACTATGAGTATATGTTTTTGTAGTGTGGAGTGAATGTGGTTGATATTTCTACCCAATTTTCCCTAGGACTAGTGGCAATTTGAACACTAGATTGATTAGAATCCCGTCCAAATCGTGAAGTAGACGAACACTGCAATATGATTGGCCTACATACCAGCCCAATAGGCAAAAAAGGGAAAATTTTATTTTTCTTGAATGCTGGCTACGTCACTGCCATGACGTATCCTGAAACTGAATACTCTGCTCCCTTATATATAACAAATGAAAGATGCTTTAGGCAAAACGCTACTCCTGTGTGAGGATAGGAGGATGGGTGGGGGACAGGAAGATTCAAAACTGACGAAAAATGAAAATCACTACTTGAGAAATAGGGATTCCTGAAGATATATTAAATTCAAATTCAGCTTCAGGTGTATCACCATTTTGCATCTAGCGCACCCTCTGTGAGCTAAAATTTTCCAAAGACTCCTCCCCCATGGACCGCCCCCTAACATGAAATTCTCGCAACGCCCCTGACCCCCGAAAAATCGAGTTCCCACCTCCTGCACGTCCTTTTGGAGGTCACACCCACACATGTCATAATCAGTTGAAATCGAATTCTTTGCATTTTTTTTTTCTTTCCAGAATATCAAAAATATAGCTAAGTTTGAGATACTACGTCTAGGCAAGTGATAAGTGGTTGCTACGCGACACCACATTTCTATTTTCACCCGATTGGCGTACCTTATCAACTATTAATGCTTTCTGTTCGACCAGCAACCTGTGCTCCTGCCTCAGATCTTTTGCCGGTGATCGCGTGCAAGGCGTACCCATCGTTGACGGATTGCGTTACCGCTAATGAATCACAACTTGGTGTAATATAGTAAACATAAGTACTGGCACGGTGTATGTTACCTGTACTGTACTGTAGGGTGTTGTTACTCATACTCGTACTCTCGTAACTCACGGCATGTATTTCAGTTACTTCGTTTTGTTTATTTAGCCAACCGTAGACCGTCTGACCGTACCGTGTGTGCATACCGTGAAACTCGAGAAGAAAAACAACTGCAGTGGTAATTTATCAACACGTTTGGAAATACATGGGGCCAATTCTACGTTAATGTACATTGAAACGAATGGTATCATTTTATTCGCTGAGGACTGCGTGTGGAAATAAAGTAAGTGATATTCACTGGACACCAAGGAAATTTTGCGGATATTTTTATTTCGTTTCACTTTCGAATAGGCTAACCCTACGTTTAATAGGCCTACCGTTACACTTTCAGTACTCCACTAACTTTATGAACACTTACAGTACACTACAGTCATGACTCACCAAGTTAGTTAGTACTAAGATGTGAATCAAGTTTTATCACATCAGAGAATATTGTGGCCGAGCGTACAGTACCGTTGTTAGGGCCTAACTAGGCCGCCTGGTCAAGCCTTACCCCTTATTAAAATATTTATCTCCCCAATACTTCTGTAGTACATGTAGCATGGATTTTTAAAACTTCTAATTCTTCTAAGGCCTAAAGTGGAATTTCTAACGTTTGCTGCTGGAAATTCAAAATCCCTACAAATCTAATTATATTGTTTTTGCAAGTGTAAAATTAAATTTTACAATAGTAATAATAATTTTTAATTTTTACTAGTAATTTGATCCAGTATGCTATGGATTGAACCTCGAAATCTGTGTTATTTTAACCAACATTTACTTGAGTTTACAGCACGATGTAAACCTGCCAAATTCACGCACCTCACTAACATTAGCATGGCAATAATTGCATGAAGAGTGTCCTTTAAAAAAAATCTTGTGCCTAAATCTACAGCAAAAACCTGTGAACAAGCTAGCAACAAAAGTGGTCAGGAAAAGTTCCATTGAATAGTCAAAATCATGATTTAAAAATTTGTAACATTCGGCAGAAACTGCGAATAGGATGCTTTAGTCTAGGCCTAGCCTACAATCTTGGACAAAATTGTTGGGACACTTTGTCGTACGTTGCAAATATAATACTGAATTTTAGGTGAGAGGATAACATGAAACCCCGCGCCCCTTTCCAATGTTGCGCTATAGAAGTGAATGTACCCTTTGAACAGCAATCCTATAGCCAACATTGAACGGGGGGGCGGGGTGTCCCAAGGTATTTTGTCCAAGATTGTCTGAGTTTTTTGGGAGCAATTTTGAAGTGAAATTTTGAGAGAAAATTGAACATTTTTGGACAACGTGCATCATAAAAATTAGTTATTGGGGCCCATGGGTCTGGGGATTTTCAAACGAAAGTATTCTGAATTTCGACTATGAACATACAAAGTTTAATTTTAATTTTTGGGGTTTATTTGTGTATGTTTTGTAGGAAAGGAGTGATCATGAATGGATAGATTGTTTCATGGTTTTGTATGTGGACAGAAATAGTTGTGTTTAGAAATAACATTGATGGGCAGGTGTTGCATTGCATTGCAACAGGAGTGTTACTGCAATTGTAGAATGCTGGTCGGAATCCAGGTTAAAATATTTCCTGAAGTAGCTCCACGCTCTACCAAAATGCATTAAAATCAGAACTGTAGATTCAGCTTAATATTAAAATAATGATAGAACGTTAGTAAAGGCTGGTTTTTTACATTTTTGGCCGCTAAATCAAGATTTGTGACTGCAATTTTTACATTGAATGAAGCTGGTAACATATGTAATCTTCAGTCTTGTGATCTACACAATAAGCTTACTACACAATTTTCCCTCGGGTTGCTTAAATTTTCCTGTCAAAACATTTGGTAGAACGTGGGTTTTATTAACCTATACTGTCGGACGCTATTGTTAGGTCTAAGTCAGCTTGGATGGGGAGGCCGGGGTTCGATTCGTGGCATGACCATAGTGTTTTTCACTGCTCAATTACCCATTTATAAACTCAAATGTCTGTCAACTTCTCATTTTTCATTTATTCATATATGTAAGATAAGGTATGTATATTAATATAACGATATAGCTCTAACAACAAATATGTACTCTGAAGTCCGTTGAAACTGCTTAAAATGACTGACATATTACAGTGCACCATGTACGGTGCAATAAAATGGACGCCACAATGTCACTGTTATGTGAATATGGGCAAATGTCACATTTATTGATTCCTTGCCGTAGGGAGGGGAATCTATGCAGTCATGATGTTGTGTGTGGGTATGTAAGGGTGTGTGTATGCGTGTGTGTGTGTGTATGTGTATGTGTGTGACGGTTGCTCGTAAACACTCTATCTCAAGAAGGGTAACTCTGAGTAATTTCATTTTTGGCATGTTGGTTGCCCATATTGAGTAGATGATCCCTATTGTTTTTGGTGTCCAAATCTTGCATATTAATGAGGTTATGGGGTAAAACATAAAAAATTTTAAAACTGCCATAGTTCCTTATCCATGGGTCAGATTTGTTTTAAACTTGATAAGGTTGTCTGTTATTAACAGGTTCATGACCCTGTGAAATTTAATGCTTATCAATAGAGAGGCATGGATAATTTTTCACTATAAAACAATAATAATAGCCTAAACACCATTATTGTGGTTATTATAAACTACCATACAAATATATATTGATCTACATTGTGCAATAGCAAGTGTTTATTCTCCGCACACAGTTAACTCAATGGGATTGCTCCCTACAGTACTGCATCTGTAACTTAGTGAGTAACTTCTAGTGTGGGGGGCTAGTAAGTTGTCCAGAGAGAGAGTCTTGGTATGGGAGGTCATGGGGTCAGATAGAAAAGCATAGTGCAATGGAATTTTAATGGGCTTATGAAAAAAATGAAGAAAATAAAAAAACCATCTTTTCTGTCATTTATTTGGATAATATCAATATCCAGAGGAACAGCTGGTAGCAGAACAAGGTTTCTTAGCAATCAAATTGGAGTGCTTTCAATCATATTTCACGATGTCGGAAAAGATGGAGGAAGCAAAAATATTGGGGAGGAATCATAATTTAGGGTCAACTTACCAGGACTTTGAGTGTGTTAAAAGCTACTTGTAACGAGGAAGAAATTATCCTGGTGGTTTACGAAGAATTTTGAGGTAAATATGGCAGACATAACAGTCATTCAGCGTAGTTACTTTAATACCAGACACCACGTCATCACTGTAAACAATTTGAATAAATAACACACATACATTGATCTTCTTCAACGGACCACAGTGACTAACAAGTTAGTTGTTTTTTTGGGGGGGATGTTTTTTGTTTTTGTTTGTTTTTTTCTCTTCGATACCTGTCTCAATATCAGAGTTTGAGCCGAAAGTATGTCATTTGTATCATACAAAATGTTTTAAAGTAGTTTCCTGGTCGACAAGATGCATTGGATTTATGATGTTACCTCCCCAATGACTGCATTTTATACAGCACATTTAGTGCAAATACATGGATTTGACTGACTTATTCCTTCCTTTTCTCCGTAATAACATTGACAACATTCACACAATAATATTGTTACAGTAAACCAACCTCAGTATAGGCCCAAAACATGCCAACCATGCACTTGCTGATGTTTCTTGTTGCAAGGAATATCACCCCCATTTTGCCTTTTAACTTATTTCAAATTGACTTTTTTCCTGTGCCCAGTGCATGCCTCTAAACCGTTGAAATTCTCAGACAATCTTGGACAAAATTGTTGGGACACTTTGTAGTACGCTGCAAATATAATACTGAATTTTAGGTGAGAGGATAACATGAAACTCGGCGCCCCTTTCCAATGTTGCGCTATAGAAGTGAATGTACCCTTTGAACAGCAATCCTATAGTCAACATTGAATGGGGGCATGGGGTGTCCCAAGGTATTTTGTCCAAGATTGTAGGTCTACCTCTCCTCTTATGCAAATGCAGTGTAAAGTTGACTAACCAGGCAAGGGCACAGTGTCTCAGCTATCTTTTCATTGCTTTTTAGTCCTTATTTTCTAGGGGTGTGCGAAGTTTGGCAGTGCGCGAAGTTTGGTGTATGCACTGCAGTATACAGATAGTAGACCTTTAGTACATACACCAAAATTTTGCTCACAGCCAAACTTTGCGCACCAATACAAAATAAGCCCAAAATAAAATGCAATAGATTAAAAACAGCCTGACAAAGTTTTTACTATCGTTCCTGACCTTTGTAATTAAAGCTGAAACGCTGTTTAGTTTATCACCCTTATCTGATTTGCAAACTTCACTGTGCTGCAAATGCACAGGAGAGGTACAGTAGGCTACTGTAAGCCTAAACTATTTGCAGTTGCCACCTTGTCATGTTACGAATTACCAAATCCTGACTTTTTTTACCATTAAGTGTTCGTGTTGATGTTCATGACCATGCAATTTTGTTGCTACAGTAGCTTGTTCAAACTTCAAAGGTTATTGCTGTAGGTTTACGTACAGAATTTGTTTGAAAGGTTTGCACTCTTCATATGCCTGATGGTCATGCAGGCATTAAGGTGCGTGAAGTTTGGCAGGTTAATTGTAGCATTAACTCAAGCAAATGTTGGTTAAAGTAACAGATTTTGAGGTACTATTCCTACCAGAGTGGGTCAAATTATAGTAAAATCAAACTTCAGACTTCAGCACAGTGCGTGCTACTGATAAAATAACATAGGCCTATCTATGGAAATGCAATTAGGAAATCAGAAATTCATGGTGTCATTAAATTTTATTAAAGTACAGTAGTTTGATTAATATAAGAGAAAAGTATGAATGTCAAAGCTTACTGCAGAGTACTTGAATACTTAAATGTACTGCACACAAGCCGTGCCGTTTTACACATTCGTTATAGGTACTGTACTGTATGCCATGGTTCCAACTTATCCTTACAGTGCAGTATGATAGTACAATATTGTTTGACAATTGAAGGAAAAGAACACACAAAATCAATAACAAAAATTCATATTGCAACACTACTCCTGTGTATAGCACACTATGCAGTGACAGTGATAACTGTATACTGTAATGTAGAAGAATTGAACTTGCAGGCAAGTTCTGTACATTAAAGCCCATTGGGGTTGCAGACAGCATTGCTGCCCCCTCCCTTCCCCCCCCCCCCCTCTGCAGGTTGTATTGGTCTGCTCAGTAACATGTACTGTATGTCCTAGGCTACGAGATTTGTGCATGGAAAGTGAGACTGATAAACTGAAACGTAAACAAAATAGGCTTTGCTAACTGTATATGGTACTGTAAATGGCACACATACGAAACACTGCCGCAGTCAAAGAAAACGCACACACACCATGTAATGGCTGCAGTACAAACTCGGCTAAACAGGAGTAATGCTAGGCCTAATTAATCTACTCCAACAGCAACAATTCTGGTGTTAAAGATAGAATACTTCTGTTTCCTCTTCATTTCATAAATTTGTGCCAACTAATAATTTGAACAAGTACAGTAGCCTATTGTAGAAGGAAAGCTAGAACACAGTGATTGCAAACTCATTGGTTGTTTTTGTACGGTAGCATATGTAGTACATGCACAGACTTGATCCGACCAGGCAAAAGTTTTTGACATGCAAATTACCGACCAGCACAGAAAGTCTTAAAACTCAGAAAATTGCTGAAGTGTTCAAGTTGACAATTAAGTCAGAAATGGTCAATTTAATAACAAAAAATAAGAAACCTGTGAGTTAAAAATCTCATAAACTCACACATTTACAGTACCATGTTTACACAAGCATACTGGTGCGATTCTCATAATAATAATTAACTTATGCATACTGTGTGACCTAGAGCCTAGAGGGTAATACCAGTGTGGGAACCAGCACCCAAATTGGGCTAGCTACAGTACAATCCCCTATTTTCCTGAATGAAACTTCGAATGGTACCCAATTTTATACACACTCTGATAGAATTCAAAGTGCAAACCGGCAATGGTGATTTACACTTAATAAAATAATACAAATATCTGCATCACATGTTCACCTTTACAGTGAAAATGCACTTTACATGTGTGCACCAAAAGGTATAATGCAACTATTGTGTAAGTGGGCACCAATGCATATGAAAATGAGTGGAAAAAACACACGACAGGCTGAGTAAATTAAAGAATCTAAGCTACAGTACAGTATGCTGCAATGGGCTATGACTAGACCAACTGTATGCACAGTACCTTTACTGCATATGTATGCAATAGAGTTAAAACACTTTCCTTATTATCAGGGCTGTTATTAAAGTTCACCTTAGAACCCATTTTCACTGTTGCAGTAGGTGTACAGGTTTGAACTTTTCCACTTATTTCCACGCATGCAGGTGTACTGTAACCATGTAGCACTGAATATAAAGTGTGCCAACAAACATTGCTTTTTAGAAGTACAGTACCATAATTACTGTACATTTCTGCTGTCGCTCTTATTGCTGTGTAACCTTCTGGCACTCACCCCTTTCTTATCACCCTTCACTAGCCTCTCTGGCTCTATGTTTATTACGATTGAT